>JAMXBD010002125.1:0-236318 GCA_024138025.1 Combretum micranthum | reverse complement strand
TAGATGGGATACATATTTACCACTCATAGAGTTTCTTACAACAATAGCTTCCAAGCAACGATTCAGATGGCGCCTTATGAAGCCTGTATGGTAGGAAGTGCAGATCCCAATACATTGGGATGAAGCTGGTGAAAGAACAGTTTTGGGTCCTGAGTTAGTACAGCAAGCGGTTGATAAGATCCGA
The DNA here is from genome assembly GCA_024138025.1 of Combretum micranthum. Taxonomy (NCBI): domain Eukaryota; kingdom Viridiplantae; phylum Streptophyta; class Magnoliopsida; order Myrtales; family Combretaceae; genus Combretum; species Combretum micranthum. The sequence goes on along the minus strand of JAMXBD010002125.1, from coordinate 236,134 downwards.
GTGATTAAGCAAGAATGAAGACGGCTCAAGATCGGTATAAGAGCTATGCTGACATGAGGAGAAGACCATTGGAATTTGAAGTTGGTGACCATGTATTCCTTAAGATTTCACCGACAAAAGGAGTGATTAGATTTGGGGTTAAAGGAAAGTTGAATCCAAGATATATAGGTCCATATGAAGTTTTGGAAAGAATCGGGCCATTAGCTTACCGACTAGCTTTACCCCCGAATTTGTCCGAAGTTCATGATGTGTTTCATGTGTCACAGCTCAGAAAGTGTGTATCGGATCCTGAAGCTATCGTCTCTACTCATCAACCCGAGATTCAACCCAACCTAAGCACAATTGAGAAACCTATTAAGATCTTGGATAAGATTGACAAGGTATTGAGAAAGAAAGTAATTCCTTTTGTCAAAGTTTTGTGGTCGGGTCAAAACGAAAGAGAGGCGACTTGGGAACCCGAAGATGAGATGAGACAGAAGTATCCCGAGTTGTTTGATCAATAATTAAGGTATGATAAGTTTCGAGGACGAAACTTTTTGAAGGAGGGGAGAATGAAATAGCCAAGAAATTCCTAAATTGCATGCTAGTATGATATTTGAATGATATATATATATATGTGTGTGTATGTTTAGTAATATAATTAAGGAATATGTTATTTTATATATGCTTAGTATTATGAAATTAATATTATTGTTTGATATCCATAAATGTGTGAATAGTTTAATGAATGTGTGTGTCTTTTTGTAAATTAATATGCATGCATTATGTTTAGAATGTAATTAAATTGTTTTGGAAGTTGCTTAATTCATGACAGAAATTTTGTGAATTTTAAACCCATATTTTGAGCTCAAATTTAACTCAAATGCATTTGAAATTCACCCAAATTAAACCTAGGACAAATATACCCCTTAAAGGTAAGATTTGGATAACAAATTACTCAAATTGGACAAGATAAGTCCTCCTTTTTGGCAGCCATAAATTCCATACGAATTTCATCATCTTTCTTTCTTTTCTTTCTTTCTTTCTTTTCTCCATCCAAAATTTTGAACCCTAAGCCAAGGTTTACTACAAGCTTAAGGATTTGAATTAACATTACAAGTCAAGATTCACTCATGTGAGTTAATGCAATCTTTATCTTTTAATGTATGTCCTATAATGTGTTGCTTATAAATGTTAGGGTAGATAGGATTTTTAGATGATGTTTAGTATGAGATTGAGTTAGTGCATGAATGATAGTGTGAATGGGATTATGTGATTAATGAAGTGATAGTTTGCATCTCATAGGAAAGTGGAAGTGTGGGAATGAGTTTTATAGAAAAATTTAAGAATGAGTAGTTGGTATGTGAATTTGAAATATGATTGGTGATTTGATGATTAGTAGTGGAATTCATGTTGTTAGGATAGTATTTGATTCATATAACAAGCTTTAGAAAGTTTGGACTAAGTTTGGAAAAGTTTTGAGAATTATTCAAAGTGTGTAAAACAGGGGATTTCAAAAATTATTTTCGTATAGGCTATATTTTGAACGTACGCCGGCATCTGAGGATTCTACGCCGCCGGCGTAGAGGCGGTGTAGAAAGCCCACAGAATCAATTTTTCTAACGCTGTTTGCAACGCCGCCGGCTTTCACTAGACGAGTGAGACGTCGTTCTTTCATCCATATTGTACGCCGGCTGTTTAAAATCAACGCCGCCGGCGTATGTGTCAAAGCTGCCTGCGTACATAAGTAAGCGGACGGCTTAGACTTCTCTGGATGTTTTTGAAACCTTGGGTTTTGGATTCAACGCCGGCTAAAGGCCGCCGGCGTAGAAAACATAGGCTGACGGCATACCCTTGAACACTGCCAGCGTTGGCAGTGTGAATTTTCAGGACATTGAACCGCTCAACGCCGCCGGCGTTGAGTGCCGGCGTATCCCCTGAGCTTTTGAATTTTTAAAAGCTTTTTCTAAAATTTTCCAAAGTTTGTTATACAAGTAAATATGTATTTATTAAGCGATCTAGGGTATGATAGGGTGCTTAAATGCCTTAATTTGACTTTGTATCAATTTATTTGGATTCTTGGATGAATTTATATTTTGAACTAGTCAATTCGAATCTAAACTAAGCGTGAAATTTTTTTAATATTGGTTAAACAGTGATAGATCCCTGCCCATTCGACTCCATTAATTCCCGAGCTTTATCAGGTACGCAGTAACTTGCTTGTCTCTGTTAAGATAGGCATTTATAAAACTTATACATATAATAAGAAAACTTAAAATGTGACTGTTGCTTGTGTTTTATGCCGTTAAAATCCAATTCCTACGCCAGGTCATGTATGAACCTAACGGCAACCCCTCATTGTTTGATGAGTTTGGGATGGAAGTTGGTATCTGGTTCGGGGAGCGGCACCTTGCTCGGTTTGAGCACGATAGATCTAGGCGCTTAGGCCACTCCTGTCATTTGAGATGACTTTCATTAAGTGGTACGGCGGGTAGTCGACGGGGAGTATAGATCGGTGAAAATTTATTTAAACTTGGTAGGAAATACCATAGTTTAGGTCAAACGTTTATGAGAACGGGTGAACTATATTTTATGATATGGACTAAGTATAAATAAAGCTAAGTAATGGCTATTAACCCTGGAGGAAACTACTTTTCTCTTTGACTTAACGATATCTAGGACGGTATGAGTACCCGAACTACTTATATCAACCCCCTGAGCGTCCGAGTGTTACTCAGGTCCCCTCGCGATCCCTGTTGTCCGGAGTCTGAGTACTCCCGTGTTGATTGATTAATTAAAGATTAAAGAATAATTGAATGGATGTTGCATACTGCATTTAGACTAAGCTTGTGTGCTCCATCTTGCTTTTGTATTCGTTGCTGTGTACTGGGCCTCTGGCTCATTCTTTTAACAATTTCAGGTGATGACCTGGACGAGTCCTATGCGAGCATGGGTTATGGCTCCGATTTTGAGAACTTCTTGGAGGAATATGAGGACTAGAGTTTGACTAGGACTGGATGGAACCATTCTTTTTGTAATAGACTAGAGAGTTAGTTAGAATGGATGTTTGTAAAGCTTTGTTAAGCTTTATATTTTGTTATTTTGTTTAAGGCTTGTAAGAAGCCTGTGGATGTAATATATGTATGTATATCTAGCTTGATCTGCCTTTGTTCGAAGTTGTGTATATATGTATATGTTAATATCTTTTGAAAAGTTACTAAGTAATAATTTCTTAAGATGATTTATTCCTTAAGATTAGGTGAACAATTCATCAAACAATCCTTTTAAGACAACCTTGCATATAATTCTGCAGATTATATGCGGTTGGGGAACTGCTATTGCTTATTTCAACTAGGGGTAATAGCGGGTCCTTACAGTATATGATATATCGTAATGACATGATGTGACAACGACATATGATAAACATAGATTTTCATCCTCCTAATAAATCCTATTATGATATCCTAGTGATTCAAATAAAACGTGATAGGGAGAAATAACAATGATTTATAAGGCAAATATAGTAAATACTAAATCAACATTAATTAAGGAATTTTAAATGGAGTGAGTGAAATTATCATTAATCTTGTTGACTTGATGGTAAGCTATTAATAGGTTGGAGTGTTACACGTTCATATAGCTTAATTGGTTACTTTTAGAAGCTAATCCTGTTTCAAGTAGTCTTACATAACTTTAGGATTTTTTAGGATTTTATCACTATATCGTTGACCTTTAAGACAAAAAGTTTATAATTCCGTCAGTGTCCGATCAAATTCCTTAAGATTTGGGATAAAATGAATTCTTAATAGTCAGAAAACATATTAAACGTGAATATTATTGAAATATCATGCGCTAGTTGGGCTGAAAGATCTACTGCTCATCCAGACACAGACACACACACACATAAGAAAAAAGGAAAAAAGACGTACCATAATTCTTGACGTTCTTGAAGTTCATAGGTAGGATACGAGGAGAAATATCATCCGACAAATCGATGGATCTGGGCATAGCTTGAATCAACAGGGCAGCTTCCTCTTTCAAATCACCAACCATGACACGGTAGGGGTTGCCTTTGAGACCTTGCTGCTTGAGACATCTCTCTAGTTTCTTAGGTGTCCACCATACCCAGTTCACTATTCTCCATATCCATGTCAAGAGTCCAACAAAGAAGATGGCAAGTGCAACAGACTGTATTGATAATTCCATTTTTTCCCGGTGAAGATTAGTGCTGGTTTTCCGCTGCACATACTAATAAGCTAAGGAACCTTTTATAGATAGCATCGAGCTAAGGAACCTTTCTTTATAGATAAGGATATGGATGGGTTTTAAAAGTCAAATCATTTTTACTTGCTTTTGTTCATTCCTTATATGAAATGGGAGCTTACATGATCGATGGGATCGTTTTTTTAATTATTTAATTATTAAAATAAATATAATAATTAAAATATTAATTATCTTAATAATTAAAATATTAATTATAAAGTTAATAAACACCAACCATTTAGTATAAAATTATAATTTTTTTTTTATATATAACTCCTACTTCCACATTTTTCTCTTGCATATCGGCCTATTCTTCTATTAGACTTCTTTTATAACTTTCACTTTTCACATTTTTCTGTCCTATAACTACCAATGCTTCCACTCTAGTTTTTCTGTTATAATGCTATGCCTACACTTTCTAACTTTTTAAAGAATTATGTATAAGAATTAATTTTAATTATTGTATTATTATTAAAATTATCTATCATTTTACAATTTTATTTCATTTTTTTGCACTCATATCATGGGGCCACAACGGTTAGTATTTGTATAAGTGCCTTTCCCATCCATGACATTTGAAATATCAATTTTAATATTATTAGACTATTAAGATAATAATTGTAAATAGCAAACGAAGGGCAATATTAAAGTATGTATAAAAAAAACCTTCAAGAAACATCCTTTATTAGCTTAAAATTTATTTGGATTTTTTATAAAATTAAATTAAATGAAGTGCAAAATAAGACAATTTTTCTAAGAACTTGTTCGTTACACGTAGGGGTTTCCGAAACATTTTCTGCCATTTTGTGTGGCATGATAATGGGCAGGTGATTGACGTCCGCAATGACCTAATTGGATTTTGACACCTTTCTGAAGCCATTATTTTAGTACTTACAAGTTACAACGTCGCTTTCTTCTTCTGCACGTCCTTGGACTTTTCGTCTGGACGTGTTGTCCAAGGTAATTCGGTTGTCTTTGTCCGTTGTCCCGTGTCCTCGGTGATGTTGAAATTTATTTATTTATTTATTTTTTGCCTTTTTTGGGCTTTTATTCCATGCCACCCATCAAAACCGTATTAATTTCATGTTATTAACAGTTAACACCATGTTGAATCGACATAAATTAAGCATGCAACAGGAATAGTGATGGAGAAACCAACTAAAATATGAACATGAATTCTCGCCTTACAAAACCTGTCCCATTCTCAGGTTGATTCTTTGGTCCGCCATGGATTAATTTCTTTTGCTGTAGGGAAACGTGGTTTTTTAAGGAAAAAAATATATCGAGTTTCCCAAAGCTTTTTTTTTTTTGGGTTAAATGAAATCAATCTTTTTGGATTAGAAAATAATTAAAAAAAAATTTCTGTCTTAAAAGGACATGCGGAATGTAACTATCAGCTTAAATATATATGTTATGTAAAGGAAAAATTAAATTTTTGGCAAAAAATTTAGAAACTATGAGTATTTAACATACGTGAATTATCCTCTGGCAGTAAATCCTAAATCCAACTTATATAGAAATGACGCCACGAACATGGCAAGGACATGTGATAAAGCTTCTAGCCCCTAGGGGATACTTGGACGGGATTAGGCATATCGTGGAGGTGGTTGTGCCACATCCGCGTAAACGTTGGATTTTTTTTTTGGATTGTCGGATATCTATTTGTATTAAATCTATATTAGTATCGATTCGATTTGTCAGTTTATGAGTAAAACTATTAATTTTTTATTGATATATATCTGCATTGATTCAGTTTGAAAATGATACCAAATGATATGAAACCAATGTACCTAAATAGACCATGGTTGCTTATGTGCTTCTTATAATAAATACATATAAAAAAAAATAAACAAATGCCACTCATATTTATTTAATCAAAACTTATAAAAAAAAACACTCATAATTATATTGATACAAGTTTTTAAAACGACATAAAAATTATAAATTATTGAAAGGATTTTTTTTAATAACAAATTGTTAAAGAAATATTTTTTCGATTTTTTTTTTTTTTTGTTAATAGCAAAGTGCTAAAGAAATATTTCCCAAATTAAAAAGAAATGTCATAAGCAAAAAGCCAAGACAAGGGTATTGCAATGAGCAAATTCATGTCCCAAACAAAAACCTCAAATACAGGAAAAACTTAATTTTAATAACTGTAAAAGATTCATGTTAACCAGATAAATGAAGATTTATTAAAATTAAATCTTTGAGATCTAATAGGAATATACTTTTATTAAGATGACCTCCGAAAAAAAAAAAGTTTGGTCACACTAATTCTCCTATAAAATCACCAACTGGGAGTACCTAAATCAGACTAAACCACATAAAATGTAATTTTTCCTTTTTTTTTTCTTTCACTTTGAATTTAACCATACAATTTAATTCAGAAAAATTTCCTGGTTTGATACATGACATTTAATTTTTTATTGGAGTCGTTGGATAACAGAATCCCTTTTTGTATGTATGAAAGGACTCATGAAGCCAATAATTATGTAATTAAAGAATTATTAAAATATATATTGATATATTTTTTATTTGTTTTGTTATCTTTTGGAGTTATTTGAGGTTAAGTTTTTCTTATATTTGAGGTTTTGAATTGGCACATGTATTTGTTTACCATAATATCCTTATTTTGCTTGGCTTTTTGCTTACGATACTTTTTTTCTTTTAACTTGAGAAATATTTCTTTAGCAAATTGTTATTAACAAAATTTTTTTGGGAAATATGCCATTAGCAATTTCTTATTAAGAAAAAAAATCCTTTGAATGATTCATAATTTTTATGTTGTTTTAAAAATCTTATATCAATATATTGTAAGAGATGCATAAACAACCATTCAATGATATATAAAATATATTGTAAGAGACACATAAGCAATCATTTAATGATATATGTAGGCTCCACAGTTTTTTTTGTTTTTTTTTTTTTGGTGGGGTGGGGGGAAGTGTAATTGTTGACTTTTTAAAAAAAATGGGTATTTGTATAATTTTAAAACTTTTCAAGGGACCTTAATTTTTTTTTTTTTTTTATATCGAGGTGTATTTCCTTGCAGGGGAATGACTTGGATTTACTCAAAGATCAACATATAATGGAGAGTAGCCAAAACAATACATCATAATGGGTCAGTTTCAAATAGAAAACCATCCTAACTTGCCACCAGCGGTTCTAAAGGTGGGAACTATACTAGAGAAGGTAGGTCAGTGGGTCTAGCTTGTTCAACCCTCTAGAATGCCTAACCCAATTGCGGAACTGGTTAAATAAGCGGTTCCAAGTCATAAAAATTAAAAAGAGGAAAAATAGAAAAAAAATAATTATAAATATGAAACAAATATTAAACTATTTTTACATGAATGGTAGAAGTTTATTTCCTATTCAAGATACAACATAAGCAATAAATATACTAGAAATCATGTGTTATTGAGCTTATAAAGATCTCTTACTAATGTAAACTTTTTTTTCTTAACAGTGGGACTTGTTTTTATGTTTGTGGGATTTATTTGCATCTTGAATATTTTGTAATCCCATATTACTAACATTACAGGTAAAAGTGGAAGTGTTTTTATACGAATAACTGCATTAATATAAAATTGTTTTCGACTAGTGGTCTAAAAATAATTTTTTAATTTTAGGCCCAAATTTATTTCAAATTAATAGTTTTTTTTTGCAATTTTTTACTTAAATCAACTGTAATTATTATTATTATTTTTTAAATATCATTATTCTTAGATCCTAAGGAATCAAAACCAAACTAGGAAACCAGTGGTTCCCAAGAACAAAAAATTAGACTGACTCTCTTAAATGGAATCAGATTATAATGATGTCTAGCAAAAGCTATTAGATGACGACCTTATAGAGGCTAGATTTAGGGATGAAGGAGGTGTAGATGTGAAAGTGGACGAAGGTCCAGTGTTTGACGGCATGGCTAATTAGAAAATATTATAACATGTAGTCATAAATTATGGTGCAAATGATGATGGTGACCCTGTTGGTGGGGATAATACAAATGGTGTGGACTACAGTAGGTGGACACAGTTGTTCGAAGAAGTGGAGTGGTCAATCTACTCAGGATGTTCTACGTTCTTATTGCTACTAGCTATAATGGAAATGATGAATTTAAAAGTTGATGGCAACCAATTTATGTGGAATTTTAATAATTATGTCTCACTTATCAAGAGTATGCCTATGGAATGACAATAGATTGCCCTCTTCCTGCTAAGAGACTTAGGGAATGCTAAGTTAGTTGGACATGGTTGCAAATGTAATCCATGTATGTAAGAATGATTGTGTCCTTTTTAAAGAGTTAGTGAACATGGACAATTGCCCCGTGTGCAATGTATTTAAGAGGATTGTTCAATTGAGACAAAAGAAGAAGGCCTTAATTAAAGTGCTTCGGCATTTTCCAAGGTTTGGTATCTAACCTCAAAATTTTAGGTTAGCTAGAAACTAATGGGTTCAACCCATTAAGTAACTTAAGTACAATTTACATTATATCTAGTACTTTTATTTGCATACAATCCTCCTTCCTAAAGTGCATGAAGGAACAACGTATGATGATGTTGATTTTGAATTTGAGTCTGAGATCACCCAACAAACATAGTGAACTTTTTTTGTGTGGAAGAGTTTGAAGGACTTTAGTTAGTAGATGTTGGTTAACCATCAACTGTGTTGAACTACCCAAAGGTTACAAGGCCTATCTCGCATTCAATGTTGATTGCACCAGTGGCCTTGTGATAAGCACAAGTTGACCCTTAATTATAAGTGGTCAAGTGTGCTTAATTTGGTTATTTTTGTGAATAGCATCATGAAAAAGCACTTCAAATATCAAATAAACTAATTTGATTTAAAACTTCCAAAGTGTGAATTTAAGTAAAAGAAAGGATTTGACCAAGTTTCTCACACTTTGGAAGTAATTTGAGTAAAAAATAAAGCATTTAAGCAAGTGATCAAGCATGGCACAACTGTGTCTAAGTTGTGTCAAAAAAATTGACGCGGGATAGACATAGTTGTACTTCAAAAAAAGGATTCATTTAGCAAATAGTGACACAAGAAGGGACTGTTATGACTCATGTACGTAATAGAAAGCAGCCAGCATATTTACAGGACTATGTACCTTAAAGTACAAGAGGAGTCAAGTATAGCATCATGTGTAATAGATCACAAATAGTTAGCAAGTGTAGTATCTGTAACAGAATAGGACAGCTGGAAAACAGCATGCAATTGTAACAACTTCTATACACAACTGTGTATAAATAGAACGGAGAAAAAAAAAATAAAGAACAACCAGATTTTAATCAAAAGGTACCATCAGGAGCTACTGGAGGCTCGAACTCCAGAAACCCTTTACTCATCCACAATCTGCCATCTTTACCTTCCACGAAAGAACACAAACAACAAACAGTTAGAAATCAATAGAAAACGTAATACACAGTAAGAAGCAAACCCTAATTTTCTAAAAGGATCTAAGTAGAGAGAAACAAAAGGGAGCGGAACTTACGAAGTAGAAGTGTTGCTGATAGAGTTTAGAGTTAGGGCACCGATTCGGAATTTACATTGCATTTTCCGGTTGGGCTCAGTTATTAGGATTGGACTGTTGAGGTCGTGTGTGGGCCGTGGGCTTTATCATTGGTGCTTTCATTGAGTTTTCATCATTGTGGCAATGGCTGATGGTACTCGCAGTTGGTCTCAATTGAAGGAGGATCTACAGTCGCATGAAAGTAAGATCCTATCTCTTGAATCTAAAACAGATAGATTATTATCTGATATGAGTCAGGTTTTGCAATTTGTTAAATTGCAAATGGAGAATCAGGTTAATTCGAATTCTAATTCACATGTTAACTCATCATTTTCTCCTGAGGGACATTCGACTCAAGAATCTCAATATTCTTTCCTCAAGAATATGAAGTTGGAATTGCCTAAATTTTCGGGAACAATCCAATGTCTTGGATTTTTAAAGCCAATCAATTTTTTGATTTACATAATGTTCCTGATTCTGAAAGATTAAAGATAGCATCTTTTGCAATGGAAGATGATGCTGCAGATTGGTATCAATGGTTGTTTCGGAGTGGTTTAATTTCTACTTGGCCTGTATTTTTGAAGGCTATGGAACATCGTTTCGGTCCTTCTCTATACGAGGATCCACAGGGAGATTGTCTAAGTTGGTTCAAACTGGAACTGTTTTTGAGTATCAACATGCGTTTGAATCATTATCTAATCATGTGACTGGATTATCTGAGAGTTTTCTCATGAGCTGTTTTGTTTCAGGTCTTAAACCTATACTTCAGCAGGAGGTTTAGCTAGTCAACCTACTGGTTTAATTCAAGCAATGAGTTTAGCTAAGCTTTTTGAATCCAAGTTTACACACACTTTACCATATACTGTTTCATCTTCTACATCTTTCCACATAGTTCATCTTTTTCTAAACCTGGTATTTCTTCCACTTATACACCTCCTACATCCTTTAAAACTAAACCTTTTACTCCTAAACCTACTTTTTCTTCATCTTCTTCCACTACTCCAAATACATATTCAAAAAAACCTTTACCTTTTAAAAGACTATCTCCTGCTGAGATGGCTGTTCGACGAGAGAAGGGTCTTTGTTTTAATTGTGATGAAAAATTTAATAAAGACCATATTTGTAAAGCAAATTTCTTATGTTGATACTTCCAACTGAGGATGATACTAGTGATCAGTATCATTAGATTCGATATCTCAGGATTCTTTGGACAATCCTATGAGATCAGTTATCATGCTTTGTCAGGCACACAAGCTCTTAGAACTTTGAGACTTGAAGGGTGTATTGGGGGACAGTCGGTTTCTATTTAATAGACTCTGGGAGCACTCACAATTTTATACAGGAACATGTGGCCAGACAGTTACATTTACCTATCTTAGCTACTCCTACTTTTAGAGTGATGATTGGTAATGGGGAATACATGAGTTGTACAGGCTTTTGTGAGAAAGTACCATTAATTTTGGGAGACTACAGCTGAATGTTGATTTGTATGTTCTTCCTATACAGGGGGCAGACTTGGTATTAGGAATACAGTGGCTTCAAACTTTAGGGCCTGTTACTATGAACTATGCTCATCTTACTATGGATTTTTTTTTGGATGGACATCACGTTTGTTTACATGGTATTTCATCTGTTTTGCCCAACGGATAGAGTCTCCTCAATTAAAAAATTGATCAAATCTGATCAAATTGCTGGTTTGTTTAGTTTGGTGGCTCAGACGGATAGTTCACTGATTGATACCACCTGCAATAGTTCGGTTGAGAACTATTGGGCAGAATTTCCCAGTATTTTTGAGACTCCATCATCATTGCCTCCTTACGTGATGTTCAACATCATATCCATTTGAAGAATGAATCACAGCCCATAAATGTCAGACCCTATCGTTATCCTTATTATCAGAAAGAAGAGATGGAAAAGTTGGTTCAGGAAATGTTGACTTCGGGTATCATAAGGCCAAGTACCAGCCCATTTTCTTCACCGGTTTTATTGGTGAAAAAGAAAGATGGTTCATGGAGATTTTGTGTGGATTACAGAGCTTGAATCAAGCCACTGTGTGGGATAAGTTTCCCATTCCTACTATTGATGAGCTTTTAGATGAACTTTATGGAGCCACTATATTTTCCAAATTGGATTTGCGAGCAGGTTATCATCAGATACGTATGTATCCTGATGATATTCATAAGACAGCTTTTCGAACCCACGAAGGACATTATGAATTCTTGGTTATGCCATTTGGCTTATCTAATGCTCCTTCTACATTTCAGTCTGTTATGAATACTATTTTTCGGCCTTATCTGAGAAAATTCATCATTGTTTTTTTTGATGATATTCTCATTTATAGCCGATCTCTTTCTGATCATTTAAATCATTTGGAGATTACTCTATCATGCCTCAAGGAACATGAATTTTATTTGAAGCGTAGTAAATGCCTTTTTGGACATACTACTGTGGATTATTTGGGACATGTGGTTTCTGCTTCAGGAGTTACTCCTGATCCAGCAAAGGTTCAAGCCATTCAGGATTGGCCTATGCCAAGTAATCCTACCACTTGAGAGGATTTTTGGGACTCACAGGATATTATAGGCGTTTTGTGCAACATTATGCTACTATTGCTGCACCACTAACGAATCTTCTCAAGAAAGATGCTTTTGTGTGGACTCCTTTGGCTACTTCAGCTTTTGAAAGCTAAAAAGCTCTGATGACCACTCCAGTTTTGGCCTTACAGATTTTTCACAGAATTTTATTGTTGATACAGATGCCTCAGGTATGGGCATGGGGGCTGTGTTGCATCAGGGAAATCATCCCATTGCATTTTTTAGTAAGAAATTCTTTGAGATTACAGAAAGCTAGTACTTATGTGCGAGAAATGGTTGCTTTGGTAGAGGCGGTTAAAAAATGGAGACATTACTTGTTGGGTCGACATTTCATTATTCGGACAGATCAGAAAAGTTTGAAGGAAATTCTTTCTCAAACTATTCAAACACCTGAACAGCAACAGTATTTGGTGAAGCTTTTGGGTTATGATTATGAAATTGTCTACAAACCAGGGTCTGAAAATGTTGTGGCAGATGCTTTATCTCGCCAATTTGTTTCTTTACCCCAGTTGAATTCTATTTCTCTACCATCCTTTGACTTTGTCACACTACTTAAGACAGAGTTCAAGATGAATAAGGAGTGGCAGAAGTTGTTTGAAGATTGTGTAGCTGGAGTCTCTTTACCTTGGCCTTTAAAAGCCAACAATGATTTGTTGTTTTTAGGGTCAAAAATTTTTATCCCTCCTCATTCTTCTATTATCAATTCTTTGATATTAGAATTTCATTCGGCTCATACAGGGGGTCATTTAGGAATTTTGAAAACTTTTAAGCGACTTTCAGAATCTTTCTTTTGGCCTCATATGAAGAGGGATGTGGAACAATTTGTGAAGTGTTGCCATGTGTGTCAACAGATTAAGCATTTGAACACATCCCCAGCTGGGTTATTGCAACCACTTCCAATTCCTGATGAAGTGTTTGAGGATATTTCTTTGGATTTCATTACAGGACTACCACTGTCAAACAGTTATTCTGTTATTATGGTAGTAGTGGATCGCTTATCCAAGTATACTCATTTTGGGAGTCTCACAGCTCATTATACTGCTACTTCTGTAGCTAGATTATTTGTGGATACAGTAGTCAAATTACATGGATTCCCAAATCGATTGTGTCAGATAGGGACAAGGTATTCATGAGCAAATTTTGGAGTGAGCTGTTTAAGCTCAGTGGTACCACTTTGAAGATGAGTTCAGCTTACCATCCTCAAACGGATGGTCAAACCGAAGTGATGAACAGATGCTTGGAGCAGTATCTAAGGGCTTATGTTATGGATTATCCTAAGGAGTGGCCCAAATTTCTTTCTTGGGCAGAGTACTGTTTCAATACCAGTTATCATACAAGTACTCATTTAACACCATTTCAGGTGTTATATGGCAGACTTCCTCCAACCATTTCTAAGTATGTTCAAGGGCAAACACATGTGGATGCGGTTGATCAGGAGTTGAAAACTAGAGATGATTTATTGAGATTGTTAAAATCAAATTTGAGTCATGCTCAGTTACGCATGAAACAATTAGCAGATAAGCACAGGACAGATCGAGCATTTGCAGTGGGAGATTGGGTGTATGTGAAGCTTCAACCATATAGGCAAACTCTCTTGCCTATAGGCTTTCATTTAAGCTTTCACGCAGATACTTTGGGCCATTTCAAATTAAAAGTCGTATTGGTTCTGTGGCCTATGAATTACTTCTTCCCGAAACATCAAAAATACATCCTGTTTTTCATGTTTCTTTGTTGAAGGAAGCCAAGGGTATTACTACTACTGTGGTTCCGTTACCAGGGGACTCTTATGCCAATTATCCAATTGTCAAACCCTTAGTAATATTGGATTCACGAGTGATTCACAGACAAGGGCAAGTTTTTAAACAACTGTTGGTTCAGTGGGAGTCTCTTCCCTTAGAGGATGCCTCTTGGGTAGATCTCAATGATTTTAAAGGGACTTTCCAGATTATCACCTTGAGGACAAGGTGATTTTTCCAGAGGAGGAGGAACATGTTATGACTCATGTACGTAATAGAAAGCAGCCAGCATATTTACAGACTATGTACCTTAAAGTACAAGAGGAGTCAAGTATAGCATCATGTGTAATAGATCACAAATAGTTAGCAAGTGTAGTATCTGTAACAGAATAGGACAGCTGGAAAACAGCATGCAATTGTAACAACTTCTATACACAACTGTGTATAAATAGAACGGAGAAAAAAAAAATAAAGAACAACCAGATTTTAATCAAAAGGTACCATCAGGAGCTACTGGAGGCTCGAACTCCAGAAACCCTTTACTCATCCACAATCTGCCATCTTTTCCTTCCACGAATCAAGAACACAAAACAACAAACAGTTAGAAATCAATTAGAAAACGTAATACACAGTAAGAAGCAAACCCTAATCTTTCTAAAAAGGATCTAAGTAGAGAGAAACAAAAGGGAGCGGAACTTACGAAGTAGAAGTGTTGCTGATAGAGTTTAGAGATTAGGGCACCGATTCGGAATTTACATTGCATTTTCCGGTTGGGCTCAGTTATTAGGATTGGACTGTTGAGGTCGTGTGTGGGCCGTGGGCTTTATACATAATCGTGTTCAAATAGTGTCCCTCGCAGTTTCCATATTGGATAGACATAGTTGTATTTCCTTGAATTACTTATTACCTGTTTAGGAAAATTCCAAGGTTCTATTACCTTTTTTTATCAGTCTCACAGATTATTTAATATCTTAAACTAATACTTAATTACAAATTTATTATTTTGGTTAGAGTGTCATACTCGTTTTAACTTTATGTATGTGTGTGTGTATATATATATATATATAAGTTGATACAATTAGTTGTGCCTTCTTAAAAAATTTAATAAATAGATGCTTGATAGATGGCCAGTAAAAAAAAAAAAAAGAAAAAAGATACTTGATCAACAATAAATAAATAAATAAAGATGTTTATAAATTCATCATTATCCATCGAAATTTGTAATTTTGGTCACAAACAAATTATTAATACCGCATAACATCTCAACTTCATTATTATTTAATTATCATATGCTATATGTAGTTGGGCCAATGATTTACTATCCGCGCACACACATGACCAACGAATATATTATTTTATTTTATTTGGGCATAGCTTGTTTCATCAGGACAGCTTCCTCTTTCAAATCAACAACCATCATACGGTAGGGTTTGTCATTGAGACCTTGCTCTGCTTCTTTGGCGTCCACCATAGCCAGTTCATTTTTACTGTGAAGATTAGTATATATTTTTACTTGGTTGAGCCAAGCAAAAAGCCCTTCTATAGGAGGAGGAAATTCCAAAGAGAAGATATGGCCGAATGTTCAAAATTCGATCATTATCTGAAATCTTGTCTGTTTTCTTGGATGATTTTTATTTGCCCCTTCCTATGTTGCATGGGCACGCGACTGACGTCCGTAATGATCTAATTCAATGTTTGGATCCTTTTGAAATTATTCACACTTCTCTTTCTCCTACTCCACCGGTACATGCAGTTGGACTTCTCATTTGAATGTATGGTGCATGGAAATTTTTTCAACGTCACGTGTTTGTGCTGGAAAAATTTTCCACACTATTAACAGTCTCTCAGTTTCATTAATAGCCCATGGAAGTACCAACAAAATTTTAAGATGTGAATCACTCTTAAAATTTTACACTATTATCGTTTCTTGCTTAAAAAAAGAAAGAAAAAAAATTTTAGTGCTTAACCGCCACTAATCCACATATATGATGTATTAATACTAATGAATTCTTTTGATTTTTAAACGCCCTAACCACCAATTATGAAAAAAAAAGAACTATTTTAAATTATCCACACTATGTCGAATGATATGAATCAAACATACAGTAGAATCATGATGGAAAAACTAACTAAGATATAAATATTAATTGTAATATATACTATTAGATTATTCAGCACCTTGGTATGATGAAAATTCTAGTGTGGACACAATTTGAATACTCAATTTTTAATTCTTTTTCAACATTTTAAAGTAAAAGAGTATCAAGTGTAAAGTTGAACATCATTATAGCATCATCTTCTTCCCTATAGTTTTAAATAGCATTTTAAGAAGGTAAATAATGAAATTGAGAAAAACAAGCAAAGAGGATCCATTTCCATATTTCTCTAGGCTATTAAAGTTGTTAAATATGAGAAATGTACTTACAATTTTTCATTGACATAATCCTTCGTAATCTGGTTTGTTGCTTGCGAAGGTTAGATGAATTTCTTTCCTGACATGAGCTTTCCATTCTTAATGCTCAGGTCATAGAATCATAGTCAAAGTAAGAATAACAGTTGTTGTGATCATGCTAGGTTTACACTCCTAAATCACTTTTTCAATGCTCATTCTAGTGTCTTCATGTTCAGTGACTTCATTTGAGTTAGATTTTTTTATCATGCTTAACAAGTCTTTTGGACTTTCTCTAACCTTTGTTAATTTCTTTCTTTTTTGGATCATGTCCATGAGTATAGTCTATACTTCCACACGGATCTCCTTCATCCTCTTGTTTATTTAAGTAGATAAGAACCTATGCATACATTACTTCTGCATCAATATCTTTCATCTTAATCACATAGTGCAATTAGTAGTTCATCCAATTACATACACATACCGCCCAATATATTTTAGTTTGGTGATATGAATGAATATAGGGTAAACTTATATCTTTAGGGTAAAACCATTGTTACAAATAATGTCACTTATATTGTTACCATTTGTCATTTGCTAATGTACTGACCTTTTATTTATTTTCAATTTAGTGTGCAATGTTGACACATAGTCACATAACATGTTAACCTTAGATCATTTAACATGCTAACCTTAGCCCCAGTGATCATTTTCTTTAACATTGGAGGTTAATGATCGCTTCTCATGATAACAACCAACATGAAACTAGAGCAATATAATATAGATCAATATGTTACATAGTTTTAATAAATAAGGATGATTATTTCAAACAAGCATGTGCACATACTATGGTAGATTTTCATGGTGTAAATGAGCTTAAAATATATATTATGATATATTTATTTGGACTTTATTCGTGAGTTTAGTGACAAGGCCTTTTGAATCCGGTTCAATCGTTTGGATAGTTTGGGGAGATTTGGCTTAGTGGACTCAAAGCATGGATAGTTGTACCGGTTCACTACATCTGACCTTTCTTTGGTAGGCTCATGCACATAGGAGATGGATATTGACCTTGACCCATGAGGAGCTTATTCAGGATATCCATGAATTGTGCCAACTCCATCTCATCCGTCAATTACTAAGGTGATTTGATAGTTGTTATCCATGCCAAGTGACTATAAATACTCAACCATTCCTCCTCATTTCAGACTTTCGAAGAGAGAAGACAAACATCAATCTAGAGAGGAGGCTCTGTTCAGAAAGATCAAACAAGACAAGTCAATCGATTTCTACTCCCAACTGCTCAAGAACTATAAAGTTAACACGTGAAGTCTACTCAAGCTCTCTTATCTATCACTCATGCATTCGAGACACTAAGACTGTTCGTTCCACATTCCCATCATTCTCTCTAAACCATCTTGATCATCAAGTGTTATCTCCTTCGCAACAATCTAAAGTCACATGCTAGGCACAAGATCTATGTAGTGCGTGTGTAACCACTATCAGGAAAGAACCCTACATCTATATTTTGGTGACTATGGAATTTGACATACTTGTGATGGCAACTCCAAGAAGAAAGACAACTAACTTCAATAATAGCATGTATAATATGGTAATAAAACCAACCTTGACATGATCAAATAAATCATGCTAGCACTTGAGAAACACCTACACTCCTATCAATGACAACCTTACTCCTAGTGCATAGATAATGCGTATCATGCAAGAAAACCATGTATAAATGATGTGAACACGTTTTTCATTTCAACCAGCTGTCTCTCCATCATAGTTAACTAACTCTCTAACAGCTAAGGTGAACATACCTTAGAGAGTAAATGCATAGGCAACATTACCACAGGTCGTAGTCGAGTAGTAAGCAACATTTGAAGTCGGGAA
Organism: Combretum micranthum; assembly: GCA_024138025.1. Lineage (NCBI taxonomy): Eukaryota > Viridiplantae > Streptophyta > Magnoliopsida > Myrtales > Combretaceae > Combretum > Combretum micranthum. The sequence goes on along the minus strand of JAMXBD010002125.1, from coordinate 217,765 downwards.
TGCGAGAATCCTACTTAATGGGCCATCGTCAACACATGTTTTGTGTCATGGCTTCCGTGCTTTAAGCCCAAGCAATACCCTGACATCATCTTAGCTTACACAACTTAAGCCTACGCAATGCCCTGGCATCATCTTGTCTTCCATGCCTTAAGCCCAGGTAACTCTTTGGCATTGTGGATTCTGCGCCTTAAGCCCAGGCAATGCCTTGACACCATCTTGATCTCAGCCTTAAGCTCAAGCAATACCCTGGCATCATGATCTTTATGCCTTAAGCCCAGGCACTGTCGTGGCATCTCGGCTTCCTTCCATGCCTTAAGCCAAGGTGATGTCATGGCATCATCTTAGCTTTTATGCCTTAAGCCCAGTCAATGCCCTAACATGATGGCGTATGCGATGATCATCTTCGAGTTCATATGAGATTCAGGACTTCACAATATAAAGTCTACAAGGGGTAATTCAAAAGTTTCTGCTGACTGGTAAGATATTGATTCTTAGGCGCGTTATGAGCCATTGTAGTTAACAAAGATTACCTCCCTAGTAACTCACATAAGGGAGTCAAGTGGTGGGAAATACCCCATTGACTAAAAAAATCGAAGATTTTTATCCTAGGCAATAAATGTCATTATCACTGCTTAAGTAAATCGAATGCTTTTTTAAAAGGGATCATTTAAATACTATCATTGGTGAGTGTAAACTCCCTAATTTTACAACATGATTTGATAATTGATAGGAATATGATATAAAATCTTGAAAAAGCTTTTGGAAAAGTGGCAAAAATCACTCCTGATTTTTTATTTTTGCCACGATTTAAGAATATTAAAATATAAATGGTTTAATTATAATTTAAGAAATTTAAATTGTCATTAACAAAATTTCTTTTAAGTTTTTGTAATCAATGAGAGATGATAAATCAAGAAATTAATGAAGTGATTATTAAGGCTCTAATAAAACTTAAAAGAACTATCAATCAATTTCGAAAAATAATTAAAAATAATAATAAATATGCCATGAAAATTCTTAAAAAAGAATAACGTAATAAATCACTAAGCAAAACCTTAACTTCAACAAATAAGGATAGATATAGCTCTAGATTTATCTAATATGTAGAATTACATAACGTCTAACAAGTAAATTTCTAAAATAATCATAAGTAATTATCTTATAGATTTATAGTTAAAAATGATTGTAACCCCTTAAAAAAGCTAATATCATCACCTTCTTCAGTAAGTGAAACCCTTGGAAGTTACTAAAATCATATAAATGAGTTATTACATAAGAAAATATCCAAAGTATAAAACAAAAAATTATAATAAAATAAAAAGCTTTAAAATTAATACCCATAAAATATTCTACATTATTAATTTAATTATATGTTATCTTGGGCACATGATATATAATAAGTATATGATAAACTATTATTTCAATTTATAATAGTGGTATTAATAATATCAAAAGTATATTGTAACTAACAATATACATTTGTCATATGATAAATAATAATACTATACTTGATCCGCATATTAAAATAATTTTGATAAGTTAATAATATTAATTATAAATACCATAGTTATTTTAGTACTAATATTACAGTAATCATGATAACTTATCAACAATGTTATGTGATTCTTATCCAATATTGTAAACGTGATAAGTACCACTATAATTTAGCAATTATAGTAATAATATAGACATAATCATAATATCAATACAACCTATAATATAATAAGACCCTAAGGCTAATTATCTAAGAAAACTTACAATTATTGGCACGAACTACATATCTGACAAATCATTTGATACGAAAAATACTATATCAAGATAATTATAATAAAAAATGCACAAAAAAGCAAAATCAAGAATATATGACAATGTCAATTAAATAATGTAAACCAAGATCATATCAGAAAACTAATTAGAAAATTAGGAAAATAAATCAAACACATCATGAACCCTAGAACTCCCATTGAAACTAAAATCCTAAACCGTATTTGATTGGACCCAAGCCATAGAAATTTTAGATCAGATCAAACAAATCTTATAACTCAACAGATCAAACCCTGAACGAAACCAGATAATGATTCAATAACCCTAAGATATCATATGAATTAGATAAAGTCCAAAACTCTAAAGCATAAAGCAAAAATATATCACCATCACAATGATCTAATAACTCAATAGATCCAAAAATCTATTTTAAACAATTCATCCATTTGATCTTTAACACGCAAATTGAGATAGTACATTTAAATAATATCTATTGATATATTGACTGAGTTACAATGGATATAACCTTAGTCCCTTATACAATGGCATAGTTACCTATAAAGATGTGATGGAATTAATTGTTATCATATTTTAAGTATCTATAAAGATTTATCTACAACTTTCCAAGTTTTTTAATGAGAAATGGTACTTATGATTTTAGGTGACTTAATCCTTCGTAGGTTGACATGTTGCCTCTAAAGATTTGTATATTTTCTTCCCTTGCATGAGCTTGTCATCATTGATGCTTTGCTAGCAAGATCATTGTCATGACTATAATCAAGCCAAGAACCTAAATCATTGTCATACGGGCTTGGCGAACCAGGTCGAGCTAGCCCATTTTGGCTAGCAAGTTAACCGGGCTTGCCCACTTTGCATGACATGACAACTAAACGAGTTAAGTGAATTTATTTATTTTTTTTTTATGTTAATTGGTGTTAAAATTGGAATATTTAAATATTTTTTAGTTATATATATTAATGATTAATATTATTTCTAGTTTAATTATTTATATATAAAAACAATTTCTATGTTTTGTGCCCATAATGTCATTCTTATTATCTTTGTAGCATTGTACATGGCTCTTGCTAGTGTCCCTATCACCTTCACAACCATCATCATCATCATCATCATCATCTATACTATTAAAGCAAAACCACCCACTTTAGTGTAATATTTTTAGTATAAATGTTTTTAATATAATGTTTTTAGCATATAGATGTAAAATATATTTGGTATCTTTGGAATTATGAAATTAAATAGGGTTTTGATAGAATTAAATTGGGATTGAATAAACATATTCTTTTCCTTTTTTAGCATATGGGTGTAAAATATTTTTGGTATCCTAAAATCATGAAATTAAATAGAGTTTAAATAGAATTAAATAAGGGTTGAATAGATATAGTCTTTTCTCTTTTTAGTGTAAGCATGTATCTTTATATGCCGATGTAAATGTTTTTAACATAATTTTTTAGCATATAAGCGTAAAATATTTTTGGATATCCCTGAAATCGTGAAATTAAATTAGGTTTGAATAGAATTAAATGAGATTGAATATAGGGCTGTAAATGAGTTAAGTCGTTGAGTCGATACAGTACTAAGCTCGAACTCAATCGAATAAAAAACTTGAAGTTCGAACTCGATCAAGTTTTGATTTTTAAGCTCGAACTTGATTTGATCTAATACTTGATAAACTCAAACTCGACGATTAAGCTCGATTATTCTCTTAAATATTAATTTAACTGTAAGAGTATTTAATACTCAATAAACTCAAACTCGACTCAACTCGATTTAATACTCGATTAAGTTCGCGAGCTAACCGAGTTGAGTATTTTAAAGCTCGAATTCGAACTTAATAGCCACTCGAATAAGCCAAACTGGAGCTCGACTCGATTATAAGCGAGTCAAATTCGAGTTTTTATAGAGTCAAACTCGAGTAACTCGCGAGCTATCTCAACTCACTTACAAGCCTAGTTGAATAGACATAGTCTTTGCCTTTTTTAGTATATAGATGTAAAATATTTTTGGTATCTCTGAAATCATGAAATTAAATAGGGTTTGAATAGAATTAAATAATGATTGAATAAATATAGTCTTTTCTTTTTTTAGCTTAAACATGTATCTTTATATACCAATCTAAAGATTTGATACCATATTTAATGATGTTCTGCCCCTTTTTCTCTAGATAAAATTAATAATATCTCAAATATATGATGTGGCCTGAGATTTAACATGAATTACTTGAAGGACAATCACCACAAGAAATCAACTCTATATAGCAATATTACGTGGAGTATCGATGGCATCAACAAAAGATTTGGTTAAGAAAGGAAATCTACCCATGGTGTGTGGGACATACACGAGAAATATGTATACAAAAATGTATTGTTGTCTTGAAGGTATTTTTATTACCAACATGTTATGTTATATTTTTTACTATTGAGAACATTGCTGGATATACATGTATTGCATTGAATGATCACTAACTATTTACTAATATTTATATAGATTCCAAATCAAATTAGTCTATATTATAAAAAGTTACTATTTTATTTGCACACGTATCGAGTGCGTCATCTACTTGTTATTATTATAAGCGAATCCAAGCGGCTATGTTATATGATATAAGCAAAATTTTCATGGATACCCATAAGTATGTGCACTTATTAAAGAATTAAATAAACATAATATGAATATTTAGCGGGGTTCTAAAAATGCCAATCCAAAGATAAAGTGATTAATGTACTAAGTAAAATCTACTTTCGTATATAGTCACAAAATGTATTATATATAGCTAAACTTTTCTTCTTCTTAATACACACACACACACACACACATACTTTGGCCTGCTTTTAAATAGGTCAGCTCGCAGCCCTTAGCCTATATGCTAAGCTCTATTATTAAGGCCATCAGAATTTACTATATCCAACCGTGATTGAATCACTAGAATAGTTATTATTTTAATTATTATATTTATTTTAATAGTTGGATGATTTTCTAGACAATCCCATCGACGGGATAATAGAAGCTTATCTAAACTAAATAGCTAGTCCATCTCAATCAAATCTATTTAAAGATATAAAGTCAAATTCTAAAGCTGAGAAAAGAATTACATGAATAGCAATTGAACAAAACACTACAAACTAGCAAATGATGTAATAATAGAAACACCATAAAATTTTAGTAAACTGGGAAAATATGAAAATAAAAGTTATAGAATCAATTATGATAACAATGGAAAGAAATACTCATCAAGTATTCCATGACCATGCATTCTTTCCTCTTTATAATGGAAAAAAACCCTCTCTAAGACATCATTTGGTGATGTGGATCATAAAGCAAAAGTAAAAAGAAAGTTTATATAAACGGTTTGGCTTTACGCAAAATGATTGGTGCTCCATGTTTCGGTTGAAGAATAAGGTTCAAATATGGAGCATGAGTATATGATGGCGAAAGCTCAAATTCAAACCGCTGCAAAATCATGGATAAGGCCATCTTTGCTTCAAGTAATGCAAAGTTTTGGCCAATGCAAATTCGGACCCCATCCAAATGGAAGGAAAGATGCTTGCCCTTTTGTTACCTTTAAAATTCCTTCAGAAAACCTCTCTGGTTTGAATTCATTTGCATCTTTTCCCCAGAGATCACAATCACGATGAATGAGGAGTATTGGCAAGGAAACCTGTGCTCCTGTTGGTAGTATCATTTCTCCAAGCATGGTAGATTTGTGAATCTTTGGGCCAATTCAACAATAGGTGGATATACCTTAATACCTCGTATAAAATCATGGTGCCCTGTAAAGATATCATGAAACTAATTGTTATCATTATATTTCATTAAAGAATCCACGCTATCTTAAAATATGAGAAGTGAGTAAAATTATATGACATCAAACCATTGGAAACTATCTTTGATGACATGAAATTGGATGATTAAAATTAAAATTGGTTAACTTTATGAGGTGCATGGTACTTACAATTTTTAGGTGACCTAATCCATTATAATCTGGTATATAGCCTCCAAAGATTTCTCGAACTTCTTTCCTTGCAAGAGTTTGCCATTCTTGATGCTTTGCTAATAGAACCATTGTCCAAACAAGAAGAACAGAGGTGGTCTCCTTCCCAGCAAAGTAAAATAGTTTACACTCTTGAATTATATCCTCAATGCTCATTCCCATGTTTTGGTTGCCACCTTGTACATTTACTTCATTTGAGTTTGACTCCATGAGTATTCCTAACAAGTCTTTTGCATTTTCTCTAGCCCTCATGGCTTTCTCTCTTTTTTTGATCATGTCCATAAGTATAGACCGAACTTCTGCATCAATCTCCTTCATCCTCTTATTCATTTTAGTAGGTAAGAACCTAGGTATACATCACATTAATCCAAGTTATTCGTTGCATAATACGAACAAGAAGTTCATGTTTTCTATATTTCAAATCACAATAATAGCATAAAGTCTATTAATCTTTAATTAATAAAAAAATCTACATAAAGTTATTCCAAAAGTAATCCATATTGGGTTTTGACTTAATCTCGTTGGTAATTAAAATAGGAATGGGTGTAAAAAATTTTCACTATTGGAAAGGTATTTGAGTTGAAAGGGTAGGTGGAGAAAGACAAATGCAGTAGGGATCAACAGGCACTAAATCAAAGAGATCTACTTTCGTACCATATGAATAAATGAATGATGTACATATGCTTATAAAATTTTGATATGTAACTAATTTTTTAATACCAACTATTTTAATTATAAGGTACTAAAATAATATTGATACTTATCACTTATTCATCGAATATGATATATTAGTACTAATAAATCTTTCTTTATTGTAGAGACATGCACTTACCTTTGGATTGTTAAGAAACACTTATTCATCTTTCACTAGATACATGTTTTGAAAATAAAATTAATAACCACTATATCTCAAGGTAAAAACCAAAAGAGGAAAATTTTCTTATCCTTCCATACAATTGCTTTATCCAATAAGGTGTGATCATACTTAGAAAAGGAAAACCCACTCAAAAATATACTTATATTGATCAGTCCTTAAAGATTTCGAAACAAACTATATGATAGGTTTAAGACATCAACGAGGGACACGTGATCACGAGATGTTCAACTTGTGATCAAGTTTCCATGGTATTCATTAACAGGGCTGTAAACAAACCAAATTGCTTGCAATCTGCTTAAGTTCGAGTTTTGATTGGTTCAAGTTTAATTGGTAAATAGCCAAGCTTGAGTTGCTATTTAGGCCCATAAGCCTATTTATTTAGTTTTATGGTCAACTTGTTTAAACTCATAAAGAAGCTTTCAAATTGGGTTATGAGTTATATATATATATATATATATATATAATGTAATTAAAAATGAAAGCTAATTTATATAATATAAGTATATAATATAATCTTTTCATTATTCAACCTTTATTTATTTATATTTTATTAATTTTGTACAATTAGCTTCCTAGTCTCTACTTGAACCTTATTTTAAACTTGACTTGTAAACAAGTTGAATTTGAGTTCGATATAAGACTTGTTTAGCAAAACAATCTAAGCTTGAGCCTAAACTCAAACCTATAATTTATAGGCTTGACTTGATTCAAGCATGACAATTCTTTAAACTAACCGAGGTTAAGATTTTGAAAATTCATAATGACTTGGCTTGTTTATATAGCCTTACTTCCTAACATGTGTATTTTTCTAAGTAAAAACAACATTGCTTATTTCTCGTTTAGGAGTTGTTTATTTTAAGTAAGCTAAATTCTAAAATATTATATAAACTGAGAAGCCTAGGAAAAGTTGAAACAAGATGATTACCGCCAACCAGGAATGTAAACAGAACGTATAAGTATCGTAACGTAGCGAGCTTGTTCTTCTTGGAGCTGAAATAATCTTCTTCCTTTTTATAGCTACTGCCAAATGCTGTTCTTGAAATCACATCACTCGTCAAATTTTCAAGTGAGGCCACACATCTACTTCACATGCTGAAGATGATCCTATGAGCTTTTGTCCCACTCATCCATTATCTCACTGCAGCTCAAATGCATGGTCGGAACCATGCTCTACAGATACACATATAATAAGGAAATTAAGGTGTGCCTTTGTTTTACCAGAAAGTGATCATTGAAAATTTAATAACTGAGATTTCATTGATCATAGAAAAACAAAATTTAGGTTGGTTTAAGTGGTATCCCTTCAAAAACATTAGGTTCAAGGCGAAATTATCCTAGTTTTGGTTCGTACTAACCATTAATTAGACAATGAATGACTCTAAGAACAATATTATAAGGCAAATCTTACAAATTACTAAATTAATACAACATTTGATGAGAACTTCTACCATGTTAAAATCTTTTTTTAAACGTGTACATACTTACTTTAGAAATTCAGGTTTCTTAACCTAAAAAATTTCCCGATAAAAAATGCTTGGCATCATTTGGAAAATAGAGAATATAAAATTTTACCTTAATAAACTAGTGATAAAATCATTGAACGACACGGCCATTAATGAATAAAACGACGATACCTTTATTTTCTCGAAACGAAATGCTGGGTTGATAATCTTCCTGTGTTTGGCCCATTTCTGACCATCGTAGGTTACAATACCCAAAGCCAGCAATCTCGCTAGTGGGTTCCTTGAATTGAGCTTCTGAAAGTCATCCAACCTGGTAAACACATCTCTAGCCAATTCAGGTTTCATGATAGCGACTCGTGGTGATGGACCAAACCATGTGTAAGTGCCCTTTCCTGCATTTTTAATGTTTCCGAACTTTATTAGCTTGTTACAATCCAAAGGCTTCAAATTTTCTCCAAACAGAGTCATCTTCTCCAAATTTTCAATTACTCACTTTTTATTACATAAATCATGCTAAATTATTATTGATTTCATAGAAATCATAAAAAAATAGTACTTAAGTACACGATTGTGATTGAATTGGTAACATGTGATAAACATAGATTCTCATTCTCCTAATACATCCATATCATGATGTCCGAGTGATTAAAATACAACGTGATAGGGAGAAATAACAATGATTTATAAGGAAAATATAATAATTATTAAATCAACATTAATCAATAAATCTTAATCCCAGTGAGTAAAACTACCATCAATCTTGTTGACTTGACGGTTAGCTATTAAATGGTTGAAAATTGATCACTTGTAGACGTTAATAGAATTTCTATTAATCTTACCTAAGTTTAGGATTTTCTAGAATTTTTAATCATTATATTGTTGATCTTTAAGACAAAAAGTTTATAATTTCATCAGTATCCGATCAAAATTTTTAAGATTTGGGCTTAATACGAATTCTTAATACTCAGAGAAAAAATTAAAATTTAATATTATTGAAATGTCAGATGCTAGTTGGGCTAAAAGATCTACTGCTCCTCTAGACACACACACATAAGAAAGAAAAGTGAAAAATGGACGGACCATAATTCTGGATGTTCTTGAAGTTCACAGGTACGATACGAGGAGAAATATCATCCGACAAATCGATGGATTCGGACATAGCTTGATTCCGCAGGGCAGCTTCCTCTTTCAAATCACCAACCATGATGCGGTAGGGATTGCCATTGAGACCTTGCTGCTTGAGACATTTCTCTAGCTTCTTAGGTGTCCACCATAGCCAGTTCACTATTCTCCATATCCATGTTAAGAGTCCAACAAAGAAGATGGCAAGTGCTATTGGCTGGATTGATGGATCCATTTTTTCTTACTGTGAAGAGTATTGATATTTTACTGCACATTTGATTGAGCTAGGCCAGGAGCCTTTTTATAGATAAGGAATGCTACGGCTGGATTTTGAAAGTCAATAATTTCTAGTTGTTTTTGGAATGCTCCCACCACAACCGCCCAACCCACCAATACTATTTTGACAAAAGTAAATGGTCTTTTTTTTTTTAAATTTAATCGCATAAATATTATATTTATTTTTAGCATTACCAGAGGATTTGAATATCATGGCACTTGAGATATCAGTTTTATGGTCTATGTGGATAAAGACATCACCACGGGGCGGTTTTGAACCGCCTCAAATCGTTATCGACGGTTTTTGACCCAGAAACCATCTCATCGGTGATGGTTCCGAACCGTTCAAGAACCCGTCGGAACCGATGGGTCCAAGCGGTTAGGCGTGGTGGAACCGGCGGTTCCCATCGGGTCTGGAACCATTATTCTAGACCCTGAACCGGTGGTTCCAACCCGCCAAATATTTGGATGGTCTGTTTTTTATCTTCATTTTTATTTGTATTTGTATTTATATCTGTATTTGTATATGTATTTGTATCAAAATGATATGTGTAAATATATCCGATTTACATCTATATGTTATTTATATTTGATCTATTTAATCTTTTTATGAAAACTATCAACTTTTTTCTATCTTTATTTATTCCTTGATAAATAATTTATTAAGAAAAAGTTTGAAAAAAAGACTATTTTTATCTACGGAAAAAGCTAGCCAAATAGACTCTCATTATGCTATTAGGATGATAATCAAAAACAAGAATTGAAGGGTAATATCTTGAATGAAACACGTGTCTACCAACTTAATACAAATTATAAAAAAAAATAATTACACAAATACCAATGTAAAATCGCATTTTGAACAGACGTTTCACAAATATACACATGAAACGTCCTTTGAAGATGCGATTCAATCAAAAGTCATACAGTGCCAAATCACATTTTCAAGAGCGATTCATTTATTTTATATGCTTATCGCATCTTTAATAGACGTTTCATATTTATTAATGAATCGCATCTTCAAGATAAGATTCACGTGCAAATTTAAAAATCGTTTGTTAAACATACGATTTGGCGTCGGTATTTTATTAATCAATTTTATGTGATTAGATTTGAGTAATTTTTATTTAAGGGGTCGATAATCATAGAATTTCCTCTATTAAAGTTTGTATAAAGAAAAACCTTTAAAAAATATGTTTTATTTGCTTAAAAACTATGCGAATCTTTTACAAAAAAATCAAATTAAATAAAGTGCAGAATAGAAATTTTTTTTTTTTAAGAATTTGTTAGTTATGTAATGCTGTAGAAAAGATAAATACATATATTTCATTTCTTTTATTTTGTCTAAATCAAAATACCATGTAAATCGGCGCTAAAATAATTATAATAGAAAAAAAAGTGTTATTGATACGGCGCAGAACCAGGACTAATGTTTATGTTTATCCTCGCCAGAAGGGGTTTCCGAAACATTTTGGTGGCGTATGGGGGCAGGTGATTGACGTCTGCAAGTGCAAGGGCCAAATTCCATTTTTCTTTTCCTTTTTAACCCTTCTCCTTCTGCACGTAATTGGACTTTTCATCTTGGACGTGTTGTCCAAGGTCTCAGGTCGTCCGTTGTGTTGAACTTTTATTTTTATTTTTTATTTTTTGGCTTCTATGCCGCCCATCAGAATCATATTAATGGGTCTGTTTGGATTATATATTTTTTATTTATATTTATATATTTTTAAATAATATATATAAATATATCTGATTTATATTTATTCTATTTGATCTTTTGATGAGAACTGTCAATTTTTTTTTATCTATATCTATTTCTTGATAAATAATTTATTAGAAAAAATTAAAAAAAAATATCTGTATCTATCGAAAAAAGCCAAACAAATAGACCTACCTTATCAGCACATGTTGAATCGACATAAATTAAGCATGCAACAGGAAAAGGGACGGAGAAACCAACTAAGATATGAATATGAATTTTCGCCGGACTAAACCTGTCCCATTCTCAAGTTAGTTTTTATCCAGCAATGGACTAATCTTTTTTGCTGTAGGAAGAAAGTAATTTTTAAAATATTTCAATCTTAAAAAAAAAAAAACATGCGGAACATAACTATTAACTAAAAATATATGTTATGTTTATGGGAAAATTAAGTTTTTAGCGAAAAATTTAGAAACTACGAATATTGAACAAATGTGAATTGTTCTCAGGTAGCAAATCCGACTTATATGGAAAAATTTAGTTGTTATGCATGACAGAATAATTCAAGATAAAATTTAGCAACCGAGCACAGGCAAACATTGTATTAATGTTGTTTCTAGATTCTACTACCATTATTGTTGCATTAATATGCATAGAGGGCTAATTATATAAAAATATTTACATCTGACTCTTGGGCTAAATGATAGGACTAGAAGAGTCCAGTCCATATTTTGGATGACTTATGAGAGATTTGGTATAATGGATTTAAAATAAAGATAGTTGGATTGACTTGTCCCTTTTCAACCTTTCTTAAAGAAGTTCATGCACTTAAAAGAGGCTATCAATGGACTTAAACTCAATATGAGTTCATGAAAGAATCTATTAACAAAAAAACTTATCTCAATTGTTGATATTCTGTATGGTCTAACAAATATCATCAATAACCAAACTCTATAAATACCTTAAAGTCTCCCTCATCTAAGAAGATTTCATAGATTCAAAGAAACGATGCTGTGCTATCAGATTGTAATCACAAAGATAAAAAATGAATTAAAATGAAGAACGCATTGTCTATCTCTAAGAATTGTGAGGTTGATGTTACATAGCTCCTCCACGTATTACACTGCGCTCGAGCTATCTGAGATTACTTACTCCTCCTCTCTATCATCTTTCCATAAGTCATCTTACGTGTCATTGCCAAACTACTCCTTTAAAACCACATGTAGAGCAAGCCAAACGCTACACACAGTGATCATTACAATAGGATTCGATCATCTATAATATGTAATATTAATATGATAAAATCATCATTGGGTTAGATATGAATGTTATAGTCTCATAAAAGAAAAAAAAAAAACAACAACAATGATTAGGCTATAGAATTTTCCTACATAATGAGTTCTCATTTTGAGCCTCTCATTTTTATAACTTCAAAACATTTCTTTCTTTTGAATATATTGAAAGTAAATATCTTAATCTAATAAAGAAAAAACACGAAATATAATATCAATTTAATACATAGAAGTGAAACACTTGTGTAAATAACTAGTATAATATATATTAATTCTAATCTTTTGTACATCATCGATAATTCAAGAAAGAAATTAAGATAATGTATAACACTTGACATGAATAGATGTTCGTTCCCTTCTTTTTCTACACAAAACTACTATTATTATGTTCACTTGAGAGAAATGGTACTAAAGAATTGCTATTACATAGAATGATGAACGACAATTCATGTCTCCATACCATGAATAGTCATTTAATGGTTTATTTTCCAACTTTATCGTGAATACCTTATCTTGAAAATATGATCTATAAAATTATCCCCTTTCTATAATAAAAACAATGATAATATATATATTTTTTATTTTTTATTCCAATAATTACTTGTTTTACTTTTACATAAAGTAAACATTGTAATAATCATTATAACCCTATTGCATTTATGTTGAATTCTAATTCAATTCTCCCCTTATTACATACAATAAAATCAACAAGCCGTTAGAGAAAAGAAGAAGAAGAAGAAGATATACAATTGGAGTTATATATATTTGTTAGCTAAAAACTAATCACGTTTGATTTGTTTCATCCAAAGTCATTATTTACTTATAAAAAGAATTTCGTAGATGTTATTATGAGAATTTTATGCATAGTAAAACAAAACACTTCATTGTGAACTAACATTAAAACTATTCATGTATCATGATAGGAGTATGTAACTAACAATCAAAATCAACTATACAATTTAAGTAAAAACAACATTAAAAAAATTGGATATGCTAACATAACAAATCTAGAATCTTGCCACCGAGAAGCACACTAGCAATATGCACATGAAAAACAAATAAGCAAATGAATCAAGATAGACCTAATAACAAAAAGACATTAATAGAACATTTAAAGATAAAATTTGCAAAACAAATTAATACAAAAAACACTTCTTATATTTAGTATCAATTCAAATAATAACTTAAATAATGTGCAAAAGATCATCTATAAAACAAATCATTAATTTTCTTTTGATGAGAATTAAATCCATAAAACTCAATATATTAAATAAATTAAAATAAAACGAAATGAAACCTTAAATGGGAACTAAAGAGGAAAATGGAAGAAAATTAGCTATATTTATTGCATTATTATATGATGTTTGTAGGTATTTAGGTGAGAAAATATAAAACAACTCAAATAAATTCAATTCTTTTACTGTAGACTGAGAATGAAAAATTTGCAAATTACAAACCAAATTATCATTTTTCGACTGTTATATAATTTCAAACACATAAAACATAATATATTAAATGAAATGATCAAAAGAAATCTCAACGGCTAACTCAAGATGAAAAGAAGAAGATGAAATAACTAAGTAAAATCAATTACATTTAGCATATCGTTACATTTTATACCTTGATATTTAGCAACAAAAATCATAAAACCCATATAAGGGCAATAGTTATAGCAACAACAAGATAGAAAATAATAAAAAAAATTGAAGATACACTGGAAACTTTATTATCGCATTAAAAAAAAAAATTCACTTTACTAATTGAAATTGGTTCGTTTATAGTGGTTGCAACTTGCCACCTTCTTGATGATGGTGATTTAAAAAAGAACCTACTTTGAAAAATGGACAAAAATTATTCTTATTGAAATTGTTTTCTATATAGTAAATCGTCATTAAAAATCTACAAAATATAAACCAAATCATCATTTCAATAAATACAACTTACGACCTACTTGACAATGGTAACTTCATGAAGAGATCTCCTATGGCAAATGTATCCCTAAACGTGACTGTAATAATTCTTAGATAAACGTTGTAACGTCTATTGCATTAAATAGAAAATACACTTAGATGAATGAAGAATTATTTAAATTTTCAATATAGATCAAATTAAAATCTAGACAAACTAATTGAAAATATGAGGAAACAAAAAGGTATTTTTTGAAGAAAATTTGAGAAATCCTGTGTAAAAAAAGAGAAGAAAGAGTGTTAATGTATGGGAGAGAAAAGAGTGAATAATATTGAAAAAATGGTAAGTAGGAGAGATAAAAAGAGAATTTAGGTCAAGTTTCCTATCTTGCCCTTATATATTTTTTTCATAATCATCATTCTACACGATTTTCATTAATTATACTTGGAAAAGTAGTGTCCAAAATTCCCGATTAATGTATTTGCTTAATAATATAGGTAATAATATGATTAAATTGGTGTATATAATTCAAACGATAAAAAGAGCGAGGTCTTTAAAAACGATAGCACTTTAAAGTGTTGCCATAGACATGGCACATGACACATGATATAGCTTCTAGGGGATACTTGATAAGGTTAGGGATTTCTTAAAGGTTGTGGTGCAACATACACATGAAAGTAGCTTGATTTGTTGTTTATATCAAGGTGACTTTTCTTATAAGAGGAATAACTTGGAGCTATCCAAGACGAGCATACAATGGAGAGAAGCCAAAACTAGATATCATCATGGGTCAATTTCAAATCAAGAACCATCTTGAACTAACACTAGCTATTCCTAAACCTAAATGGAGGAAGGCTAGTCCAAACTAGCTAAAGACCCATTGGTTCTTGTAGATCTAGCCAGTTGATCCCTTTAGAACTGCTTGACCCAATGATGGAACCAATTGCACAAGTGGTTCATGTGAATCTATGCCACAAAAAAAAAAAAAAAGAGAAAGAATTGTAAATATGAAACAAATATTAAACTATTTTCACATACATAGTAAAAGTTTATTTCCTATACAAGAAACAACACAAATTATAAATACACTAGAAGTCATTGTTATTGAGTTTATATAGATTTCTAACTAAAGTGAACTTTTTTCTTTCTTAACAATGAGACTTATTTTTGTGTTTGTCCGACTTATTTTTATTTTGAATATTTTGTTGTCCCACATTGTTAAACTGGAAGTATTTGTGTATAAATAATTGCATGGCTATAAATTTTTTTTCAACTAATGGCTTAAAAACATTTTTTGTTAGACCTAATTTTATTTTAATTTTTTTGCCTTTTTTACTTAAATTAACTATAATCCTTTATTTTTTTTTAAATATCACAGTTTCTAACTTCCTAATTCCTAAGGAATCGAAACTGAATTGTGGAACCATCAATTCCTAAGCATTGGGAAACCGAATCAACTTCGACATGGTTCCGGTTTTTGTTTGGTTCCTAAACCAAAATAGACTGTGTTGACATCTAGCCCTAACCATTCAATGAAGATGTCGTATAAGCTAGATATAGGGATGAAGGAGGTATGAGTATAGAAATGGACGAAGGTTGAGTGTTTTATGACATGACTAATCAATAAATATTGGAAGATATAGTCATAAATTACAATGAAAATGATGATGATGGCACCGATGCCAAGGATAATACAAATGATGCGGACTCTAATAGGTGGACACGATTGTTCGAAGAAGTGTAGTAATCAATGTACTTAGGATGTTCTAAGTTCTAATCACTATCATTTGTAATACAAGTGATGGATTTAAAAAGTTGATGGCAAGCAATTTGTGTGGAGTTTTAAAATTGTCTCTCACTTATCAAGAGTATGCTTTCGATTGACAATGTATTGTGCTCTTCTTACTAAGAGAACTAGAAGACATTAAGGTAGTTCGGCATGGATGCGAACATATTCTATGTATGTAAGAATGATTGTGTTATTTTCAAGAAGAAGTTAAGAAACATGGACACAATTGCCTCGTGTGCAATGTGTCAAAGAGGATTGTTCACTCAAGACAAAAAAAAAAAAAAAAAGGGATCCTAGTTAAAGTGCTTCGACATTTTCCCTTAATCCCACAACTCTAGTGACTATTCATGTGTAAGAAAACAACACTAGATATGAGATGACACAAGAAAGGTCATGTTACTAAAGAGGGGGTCATGAGACACCCTCTAGACTTGGAGCAGTGATAAATCTTTAATAAGAAATTTATAGAGTTTAGTCTTTAGCCCTTAAAATTCCAAATCAATTGGCAACTCATGAGTTTCACCCATTAGTAACTCAACTGTAGTTTACATTATATGGCTATTATTTTTATTTATGTACAATCCTCCTCCTGAAGATGCGTGAAGGAACAATATATGATGATGTTGCTATTGACTTTAGGTCCAAGATCAACAAACAAAGACATCGATGACTATCTTCAACCTTTTTTGTGTGGAAGAGTTTGAAGAACTTTTGTTGGTGTTGGTTAATTATCGATTGTTCTAATGTTGTACATCTACCCAAAGGTTACGAGGCCTATCCTGCATGCAATGTTGATTGCACTGGCCATGTGATGAACACAACTTGACCTTCAATTGTAAATGTTAAAATGTGCTTAATTTAGTTATTTTGGTGAATAATATTAAGAAAATAACAGTTAAAATATTTCTAATTTGACTTTAGGCTTCCAAAGTGTTAATTCAAGTAAAAGGAATAATTTGACCAAGTTTCATGCATTTAGTGATTTGAGCAAGAAATGAAGCATTTAAGAAGGAGACCAAGCAATACACATCAGTGTCTAAGCTGTGTAAAAAACAACAAAGAATTTCGAAGGAGAAAAATTGAAACAGGAGAGACACGAATTTATTTTGAAAAAAGGATTCTTTTTTTCATCTAAGAGTGACACAAGAAAGGATATGATTGTGTCCAAGTCACGTCCTCCCCAGTTTTCCATATGGGATTATCATCCAAGAGTTATACGAGGGCGATGCAACTATCGGATAAAGATACGTGGAATACTTGTACTATCATTTTTTAGCAATTTGGTGCCCATTGTTTGATTTTGGATAAAAAAGTACTTGTACTTCAAATTGATGACATTTTAGTGCCTTTGTACTCTTAATATTGAGTAAAAATAAAACATTGGGCACTAAAATGCCAGCAATTCAAAAGTACGAGTACCTTTTTGCTCAAAATCAAACATTAGATACCAAATTACCAAACAATGATTGTATAGGCACTTCCAATACCTTTGTCCCACAACTATCTCCAACTCGTGTCATGTCCACTTTTTATAACAATTCAAAATTCTATTTTTAAAGGGGAAACAAAGCTAATTTGGTGAGAATATATATATATATATATATATATTTTATGGAAAAATTAAGGAAGTTTCAAGACCAAACATTCTCATTCATGAAGATGAACTACTTTTCTAAAATGAAGATTTCATTTCCGATTAAGAATGATTTCACTTCCTAAATCAAAAGAATACCACTTTTTCTGTTTGGACGGAAGCAACTTTCCTATTATACAAAGGTAAAACTTTCCTTTTTGGCTAAGGAAAACTCTATGTAAGGAGGATATATGGAGCCATCCAAAATTGCAACAACAATTACGTTATAAAGGTTATACTCCATATTTACACATCCTTAGTGAGTGATTGGGACAAGTCAAGCTATAAGCTTTATTCAAAGGGCAACATATCTTTATATTTGATGATATTTATTACTTTTCGTGCTTTTATTGCTAAACTTATGGGGAAGTAATTTTCTTAGTCTAGATTTTTTTATGAACTCTAGGTTATATTATGTGATTTGTTCTTATAATTTTCAATATATTAAGCGATTTTTTTAGTATAATTGTGTAGTTTTTATAACTCATCTTAAATTGATAATCTGTAGTGTTGATTTCACACTAGTTAATCAATAGATTACTTTTATGAATAGACGCACAATTTGAGAGAGTTGCATACAACCTTAATAACAAAAAAAAAATCACTAACAATTGAAAAATAATTTTAAGTTAAATTAGTTAAAGTGGTATAAATACCGTAATTTTCTCTAAATGAAGCTGGGTTTGATATTTTTTCCGCGTCTGGCCCATTTCTGACCGCTGTGGGCTATAAGTCTAGTGGCTCGAAATCTTGCTAGTGGGTTTACTGAGTCAGCCTTTGGAAGATCATTTGGCTAGGAAGGAATCTTTAAGCAGGTCCGGTTTCATGATGGTCACTTTTGGCATTGGATCAAACCACGTGTGAGTGCCCTTGCCTACATTTCCAAAATTTCTGTACTTTATTAAACGAGGCTTCAAATTTCCACGTAGCTATATGTTTTGTTTTAGTTTAGTATATGAAATATCGTATTGCCATGGTGTCATAAAATATGATATGAAACATGAATTCTAATAATAAATCTTATTTTGATGTTCCAAGTGACTAAAATACCACATAGAAAAAAAAGTAATTAGTGATTCATAAGGTAAGTATTGATTATTAAACCGGTCTTAGTTAAGAATTTTTGGACAGTTTAACTTTTCCAATAATTACCTACTAGCTATTTAGGAAAATTGCATGCCTCCATAGTTATATATATAGAGGTGTCAACATAAGGGTCTAGCGTAGTGGGTAGGGCCGAGCTAGTCTGTTTTGATCCATGAATTAAACAAGCTGGGCTATTTGGTCTGTTTTTAAAAGGGCTAAAATTTCTATAGTTGAACCAGTCCATAAGCCAAAATGTTTTTTTTTTTTTTGAATTTTTATATACAATCCTATCTAATAGTTCGAGAATATCATAAAAATTACTATCAATTTTTGTGTGTTTATTTAATTTTATATTTAAAATTTTGTTTCGTTAAATATCATAATAAGGTTTTTACTTGTCAAATTTTATATATTGAAATTTGAAATCGCTGGTTGTTATACACAATTTAATAATTCATTAGTGTAAATGGTATAAAAGAGATAATGATTGTCAAGATTAAGACCAATAAGCTCTAGTATTTGTCTAAAATAAAACACATTTTAGTATTATTCTTGGTCCTGGGCTTGTTTGCATATAAAATCGTTGACGTCCATGAGTATACGACCAGACACTGGCAACTCCGCAATAAAATAAGAGTTATTATTTTATTTGATTGTATTTAAAATTAGGCAGGTAATCGGGTTAGTTCTTATAGGGTTTTTGATCCATCTGACTCGTTAAAAATCCTATAGGGTTCAACCTTATAAGGTTAAGGGTTGGGTTTTGATCATATAACAAACCCGATGGATACCCAATAACCCGATATTATAATTAACAAAATAAATAAAAACATTAATAAAGGAGCAAAGAGAGAAAAAAAGACATGAATGAGCTACTATTTTTTTTTGTCTCCTAAGGATGTTTTTCTTTTATATTTATGGATTAGTTACGGATTTAGAACTTTTTATTAAATTTTGTTGAAGTCATGTTTACTATGAAAATTAATATTATTTACCGTCCATTATATTTTAGTCCCAACAGAAAATTTAATTTAACCATATTTTTAAAATATTATACAATGACAAAAGTAATATATTAATGTGTTTAAATGTTATATAATGAATGTGATCTACAATCACATTTTCTATTAATTCTACATGCATCATTTTATTTTTGAATGTATAGAAAACTTATGTCAGAAGTACGGGCTTTTCTTAAATTTATTATTAAAATTTGAAATTAGGTTCTTTTAAAAAAGGTATTATAGGGTTATAAGGTCGGGTTCCGAATTCTAAATCAAACCTTGTAGAGGCAGGTTTGGGACTGTAAGGTTATAGGATCGGGTGTGGTAGACCCTATATGGTAGCGGGTCGGATTTCGAATTCATATGATCCACCAGAAATCCGACCCGGCCCTGTTACATCCTTATTTAAAATATGTCATTCATTTGTCTTTTGGTACAGTGTAATTCCCATGTCCCCATTAGACTTTTAACTTTGGATGGGTGGATGAATCTTTGTCCTAATAATGAGCTGCTCTTATGTTTGTACAGACAACAAAAGCACTTAAAACCTCAATGTTCAATCAAATCATAGTCGCACTCGCACTCCATGCATGTTTTGTACTTAATTGTTTGAATCATTGATAATTTCCTGTTCCCCTCAGCATGTTAACTTCATGCCACTATTACCAAAGCAAATTTCTGGTGCGTAAATTTAATTTTCTTTTATAATTTTTGTGATTAATAAAGAAATGTTTAAATTATATAAAATGTATTAACGTTAAAGAGTAATATTTTGAATGATTAAAATGTGGGATTAACATTTGACATGTAAGATATATTTTTTATGTTTATAAACATGTGGGAAGGAGGATTGAATTGATGGGAGAAATTTTGCATGTAGAAACATTGCTTTCAAAATGGGAACGACTGATAAATGCTCTCTCACATGCTCTGAGAAATTACCAAAACCGAGATGCCAAACATATATTATATTGAATGATAGAAAAGAAAAAACATGTCCTTTTTTTTTAATTGTAGGGCCTGCGAGTTAAATAGATTGGACTAATTTGATGCTCTTTTAAACGGAAAAAAAAAAAAATTGACTACAACCCATATGCATAGCTCTAGGTCTTACCAATTATTTAATGACTCAAGTTAATACTTAACAGCAATGTTATTCTGGTTAGAGTATTACACTCATTTAACTTTATATATATAAGTTGATCAAGTTACTGTTAGTCTTGTCTTGCTTAAGAAATTTAATAAATAGACACTTGATCAACAACAAAAAGAAAAAAAGACAAAAAGGTTCATAATTTCGTCAATATCCATCAAATTTTGTACTTGGTCTGAAAAGAATTAGTAATAGTCACATAACATCTCAACTTCATTATTATTTAAATATCATATGCTATATGTAGTTGGGCCTGTGATTTACTACCCATCCACACCCATGACCAACCAATATATTATTGGGAGGAAAAAAGAAAAACATGATAAAGTAATGCACACATGATACGGTAATATCTAATTAGATTATTCAATTTATCTTATACAGGTAAAACCTATAAGTTTATAAAATTTGAGGCAGACGATGATATTGCACTTTTAACTTCAATGTAGCATCTTGATATGATAAAAATTTTAGTATCAACACATTTTGTGTATTCAAAATTTTAATTCTTTTTCAATATTTCAAAGTAAAGAGTATGAAGTGTAAAGTTGAACATCACTATAACATCATCTTCTTTCTTATAGTTTCAAATAGCATTTTAAGAAGATAAATTAATGAAATCAAGAAAACAAGCAAAGAGGATCCATTTCCATGTTTCTTTAGGCTACCAAAGTTGTTAAATATGAGAAATGTACTCGCAATTTTTAATTGACATAATCTCTCGTAATCTAGTTTGTTGATTGCAAAAGGATAAATGAATTTCTTTCCTAGCACTAGCCTCCCATTCTTGATCCTTACGTAACAGAATCATAGTCAAAGTAAGTATAGCAATTATTGTGGTCATGCTAAGTTTACACTCCTAAATCACCTTTTTGAAGCTCATTTTAATATCTCCATGCTCATTGATTTCATTTGCGTTGGATTTCATGATTGTATTTAACAAGGTTTTTGGACTTTCTCTACCTTTTGTTGCTTTAAATCTTTTTAGGATCATGTCCATGAGTATAATTTGTACTTCCACGTGGATATCCTTCATCCTCTTGTTTATTTTAGTAGGTATGAATCTATGCATACATTACTTCAGCATTGATCCCTTTCATCTTGGTACTGGTTGTATATAGCAAATAAAATTAATAACAAGTTAAAACTTGTAGACGTATGGATTTCATTATAAAGGCTTTAAGCCTGATTTATTTTTTTGGATTTAACTCTCTGGGTTAAAGTGACAGGCTCAGAGAGTTAGGCCCAATAACATTGGGATGATCATGGGAGAATTGGCATGGTAGACTTGGAGTAGGGCCCGTTGGAATTGGTCTGCCCAATTCTAACCTTTCTCATATTAGCTCACACACATTACAATGAAGGCCTCAATGGGCCTGGGTCCATAAGGAAGCCCACATCCATATCCACTTTGAGAAGGACTCATCTTAGCCGTTGATCGTCTATCTCATCTGACGGACGACATCGATGACTAGATTCTCTATAAATACTCTTAGTCCTTACCTCATTTGGAGAAGTGAAATCTTGGACAAACACCGCCGTGCTGTCGGATTTCCATTTTTGTGAATCAATTACTTGACTCACTCAAGAACGCACACGATATTCGTGGTACTTAGTGAGGTTGATGCTTTTTAGCTCTCTCACCTGTCACACGTGTGTTAGAGCCTATTGAGATTGCCTACTTCTCCTTCCTACACGATTCTCTCTTGATCATTCCTTGCACGTGTTGTTTCCCTAGGTCACGTGAGGCGCGATACTCACGCGGCACACACATGATCGTTGCATCCAGATTCATACCCACACATTTTTGGTGACTCCACTGGGGAAAGGGAAATCAACACTTGTGTGATGGCACCTCCAAGAAAGAGACCTACCGATCCCACTGAGGGTACGACTCAAGAACTTAATGTTAATCCCGAGGTTACTAAACATGACATGCCAGCACTTGAGGATGTGAACCAACCTACTGGTGCTCAAATCGATAATGCTGCGATCTTACGTGCTGTGCAAGAAAATACCAAGTAAGTCAATCAATTAATGCAAGAGTCTGCAAAACAATTCCAACAATTCATGACAATATTTGCTCAGTACCTGCCTGGAATAGCTGCTATTGCTGCCACGCAACAAGGTGCGACTTCGTCGACCCTGTTGTTGTTGCGCAACAACGCGCTTCTCAGGCACCTCAAGTTGCTCCACCTGCTAATCCTACTTATTCCTGAACAAGATCCTACCAGAGTTGGAGAGCAAATCCCTCCATTAGAGCCTGTAATCACACAACCACTTGCACCTCAGGTAATGAATACTGGAATTCAACTTGGAACACCATCAACTTCCCAGCCTGCATTACATGCTCAACTTGGAGGATCTTCATCCTCACAGGCTACACCACCAATTGTCATTGGTGGACCCACTGTTCAACCCAATGCAACTTTACTCCAAACGGCCACTCCAGCTACACCAGTTGAAGTTACTACTTCAACTCCTAAAGGTACTTTCGTCACGAAGGAAGATCTGGACATGTACCTAAGGGAAATACAAGCTAAGTCTGATGTGGGAGTATTGGATCTCAAGCTCCCATACAATCAACGTATTGCTGCTAAGCCATACCCTCAGGACTATGTGAGTCCCAAATTCATGCTATTCAATGGTAAAAAGGGAAGCGCCAAGGAACATTTGTTGAAGTTCATTGAAACACTAGAGGTTTATGGATTTGATGAATTTAAAGTTGAAAGAATTTTCTAAGTCCCTCACAGAGAAAGCGTACACTTGGTACGTCAATCTTCCCCCTGGATCTGTAGATTCATGGGCAACCATGTGCAAAATGTTCCTAGAGAAATCTTCTCCACACAAGAACGAGTGACCTTGACTGATATGGGACGAATCCGTCAAAAGCCCAAGGAAGACTTGATGGATTATATTGACGCTTCAGGGAGCGTTCACTAGACATCCAAGACATATGTGATGAAAGAGAGTTGGTGAAAATTTGTATCCAAGGCATGTTTACTGAGTACGCGGTGCATCTAGAAAATCTTTCTTTAGCTTCATTCTCCACTCTGGTTGAGAATGCGCGAAGGACTAACAATTCTGTCGCGACAGAGAGGAGGAAATATGAAGTTTAACAAGAGGAACCATCGGTGAATTTGGCTCAAAGTGAAGATTTCAAAGAAGGGAAGAAACCAAGAGTTGAGAAGCCCAAGGGTGAGAGGGCAAAAGAAGCACTAACATATCCTTGCTCAATGGGAAAGGTGTACGCTGTGCTAGATCAGTGGTTAAGAGATGGAAATCTCAAACTCCCAAGAGTAGAACGTTTGCCAACTCAGGAAGAAAAAAATAATCCTAAATTTTGTAGATTTCACAGGATTATGGGCATCCTACTAAGGATTGTTTTACTTTGAAGAGGATCTTTAATGAAAGAGTTGAGAATGGTGAACTTATCATCGAGAATAATGATGTCAGGAATAACCCACTTCCAGCTCATGGCAATCAACGTGGTGCTGTGAATGCCATTACCCATGATCCTACTATAATGGAGTCAACAGACACACAGCTAGTTGGGGGACATGAAGAAAATGACAATACACTCAAAATTGAAACTCATGGGGATGATAATGTCATCTTTACTTTACTAAAGACTTCAAATTTTAAGAATTTCTTTGATCTCCTTGGATTTGATGATCATGCACGATTTGCAGCAACGACTGTACTTAACCAAATTGCGCAAGGTCATTATAGTGGATGCGACATAGTTCAACCTAAGAAAGGAGTGGTCTCTACAAGGGATTATGCAATTACATTTACTAGAACTGATGCACACTTGAAGAACTTCAATCACAATCGTCCTTTGTATGTAGAGAGTATACTCAATGGTTACCCCATCAAGAGGACATTTATCGATAATGGATCCTCACTCAATATCATGCCCATGTCTACTTTCAAAGCTGCAAGAATAGATATCCGATACTTGATGAAGCATCCCATCGCAGTGAATAGTTTTATCGAATCTTCCACAATGACAATGGGTTATGTCAAAGCAAGTTTTAAAGTTGGGCCCATTCATGCCTTGCTACATTTCATGTAATTGATGCACCGGTGTCCTATCACCTTCTCATAGGAAGGACATGGCTGCACGAGTACAACATGATACCCTCAACACAACATCAGTGCATGAAAGGTCATTGGAGTGGAAGTGATATCCTAATCCATGCGACAAAGAATCCATTCAATCGTAATGAACTCCACTTTGCTGAAGCTACCTTTTTCTATGAACATGAACAAGAAAATGAAGTAGATACTTTAGTGGAATCCAATGCGGAATCACTACCCACAGGAGAAGAAATTAAGACTCAAGAATTTAAAAAGAGAAAGAAGCGTGGTTGTCGTGGAGGTGTAAAGAAACACAAGAAGGCTTATGATAGGATGGAAATGTAAAGCAGTGCATGAATTGAAGAAAGAGCTGTTTATACAAAGAGTGTTATTATCATATCTCACTCATTTCCTTTTTGTTTCTTGTAAACAAAGCATTAGATGCTTTTACCTAATGAATGAACTGTATTACTCAATCAGTGAGTATTGTTCGTGAAAATATGATGGCATGATCACTTATTCTCCTTTCCATCGCTATTGTCGCTGCAAAGTAAGAAACTAATCTTCTTAGCGCGCAAAGCTAGTTAAAAAAAAAAGGGATCGACATCAAATTGAGTAAGATTACCCTTTAGTAATGAAAGAAAAACAATAACAAATATAACATTTGATTTAGACATCGTTGCTGACGGTCAGAGCTTAGCTCCCAGGCGCACGATGTTGATAGCTCATCACCGCTTTCTTCTTGGTATTTCTAGTTGTCAAGTAGTGGAGATAATCCCCTTGACAACCCCTATTGAGCCAAGTAATCCTTGGCATATGGTATTCTACACAAGTACTATATAGTTGAGTAGTGGGAAATACCCCCTTGACTAATAAAAATTTATCGATAACAAATGCTATCGCAGCATGAGCGCGACTGATAACAAATGTCACTATCGCTGCATGAGCGCGATTGATAACAAATGCTACCGTTGCTGCATGAGCGCGATTGATAACAAATGCTACTGTTGCTGCATGAGCGTCATTGATAATGAATGCTACTATTGCTGCATAAGCGTGAATGTTCATGTTCCTTAAATGGATTGTCTAAACATCATTGCGAGGAAGTAGTAGTGCCACTCCAATGCACATGATAATTCCACTCATCTTTTATATTAGATAATATTGCTCCTAAGCGCGTATGATCACAAAAAAAAAGGCATGTTTTAAAACTAAGTGTTGTGTTTCAATGACAATCCTTGTTATCTAGACATGCTCTTTGTCTATGATGCCTATAATAACTCTAAAAATATCAAAGGGATTGAAGTGATCCTATTACTATGTCTTTTCATGTGTTGCAATCATATGAGAGCTACTACTCTAAAGCGCATGATGACTAGATATATCACTAAGGCGAAAATGAGTATCAAGAATATAAATGGATATAGAGTTGACGAGTTGATTTTATTGTCATGGTCAGTTTCACATATTCGATACAACTCATATTGAAAGGAAGAAGGGAGACAATATTGCATGACCAAGAAGATTACAGCAAAGAAAGACACGAGTAGATGCCTATCACAAATCAATAAATCCTATGTGCAATGCACATTTGTGGTGCTTGAAGCACAAAATCCTTGTTTGTGTGTGATCCTCACTTATGCAAGAATACATGAAGTTCATTTGTGCAATATGCTCAAAACATGTACGTGCATGTGACACTAGCTTGCTCATGATGCTACATTGCTCTTATATAATGTGCTACAATTAGTCAATTAAAAGTACATGGATGAAAATAATGCTTGTCTTCAAACAAAGTCGATATGTTCCTTCAAGATATTGCAATGATGGCCCAAGTAAGTTCAAAAGAGCATAGGAAACGACATACAGACTTGAGTACGAAAAAAAAAGTATCGCATACACTATGAGCTGTAACGAGCATATGTGCTAGATTTCTACAAAGCAAGTGGGGCAAGGATATGTTACAAAGTCTCAAGAAGCTCTGGTATAGGATTCGTTATATATGGTGATTTATATTTGGAATGAAACCATCAATCATTATTAATATTATTGAAGTGAAGGTCCCCAAGTGTCATTTTCCAAAACTCGACACACATCATCAACAACTTGTCTTCTACCATTTAATTTTCTGACAAAGACAATGATGCATACCAGACAGTTGTCTACTTTGGAGTATTTACTTATTATGATATTGTTCATCTACAAGATGATGAAGAAAGCAAGTTTGATACTAAAATAATGAAAGAAAAAAAAAAAGGAGAAAGAGTCTTGGTACAATGAAAATTGTAGATGAAGTTGTTTATACAAAACCTTGATTTAGAGGACAATATGTACTACTTGTGAACTCAAATTAACAGCATGAGACACACACAACAAGTGTATTAGCTACCAAAGTATTGCATTCATTCACCAAACGACTAGGCGCACATGATGAGAAAGAGTCCCCTCTTACAGTGGTGTGGTTCCAAGATCATCGCATGGGCGAGTGAGACACAGACAACTGAGGAGAGCTTCTCTCATAGCGGTGTGCTAAGATCATCACGTGAGGAATGGAACACAGACGTAATGTGCGGTTCCAAGTTTGTCACGTAAAGTTTGGGACACAAATGGCTGAGAGTGTCATCATACAGTGCATGGTCTCAAGATTGCCATTCATGTGGTTGGAACACGGACAACAAAGAGCTTTGTCTTAAATATCATAAGACACCATAGTCATTTGGTGAATGAATAGAACACATGATAGACATGAATGTTTGAAGTTGAGTATTCTTTTGGCACATGTTCAAGAATCATTAATGGTTGATAACACTAATATGACCTTTAAGTAGACAGTTTATAAAATGAAAAATCATACCTACAAAAATGAAGACAAGGAAGAATACGATCACCCCCTATAGAACTTCAGAATGCCGGAACTCAATAGAAATCAAACAAACAAATCTCTTGCAGTTAAGAAAAATGAGGGCTATCCAGATGGACCTGAGAATGCAGCACATATTTAACCTTGAGTTTGTCAAAATGCTGGAACAAATGATAAGACTTCACATAATAGCGATGCATGAATTATGTGGATATGAAAAAGAACAAAGCTTCTTGAAAGGATTTGATGCACATCTCAACATAGAATAGATGAATGAAACATCTGCTGAGTTATTTCAACTGTATGATGATCATTGGAAGAAAAGCATAAATGTACCAATAGAGAAGGAACCAGCGCGCCAGCTCAGAGATGATTGAATTCCAGGAGAAGACATGAGACTTGCCTACGTAGTTGCCGAACCATGTCTTGAGGTTGGTGTATGTGGCGGAAGTCCTCATGATGATTTACTAAACATAACAACATGAACTCTTGCAACATTATATCTTCCACAGCCATAATCAATTCAGACCCACCAGTAAATCTAATACACCATAGTGGCACTCACCAACAACACAGCAAAGAATTAGAGTGCTCATTAGTCACAAACAACAGCCTAACGCCTCATTCCAAAAAAAACCAAAAGCATATCAAAAACTAACTCTAGAGGAAGCTTGTAAGTTCAGGATATTGATGGATAAAATTCGATATCTTACATGACTCCTGTATCAGATGATTGATCATCTTTCATCAACCAAGTATCCAGCAATTATAAGCAACAATGACTGCTTTTAGTTTGTCATTCTTTAGCTTCATTCTCAGAATCTCAACTATGCTCGCCAAAGCGCAGCAATGCCTTACTTCAGCAGCTAAGGAACTGACAACACCAGCAATAGACCTCATTTCTTCATGGAACTTCGAAAGCAACACCAAAGATGAAAATTTTTCATCCAATACCAACCCAAGCCATCTAATAACATCCTCCAGTTTAGGAACCCAGTCACAAGTTTTCAGCATGAGACTGGCTGATGCTTCCAGACAAGGATGGCTGAGGAAATTTATCGTATTTTGTCAGCCACTTGCTTATATTTAATTAAACTCATCATCTCTTCATCACTCATTTTCCTCATTGCGAAAGAGTACCGCCATCAATATTAGGAGAAGCCACTAGATAATGCAAGCAATGCTCAAAACTGAGAAGTTCATGTGCTACACAAGGACCATAGTGTGTAAGCATCTTCAGGAGGAATCAGCATATACTTTAAAATGCATAGTAATTGATAGAACTGGATATAGGAAGCATGCTTGATATAGTGAAAATCAAATCTGACCTCCTCTTCATCACAAGATTCAAAATCAAGTAGGCTTGGAGACTTTAAGTTGTCAAACGCATTCCTTGCATCAAGGATAAGGCAGAAACATCTCCACATGCAGGCAAAACACTGGCCATGGTTATTGGATCAGGATCAATTCCTTGGGCTTCCATCTGTAAAAACAGATCAATCGCCTTAGCAGACATTGAATTATTTACAAAGATCGCAATCATTACATTCCATGAAACAGTCTTTTATTTAAGTTGGCAAACATTTCTTGGCATACAAAACATTATCCTGAGATGTATTTGTCACAGCAGCAAGAGGCTAGCCATTGTACCCGCATCAGGTTTTATCATTAAAGATTCCATTTCCTTAAACTCCTAAAGCATCATCAAACCTACCATTTTGTGCGTACCCAGCTAAAGACACTCAAGTGCCTCGTGCAGAGCAACAATGACAAAGAGAGTTGCATCAGTTATGTTCCTATAATAGTCACCATTTATTTCCTGCAAGTTCCTAGCTTGCAACTGTATTATAACATCAGCAGGGAACCCCATAGACTTCATTTCCAGCAATATTCTGGCAACCATCTCTTCCAGATGTGTGTTGGTTGGCAACTTGGCATATGGTGGGTGCGGTCAGATTTTGCTGTTTTTGTGGCCTAGGTTTATCAGTGCCTGTTGCTTCTTTATGTTGGGCAATAAGAGAAGCCAAGCCGTGAAGATTGGGAGCTTTCTAGTCTCAAAAATCTGGAACTTAATCCTGCAAGAAAACACCTGTTATAGATCTAATCTTGCTATATCAAGAAAGAGAATTGATCCTCTAGGAGAATGAAAATCACCTATGGCGATGTTTACTTGGATGGTTTTGGTACTAGTGTTCATCCACCCCACTTTTAACATCAAGAGTATCTTCAAACATACACGAGCTTCATCATAATCAGATTCATAGTTCATAGCCATAGATCCCTCCGAAACTGATGCCTGAAGTTTGGACTCCATTAATGCATATTAAAAATTGTAAAAACAGTCATCTCTCAGAAATTGGAATTGCTTTGCATAAAGTGTGAAGCCAGTGTATACCATACCCAAAGCACCCTAATGCTGTGCTGAATTGATTGCATTATGTTATTTTAACCTTTTCAAAGAATGACACCGGATGTGAGGGTCTTCTTGTAGTGAAGGAAGAGGCAGACCATCCAAGTGCACCTTGAATATCCTAATGGCCTCTGCTCTCCAGTAACCGTTGTAGCTCAAAATGAACGGATGGCTTCAAGTGTATTGCTGAAGATAATGCAAGATGCCGTGCTTACTGACATGGAGACGGGTTATGTTGTTGGAATGAAATTCCAATAAAAGCATGCATGCTCGAATGGCTCAATGTAATACAAATTATTGATGTTATTATGAATGGACAAGTGGCATCAAAAGGGATAAGATGCAAATCATCTTCACGACTCCCACGAAACAAAAAAAAAAAAAAACTAAGAAAATGAAGAAGGCAAGACATAAGATACGGGAGAGGCGATAGAAAGAAATAAAAAAAAAGGAGGATGAAAGGCAGACCAGAAAAAGGAAAAAATGAAGAAGGCGTGGATGAAAGGGCGAACAGAATAAAAAAAATAAAAATAATGAAGAAAATGTTGGTTTCGTATGGTCAATATCTGTTTTTTTACAACTAATGCCGCTCCAATTAAATGCCAACATCTCGCTAACGGTACAAAATAGTACCATATTGTACCAAATTCACGTGCTGGCATGCGGGGGAAAATATTTGATCTGTCAGACGGTCATGCGACCATCCCTGCAAGAGCCGAAGCTCAGCCAAGAAGAAACCTCTATAGCTAACAACAGATTCGACAAAATTATAGCTTTTTAGTCCATTGAGGATAGAATGGAGCAAGCACTTTTTAGTCCTCCTCTTTCAAAGCAGCGCGTTGAATATGCTTTGCAACACATCAGAGAATCTGATGCCATAGTTTGATTCATTTTGGTTGTGGTTCTGGAAGCTTGTTAGATTCTTTAATGGATTACCAACTACTCTTGAAAACATTGTTGGAGTTGATATTTCAGTCAAAAGTCTTACTTGTGCAGCAAAGGTACTTCATGCTAAATTGAGCAAAAATTTAAATGGTGATGTTGAAAGCACAGGTGTCAAATCCGCAATACTCTATGATGGCTCTATCATTGATTTGATTCCCGACTATATGGGTTTGACATTGCTACTTGCTTGGAGGTGATTGAACATATGGAGGAGGCCCAAGTGTGTGTTTTTAGGGATGTGGTATTGAGTTTCTTTTGTCCTCGAATTCTTATTGTATCAACTCCAAATTTTGAATATAACATCATACTTCAGAGGTCAAACTTAATAAACCAAGACGGAGATGCAGATGAGAAACAATAGTTATAGTCTTGTAAGTTTCGAAACCTTGATCATAAATTTGAATGGACAAGGAAGCTTTGGAAATCTTTCAGCAGATGCAGGGAGAGAATGCGAGATCCGATTGTTATGCTATGGTTGCAATTCTTAATGCTTGTGTAAGGTTAGGAATGCTGGATTTAGGCGAATGGACATGTCAAAGTTTGATAGATGAAGATGAGCTCTTAGATAACTCAATATTAGGCACGACATTGACTGGCATGTACGCAAAATGTGGGAGGACGTCTCATGCTTGGAAATTTTCAAAGCAATAAGGCGAAAAGATTGTGTAGTATGGAATTCTGCCATATGCAGTCTTGCTATGAATGGACATGTCAAAGTTGTATTTGGGCTGTTTTCCCAATAAAAAAAATAATTTAAAACACATTCATGGGCTTGCTTTCTACATGTGTACATGTTGGTCTGGTTGACGAAGGCCGACAATGTTTCAATTCAATGGAATAGGTTTCCTCTTTGATTCCTACTATAGAAACAACAGTATTTCAATTCAATCAAACCGTGGCTATAAAGGACTGCCACGATCCATGGGTACGTTTTTTGGACTGGAATAGAGCTGGACCTTGTAGTAATGAGCCCACTAATAGACTTGTATTCAAAATGTGAACAAAGGTTGGCAGAATGGGCAGTTTGATTTTCGTGAAGTTGAAAACCACTTGTAGAGGCAAGCTAAATGGAACTTGAGCTTGCACGTTTTACAAGCAAGGCAAGGAAAACTATGGTTCGCTGTGTGGATAACACTATAACATATAAGGCTCTCCTCAACACCTTCGAATTCTTTGTCAAAATTGCATTTCCCATTAGAAAAGCTGTTGGGAGCAATACAAAAGTCTTTTTCGAGGAAGTTCCAACATCATCCACACTATCAGATCGTGATATCTCTTTTGCTATTGTAGCAGTTCGTGAAGGTCCCTATGTAGAACCCATAGAGGACAACAAAAAGCTCGTAATTCCATTCAATGGGACATATGGGGCAATTCGCGTAGACAATACAATGTTGCAAAGGTGTAAGCCAAGAAAATTTGATTGTTTGGTGAATAACAAATGTCTTACTAAACTTTTGCATTGCGAGCTATCAAGAAACTGATGCACCAAGCAGCAATGCAGCTAAGTTATAGCGCACATGCTGGATGAGACTTTTGTCATTCGAAAGGGCTTAGTTAATGCCTAAATCCTTTCGATATGACCCGAAAGACTTTGGTCAGGGGGAAAAATGTAGACGTATGGATTTCATTATAAAGGCTTTAAGCCTGATTTATTTTTTTAGATTTAACTCTCTGGGTTAAAGTGACAGGGCTCAAGAGTTAGGCCCAATTACATTGGGATGATCATGGGAGAATTGTCATGGTAGGCTTGGAGTAGGGCCAGTTTGAATTGGTCCCCAATTCTAACCTTTCTCATATTGGCTCACACATTACAATGAAGGCCTCAATGGGCTGGGTCCATAAGGAAGCCCACATCCATATCCACTTTGAGAAGGACTCATCTTAGCCGTTGATCGTCTGTCTCATCTGACGGACGACATCGATGACCAGATTCTCTATAAATACTCTTAGTTCTTACCTCATTTGGAGAAGTGAAATCTTGGACAAACACCGCCGTGCTGTCGGATTTCCATTTTTGTGAATCAATTACTTGACCCACTCAAGAAACATACGATATTCATGGTACTTAGTGAGGTTGATGCTTTTTAGCTCCCTCACCTGTCACACATGTGTTAGAGCCTATTGAGATTGCCTACTCCTCCTCCCTACACGATTCTCTTGATCATTCCTTGCACGTGTTGTTTCCCTAGTCACGTGAAGCGCGATACTCAGGCACGCACGTGATCATTGCATGGATTCATACCCACACAAAACATATGCTCAAATCTTGATATGACGTACAAAAGGCAACCTATTGATGACAATAGTATAGATTTTGACCACAAGCATCGATCCCACAAGGACTAATGAGTACTAATACTTAGTATTCTTCTATTGTTTAACCCACAAAAGAGAGTGATTAAGCAAGAAATAATAATAACACTAGAATTATAACAACACAAGTCCAGCAAAAGATAATCTAAATTGGAAAAGTCGTTTAGATCTTGGATCTCCACTAGGTAATATGTGATTACATAAAAGATAATTCTAATATTGTTGTTGATCTTCTTGAAGAGGATAGATTCCTATGGTAATTCAATATCTCTATTGAGATAATTGAAATTCTATTATTGGTTAATTAATTGGAATTTCTTCCTAATTAAAGCTCCTAGGATGGTGGTTATAAATCTATAATCCCCTTATTATGTTTCACCCTAATCTCGAAGTAATGTGCCATCCTAATTGTAGGAATGTATTTAACTCCTTCCAATTCTGTAGATCTAATCATACAATAATATCTCAACTAATTTGCATAAATATCAAATCAAGAATTAATATTGCGCACTATCAATTAAACAATAAAGAACAACACAATCACAATCAAGAATTCAAGCAATATATCAAAATCAATGAAGAACAAATCACATAATTATCCGAGGGTTCATCAAAATCTACACAAAGAAATTATTCCTCCATAGAGAAGTATTCATCATCTAAAAGATTAAACAAATAAAGAACAGCCCACAATTACAATTTAGAAAATTAAGCACAAATTGGTTTGTTAAGATAACCTACACAAATTCATATCACTACTTCTATGCAATGTCTCCTCCTTCTCTTGGATCTTGGCGTCTTATAGATCTTCTTCAATCCCTATAAGAGGAAATTTCCTCTGCATAAAAGAGAAAAGTTGGGATCTTGAAGCTTAGGAAAGTCACATGTGCTTGTAGAGCAAGCTAGGGCTTTTATTGGGAAAGTAGCTCTCTCAAGAGTGGACAGTTGTTGGGTATTTTTATAAGTGGAGCCTTTGAAACTTTCTAATTTTAAGTGTAGATGCCTTTATTTCGAAGTCTAATAAGTTAACTTTTCTCTTTTAAGTAGTTTCCTAAAAAAAATAACTTGCTATTTGATTGACACGATACGTCATGTTCCTTTTTGCGGTCACTTTCTTAAAATGCCACGACTTGTGACAGGTCATGTTATAATCGTGTCCCCTATTAGACTGATTCTCTAAATTGAAATGACTTGCAACAAAGTTGTAACATAGTCACATCATGCCAAAACTTGAAATTTCACTCGCGAGCGCGTATTTTCTCAACATGGCTTGGAGACACGGTATATCCTTATTGTGTTGACCATATTTTGTTCCAAACTTTGTATTTTGACTTAATTGCTTTCTTTTTGTAAAATATCTCCTTCAAAGACTTGAAAGCATAAATTAATGATTTTAAGTGCTAAATCCATAATAATTATCAATAAAATGACTAATAGAAATGTATTTTAACACTCACAAAAAAAGAATAGATTTGGTTTATCACGTTTTAAACACATCATACAATTAATAGTTAATCCAATTACATACACACACTAGCCAGTATATTTTAGTTTGGTTATGTGAATGAATATAAGTTAAAATTATATTTTTAGGTTAAAACCAATGTTACAACTTACAAATAACATCACTTATACTGTTACCATTTGTCACTTGTTAATATATTGACTTGTTATATTTTTATTGTCAATTTAATATGTAATGTCAGCACATTGTCACATAAAATGCTAACCTTAGTCCCGACAATCATTTTCTTTAACATCGAAGGCCAATGTTTGCATGATAACAACTAACATGAAACTAAAGCAATGGCATATAAATCAATATCCACATAGTTTTCATAAATAAGGATAATTATTTCAAAAAAGCACGTGCACATGCTATGGTAGGTTTTCATGTCCATGCTTTATTTCATCTTTACAAAGACAAAGAATGCCCTTTAATACATCTTTTGTGGTATGAATAATAGAACAAAATTAAAAGAATATTTACATTGAAGGTTGAGCTTTGCGTAAAATGATATGTGCTCCATGCTTTGGTCGAAGAGTAGGGTTGAAATTCGGAGCATGAGTATATGATGGAGAAAGCTCAAATTCGAACCGCCGCAAAATCACAGATAAAGCCATCTTTGCTTCAACCAATGCAAAGTTTTGGCCAATGCAAATTCTAGGACCCCACCCAAAGGGAAAGAAAGATGCTTGACCCTTTGTTGCCTTTAAAATTCCTTCAGAAAATCTCTCTGGTTTGAATTCATTTGCATCTTCACCCCAAAGTTCACGATCCCGATGGATCTGGAGAGATGGCAATAAAATTTGTACTCCTGCTGGTAGTGTCATTTCTCCAAGTATGGTGGTATTATAAACTTTTCGAATCAATCGAGTTAAAGGTGGATATAACCTTAGGACCTCATACAAAATCATTGTAACCTATAAAGATGTCACATAATTAATGGTTATCATATTTTAAATATCCATAAATATTTATATGCAACTTTCCAAATTATTTCTATGAGATATGGTACTTACAATTTTTAGGTGATTTAATCCTTCATAGTCCGGCGTGTTGCTCCCAAAGATCTGTACAATTTCTTCCCTTGCAAGAGCTTGCCATTGTTGATGCTTCGCTAGTAGAATCATTGTCCAAACAAGAAGAACAAAGGTTGTCTCCTTGCCAGCAAAATTAAAAAGTTTACACTCTTGAATCACATCATCAATATTCATTCCAATATTTATGTTTCCTCCATGTGCATTTACTTCATTCAAGTTTGATTCCATAAGTATGCCTAACAAATCTTTTGCACTTTCTCCGGCCTTCATGGCTTTCTCTCTTTTCTTGATCATGTCCATAAGTATAGATCGTACTTCCATATCAATCTCCTTTATCCTCTTGTTTATTTTAGTAGGCAAGAATCTGTGCATACATCAAGTCAAATTTACTTTCTCTAAATTTACAAATCAATATTTTCCTTTTTGCCATTACAATGAGGAAGGAGGGATTTCAACTTAGACCTTTCATTTAAGAGATTAGGAAGATACCATTAGATTAGAATGCCATTGACTACAAATTAGTGATTGAAATTGTCTAAATTCTTAAAATATGTTGCAACATCATGATGATGTCATCTGATTCTTGTAATCGCGATCATTAAGTACATGTGCAGGGATTAAATTTAGGAAAATTTAGAGCTTCCTTTCTAATGAATTGGGGATCCAGTAGGCACTGAATAAAAAAAAAACATGTATTTTATTGATTGATCATACATTTTTGTCATGTAGAGATTCCTAATGGTTTGATGTACTTACTGTTTGTACAAAAGGAAGCACTTATTCATCTTACCATTGAATAATAGTGATACGTGTTTAAAACAGCGAAAATGATGATCATTATCTTCGGGTTAAAAGAAAAAAAAAACTTCCTTATTCTTCCATACAATTGCTTTGTTCTAAAATGATGGAATCAAAATATGAAAATGATAAAAGCGTATCCTTTTGATCGATTTTTTTATAAATTTTACCAAAAGAAAATATATATGATAGGTGAAAAATAATTTATAAGTGACAATTAACCCACATGTTTACAGAACTTTGGCAATTAGTGTTAACATATGCACAAATATACATATACATGTTACAGTTTTTATGGATTTTCTTAATAGCAACAGCATGGTTTGTTTGTTTGTTTGTTGTTGAGAAGTTTTGATTATTTCGGCTAAACTTACCATGGAACATTAAAAAATCAGAAGCGTGGGAAAATAGCTAGAAACTAAGATAATAATAATATATTACCGCCATCCTGGAATGTACACCGAACGTGTAAGCTTTAAGACATAACCGGCTTGTTCCCCTTGGAGCTGGAATAATCTTCTTCCTTCCTTATAGCTACTGCCAAACGCTGTTCTCGAAATCACATCACTTGTCAAATTCTCAAGATGAGGCCACACATCAACTTCACATGGTGACGATGCACCTGCGAGCATCTTATCCCACTCATCCATCATTTCAGTGCAGCATATATGCATTGTTGGGACCATGCTCTGTAGATTGGATATGTAAAATTACGAAGAGAATTAGGGCATGGCCTTGTTTCCTTGAAAATTATATATGAAAATTAACCAAACTAATACCTTGATTTTCTCGAAACGAAATGCTGGGTTGATAATTTTTCTGTGCTTGGCCCATTTCTGACCGTTGTAGGCCACAAGTCCACCGAACAAAAGCCTTACTAGTGGGTTCACAGAACCGACCTTTGGAAAATCATCCAACCTAGTAAGGACATCCTTAAGCAGCTCTGGTTTCATGATAATCACCCTTGGCGTTGGACCAAACCATGTGTAGGTCGCCTTGCCTGCAGTTCCAATGTTTACATATTTTATTAAAATGTTCAATCCGAAGGCTTCAACTTTTCTCTTAACAGACTCATCTTATATGCCTACCAAGCTATATGCTTTTTAATAGTATTAGGCCACCCTATTTGACCGATTCAGTATCCGCATAATCCCTTAGTTGATGAACTTTGATATGAAAACGTAAATTCTAATAAGGAAAAATTTAAGATCTGGGATATCAACCTTGTACAATGATTCAATTTAATACTTAAATTTTAAAGATTTAACCAATTTTTTCATGATTATTTTATCATAATACTATTATCGTTAGCTTTGTTTCCTAACATGAAAGAACACATATATCAATAAGAGACAGTGTTTGGAGAAATTAAAAATTTTAATAATATACTACAACTTTTAACTTAGTAAATAGAATAAATAGTATAAAGAATTTCATTGTGTATTAAATTAACTATTTCAAAGTATAAATATCAAATTTATCTTTTATGCAAAATTCATATATAAAAAATTTGATATTGGCCCTTATAATAATAAATCTTATTATGATATTCCAAGTGATTTAAAATACCACAAGGTAAGGATAAGCGATTAATGATTTATAGAGTAAATATTGAGTACAAAACCAATCTTAGTTTAAAAAGAAAAAGAAGGCTCGCACTAACACAAAGGTACCTACCATAATTCTTGATGTTCTTGAAGCTTAAAGGGTCGATAAGAGGAGAAATATCGTCCGACAGATCAATAGATTTCGACATTGCTTGATTCATCAGGGCAGCTTCTTCTTTCAAATCACCACCCATGATACGATAAGGATTGCCCTTGAGACCTTGCTGCTTGAGACATCTCTCCAGCTTCTTAGGCGTCCACCATAGCCAATTCACTATTCTCCATATCCATGTCAAGATACCAACACAAGAGATTGCAAGAGCTATTGATTGAAAAGATACTTCCATTTTTCACTGTGAAGACTAATATATGTTTTACTTGATTGAGCTAAGCCAAGAGCCCTTTTATAGAAGAAGGAAATTCCAAACAACAGCTATGTTGAATATTCAAAATTCAATCCTGGTAGGAAATCTTTAATGGTAGATCAAGTATATGTACTTTTAATTTTTAGTAATTTAGTATTGTATTTTTAGATTTTGATAAATTAATATTTATATTTTCAAAATATGTACACTTTAGTATCTTTGTTAAATAATATTTAATAAAAATTTATTTTATTGACATGATAATAATAGACCAAGTATTTATACTTTGAATTTTGATAATTTCTTAATAATTTAATAATGCATCTTTAGATTTTTATAATTGTTGACTAAATGTCTTTCAATATCCTATTATTAAAATGAATATCCATAAAATATTATTTAATAATAATATTAAATCGTATATATTTTAAAATTATAGATATTAATTTATCAAAATTTAAAAATTAGAGGCTAAATTACTAAAAATTAAAATAGAATCACTTGATTGGCGTTTATCCCAATTTCTCTTCGGTGTTATTTAGAATTGTTTATTCTTTTCCCGAACTTTATCTCCTTCCTCTCTTTCACATGGGCATGGGCAAGCTATGGACGTCTGCAATGATCCAATTTGATGTTTTGCCCTTGTGAAATCTTTTACACTCGCTTTCTCCTACACGTGGTTGGACTTTTCATTTGGGCGTGTTGTCCAAGGAAATTTTTTCTTTGTCATGTGTGTAGGGATGCAACCAGGACGGGTTCGGGACGGATCACATAAGATCCGAACTCGACCCGCTTCCTAATAGGATATCACAAACCCGTCTCCGCGATCCTATAGGATTTTTTATTCAATACCCAAACCCACCCCTACAGGATTTTGACCCTAGCCCGCCCCATTCCGTCTCGCAACCCTATAAGGAGGTAAATAAATAATTGATGTTATAATAAGAAAAATACGTTATAAGAATTTAATGAAGACATTAGCAATTTCTTCTTAATCTACATACTTAATTCTAGAAATTTATAAAATTATATTCACGTCCCTAACTTTTTTTTTCCCCTCTACGCTACGTCGTATTAAGTTTCAAAAATGTCCCACGACAAGCTCACGCTTTAAAGTAAAATCTGATGTAAACTTAATTAAAAAGTTGATTAATCTTAAAATTTTTTTATCAGTGGCTGATGTAATATACTATGGCTGCTATTTTAGAATCCTATGTAGTATGTACACTGCGGACCACCATTTTATTTGGACCAAGTTTTTATGTCCACTTCCTTTTCAATAAAGCATGTGTAGAAATATTCAATACACATGTGCTAATTTTAGCTTCTTTTTCTTTTTATTTTTATTTTTATTTTTTCATTTTGCGAAACAAAGAATCAATCCTTATTGCTCGAACCTCGTATGTTGTACCTTTTACTTATCTCTCACTAACTTGAAAGATCACCACATATACTATTAGATTATAAGGATATCAGCTGGCTTCCTTACTTATTCATACAATTATAAATTTATAAGTATGATAATTAAAGAGGTACTAATGCACACCTTTGAACATAAAACTCTTATCTACACCTTACTAATTAATATATATATATATATATATATATTACATAGATAGCGTATTTTATTCAAATAAAAACATAATACAAAAATTAAAAACTCTTTTTTTTTGAACTTTTGTTTGCTAATGTATAACATTCATGACACTTTGGTCCACAAATTAGATGATAATATTTTTAGGAAATTACAATTCAGATTCCATTATCTTATCTATTCTCGTCTGATGTATGCCATACTCCATTCAATTTTCCTTAATAGGGAGTACACGACAAAGAATGAAGATAGAGTTAAAAAAACTTTTTAAGAGATAAAATTAAAATTAGAAAAAAAGATAAAATAAAATTAAAACTATTAACAACCATTCTTAAAGATAAAATTAGTAGGGTTTTGTTTTTTAAAATTTCAAACTCAATTTTTAAATTTTTATAATATAACGGTTCGGGTACCCATCGGGTTTTTTTAATGATCCAAACCCGACCCTAAACCCTATAGGTCAACATGTAATTTTTCAAACCTGTTCCGCGACCTTATAGTTCTGACCTTATAGGGTTTTAAACGGTTCGGACGGGCCGACTTTATAATGATCCGCCCCGGTTGCATCCTACATGCATACTCTATTGTGAAATCTCCGACCATTCTATTACGGTACATTGATTGATTAATAGATTAGATAAAATTTTGGTAAAATTATTTCTATTTTTCTACTACTTATTAGATACATAGCATATTAATATTAATAAATTCTAGACAAGGTCTGTCCACTATCCGTAAAAAGTCATCTTACATTATCAATAAATCTAACATAAAACAGCATGCAATGGAATCACGATGGAGAAATCAATTAATTTATGAATATGTATTGGGTTATAAAGTCAACTCATATAGATGTATAGTAAAAAATAGTCTAAATATATATAGGATATATATTAGAACACTTTGAAATCAAAGTAAGAATGACCAGCACACTTGCACAAGAGGAGTAACGATTGCAAGAGTTCAAGGCTCGCTGAAAGTTGTCGGCCTAAAGTGTGAAAGCTGACAACGTTGGTGAAGGCCGTCAGCCTAGATAGATATCCTTGTCGTGTTGATCATATTTTGTTTCAAACTTTGTATTTTTAACTTGAATTGCTTTCTTTTTGTAAAATATCTCCTTCAAAGACTTGAAAGTATAAATTAATGATTTCAAGTGCTAAATCCATAATAATTATCAATAAAATGACAAATAGAAGTGTATTTTAGTACTCACAAAATACGAATAAATTTGGTTTATCACGTCTTAAACATAACGTACAATTAATAGTTAATCCAATTGCATACACACACTAACCAATATATTTTAGTTTAGTAATGTGAATGAATACAAGTTAAAATTATACTTTTAGGGTAAAACCAACGTTACAACTTAAAAATAACATCACTTATGCTGTTACCATTGGTCACTTGTTAATATATTGAGTTATTATATTTCTATTGTCAATTTAATATGTAATGTTAGCATATTGTCACATAACATGATAACCTTAGTCCCTACAATCATTTTCTTTAACATCGGAGGCCAATGTTTGCATGATAACAACCAACATGAAACTAAAGCAACGGAATATAAGTCAATATCCCACATAGTTTTCATAAATGAGGATGATTATTTCAAAAAAGCACGTG
This sequence comes from Combretum micranthum, assembly GCA_024138025.1. Classification (NCBI taxonomy): domain Eukaryota; kingdom Viridiplantae; phylum Streptophyta; class Magnoliopsida; order Myrtales; family Combretaceae; genus Combretum; species Combretum micranthum. The sequence continues at coordinate 175,545 of JAMXBD010002125.1, read as the reverse complement.
CACATGCTACGGAAGGTATTCATGGCCACAATTTTTTTCATCTTTACAAAGACAAAGAATGCCCTTTAATACATCTTTTGTGGCATGAATAATAGAACAAAATTAAAAGAATATTTACATTGAAGGTTGAGCTTTGTGTAAAATGATAGGTGCTCCATGCTTTGGTCGAAGAGTAGGGTTCAAATTCGGAGCATGAGTGTATGATGGAGAAAGCTCAAATTCAAACCGTCGCAAAATCACAGATAAAGCCATCTTTGCTTCAACCAATGCAAAGTTTTGGCCAATGCAAATTCTAGGACCCCACCCAAAGGGAAAGAAAGATGCTTGACCCTTTGTTGCCTTTAAAATTCCTTCAGAAAATCTCTCTGGTTTGAATTCATTTGCATCTTCACCCCAAAGTTCACGATCACGGTGGATCTGGAGAGATGGCAATAAAATATACGCTCCTGCTGGTAGTGTCATTTCTCCAAGTATGGTGGTATTATAAACTTTTCGAATCAATCAAGTTAAAGGTGGATATAACCTTAGGACCTCATACAAAATCATTGTAACCTATAAAGATGTCACATAATTAATGGTTATCATATTTTAAATATCCATAAAGATTTATCTACAACTTTCCAAATTATTTCTATGAGTATGGTACTTACAATTTTTAGCTGACTTAATCCTTCATAGTCCGGCGTGTTGCTCCCAAAGATCTGTACAATTTCTTCCCTTGCAAGAGCTTGCCATTTTGATGCTTCGCTAGTAGAATCATTGTCCAAACAAGAACAGAGGTTGTCTCCTTGCCAGCAAAATTAAAAAGTTTACACTCTTGAATCACATCATCAATATTCATTCCAATATTTATGTTTCCTCCATGTGCATTTACTTCATTCAAGTTTGATTCCATAAGTATGCCTAACAAATCTTTTGCACTTTCTCCAGCCTTCATGGCTTTCTCTCTTTTCTTGATCATGTCCATAAGTATAGATCGTACTTCCATATCAATCTCCTTTATCCTCTTGTTTATTTTAGTAGGCAAGAATCTGTGCATACATCAAGTCAAATTTACTTTCTCTAAATTTACAAATCAATATTTTCTTTTTTGCCATTACAATGAGGAAGGAGGGATTTCAACTTAGACCTTTCATTTAAGAGATTAGGAAGATACCATTGGGCTAGAATGCCATTGACTACAAATTAGTGATTGAAATTGTCTAAATTCTTAAAATATGTTGCAACATCATGATGATGTCATCTGATTCTGTAATCACGATCATTAAGTACATGTGCAAGGATTAAATTTAGGAAAATTTAGAGATTCCTTTCTAATGAATTGGGGATCTAGTAGGCATTGAATTAAAAAAAAAAAAAACATGTATTGTATTGATTGATCATACATTCTTGTCATGTAGAGATTCCTAATGGTTTGATGTATTTACTGTTTGTACAAAAGGAAGCACTTATTCATCTTACCATTGAATAATAGTGATACGTGTTTAAAACAGCGAAAATGATGATCATTATCTCCCAGTTAAAAAAAAAAAAAAAAAAACTTCCTTATTCTTCCATACAATTGCTTTGTTCTAAAATGATGGAATCAATATATGAAAATGATAAAAACGTATCCTTTTGATCGATTTTTTCATAAATTTTACCAAAGGAAAATATATATGATAGGTGAAAAATAATTTATAAGTGACAATTAACCCACATGTTTAGAGAACTTTGGCAATTAGTGTTAACATATGTACAAATATACATATACGTGTTACAGTTTTTATGGATTTAGTCTAAAACATGGTTTGTTTGTTTGTTTGTTGTTAAGTTTTGATTATTTCGGCTTAACTTACCATGGAACATTAAAAAATCAGAAGCGTGGGAAAACTAGCTAGAACCAAGATAATATATTACCGCCATCCTGGAATGTACACCGAACGTAGAAGTTTTAAGACATAACCGGCTTGTTCCCCTTGGAGCTGGAATAATCTTCTTCCTTCCTTATAGCTACTGCCAAACGCTGTTCTCGAAATCACATCACTTGTCAAATTTTCAAGATGAGGCCACACATCAACTTCACATGGTGACGATGCACCTGCGAGCATCTTATCCCACTCGTCCATCATCTCAGTGCAGCTTATATACATTGTTGGGACCATGCTCTGTAGATTGGATATGTAAAATTACGAAGAGAATTAGGGCGTGGCCTTGCTTCCTTGAAAATTATATATGAAAATTAACCAAACTAATACCTTGATTTTCTCGAAACGAAATGCTGGGTTGATAATTTTTCTGTGCTTGGCCCATTTCTGACCGTTATGGGCCACAAGTCCACCGAGCAAAAGCCTTGCTAGTGCGTTCACAGAATCGACCTTTGGAAAATCATCCAACCTAGTAAGGACATCCTTAAGCAGCTCTGGTTTCATGATAATCACCCTTGGCGTTGGACCAAACCATGTGTAGGTCGCCTTGCCTGCAGTTCCAATGTTTACATATTTTATTAAAATGTTCAATCCGAAGGCTTCAACTTTTCTCCTAACAGACTCATCTTATATGCCTACCAAGCTATATGTTTTTTAACAGTATTAGGCCACCCTCTCTGACCGATTCAGTATCCGCATAATCCCTTAGTTGATGAACTCTGATATGAAAACGTAAATTCTAATAAGGAAAAATTTAAGCTCTGGGATACCAACCTTGTACAAAGATTTAATTTAATACTTGAATTTTAAATATTTAACTAATTTTTTCATGATTATTTTATCATAATACTATTATCATTAGCTTTGTTTCCTAACATGAAAAAAAACATATATCAATACCAGGCAATGTTTGGAGAAATTAAAAATTTTAATAATGTACTACAACTTTTAACTTAGTAAATAGAATAAATAGTATAAAGAAATTCATTATGTATTAAATTAACTATTTCAAAATAAAATATCAAATTTATTCTGTCACGCCCCGAATTTAGTCAAGGCATGTTCAGTTCTGCCACGTATAACACTTACGCATTATACGCTAAGGCTACTCTAACCATATGTTTATCATGATCGTTTGCTAACAAATTTTATATTCCAAAATCATTAATTAGGTTTGAAAACATTTAAAAAAAAATAGATTTACAAAAACTTTCACAAAAAGGTTACTCCCATGAGTAACCAAAGCATATATATATATAAGTCTCAGATAAAACATTTTAGCAAAACCATTTTAGGGTATCATACAATACCCAAAACAAAAGTATCAAGGTATATCAAACGAGTCTAGTATCTCGTACAACATAGCTCAAAAAGAATATCGAAAACCATCATGAAGTGATCAAACTCATCAAGAGTCTCTCTAACTCTATATAGATCATAATGCACGTGGTCAACTTCTAGCGTGTCCATCAAATCACGAGCTATGGCCATCGCCATACTCTTCAATGAAAGACTCGAAATCAGTACCGTAACCCTCATCGTCATAACAATCATCATCGCCATAGTCACCTGAAAAAAAAAAAGAGCCGAAGCCCAGTACACAGCAACACAAGCACACACGTAATGATTCACACGCACATATTCTAAATGCAATGCAACAATCATCATTTATATCTTTTTAATTTAAGTATAGCAAATCATCAGTGGAGTACTCACACTCCGGCAACACGCTGGGGACTTAAGGGGTCCTGATAGCAGCAACTGCTCAGGGGTTGATATAGATAGGCGACTCTCTATATCTCCAACCTCTAACTGATAGTAGCTTCGCTAGGGGTTATAGCCGTTTACTCGACTCTACTTATTTCATCCATTACATTGTTCGGTTTTAACGGACCCATAATCCTAAACTGAACAGATGTAACTTCTCCAAACGTAAGTAGATGTTATCCCGCTGCCATTTTTCCCCATCGCTACCCGCTGAGCCATTCCTCGATGGCCTTAAGCGCCTAACTACCACCATGCTGGCATCGCCTAGCAGGGTTGTCGCCCCTCGGCCCGGTCTACGACTAAGCACAAAACATCACTCGATATTTCGTACTTAGATTTAGATCATTTAGGATGCCTATCCTAACAAGCAACACACGTCACTGCGTACCTGATACTGAAAGGGCAGATGATAAAAGATCACACGTATGGACAACAATTGACTGAATATCTTTCATAAAGATTATTGTATAAGAATTAGTATACCATCAATTATTTACAGCATATGATTAATTAAATAACATAAGGTCTCATATAATAAAAAGCCTTTGAGCTATCAATGAATTGATTCTATTAAAGATAACTGAGCTTAGGTGGTTTGGATTAGGTCTATTGAATTTGGAAAATTAAATTTATTATTTGATGTATTGGGCCTTTGGGGTTCCTAAGTTAGGCCCAATAAGAAATTCCTTAATGTTCCACTTTTAGGTAATGGGCTTTCAGGTTTAGTAATTAAGCCCTAAAATACATATATATATATATTAAATTAGGTAGAATTGAGCTTTATCTGAATTTAAGTCAAAGAATAATATTGGTTATTGGATCCAAGAATGGAATAAAAGCCTAATTAGAGTTAATTTAGACCCTAATTAACTATTGAATCTTCTGTTTTTCTATTTAGGTCCATAAGAGTACTTTATGGCTTTTGGGCTCGTGGAAGGATTTACTCAATTAGGTATTTCAATACTCGAAATCGATATGAACTTAAATATTTTATGATAGGTCCAATTTGAGTAAGTAAAGTATTGAACCATTTATTATGAAATTTAAGTTTCATAAGACATAATTTTAGTATTTGCTTCATTTGTATGTTCAAACCCGATTGACTAAGGACCATGATAGGGTTTGATTTGACTATTTAGGTATATCAAGACTTAATTGGCTAGAAATCATTTATTGGGCTTAACATTATTTTCTATACTAATTTAGTTATTAAAGCACATGTATAAGCATTTAACCAAATTGGACAATAATTTTATATCAAAGCTCATAATCATTGTTAAAGTTCAAATCAAATATATATATATATATATATAAACTACATGTCCTTCCAGTATCACAAAAGTTCATCCATATTCAATATAGCAATATATAATATTATATTAATATTGACTGATTTGTAAATCAAAGTCATCATGAGATGCCGTCTTCAACATTAAATATTTATCAATCCTGTAATAGCTGATAGAATTCCACAGAAGCCTTACGTAGCCGTCATTCTTCTTCTTCTTTTATTTTTAATTAATTTAACCAATTAGATTAATTCAATATTCAAATTAAGGATTAAATTATATATTATACGGGACTCAACAATTAGATCACAACACTACATAATCATAAATTTAGATTTTGATAAATTCAAATCCCAGCATGTAACAATACATTTCAGATTATTTAACACAATTCCAATAATACAGTACAACTCCAACATATCCATAATAAGATCAGCTCTTAATATATATAATTCATATTTAACCACCAATTTCTAGAATGATTTCTAACTTAACAGCAGCGGTGAATGAGAATATAATAATAATTATATTAATTAAAAAAAAAAAAAAGAAACCACCATTTGTTTTGTTCTATTTTGTTTTCTCAAAAACTCATTCCAATCTTTTGTTATTTTAATACGTTACATTTGTCTCCATAATTTAAACATGCATATCATTTATTATGCAGCATCCCAAGCATATATAATTTTCACAATCATATATTCATACAGACCATCTACTCGTGAAAATTAATTAATATCATATATGCATCCGAATCCATAATTACGACATTAAAGCAAGAAGGAAAAGAAAACTCACCGAGGTTGAAGGCCAAAGGAGGAAAAATATATATATATAAATATAAAGATGGTTCGGCTGCGCTGAAGAAGATGTCACAAGGAAAAAAACCAGATTCCGTTCCCTCTGCCTCCGTTTAGATAGAACGAATGTTACGGTTATCAATTTACGAGCATCGGAGATCAGCGTGGGATTTAAGCAGTCCAACATTTACCAATTAGAAATTTCTTTGTTTTGTTTTCCGAAGAACAAGCCTACGATAGGGACAAAGCAATAAGAAATCAAAGAAACAGGAGGAAAAGAAATAGGAATGATATTATTATTTTTTTTTTCTTTTCCTACGGATTTCTATAAGTAGACATGGGTTTTGGGAGGTTTCTCATGGAAGAAATTCGGCTGAAAGAAAAGATGGATTGCAATATTATATAGCATGGTGGATTTCTAGAGCATGCTAGGTGTCAAAAATGTGGTGTGATGAGGTGGTAAATGGGTTTTTTGTAACAAAATAGTTAGAATGTAGTTAGGTGGTAAATTGGCATGTAATTATACCAATTAGGTGATAGTTATGTTTTAGATGGGTTGGGCTTAAAAATGGATTGGACATAAGATGGGTTTGGCATATAATAATTAGGGCTGAATTTATAATAATAATATATTTTTTTTTTTAGATGGAAATAAAATAAGAATTTAGTAAAATTTGAATTAGAAATTTTTATAACTAATTGATTTTATTATTTAGTTTGCGAATTTGATTATTAAGCTAAATTAATTTTTTTTTTAAGGTTTAAATTTACCCATCATTTTAAATAACTAATTATATGATTCCCAAAAAAATTTATGAATTTAGGGATTTTTCATATTCTTTATGCAAAATTCATGCATAAAAAATTTGATATTGGCCCTTATAATAAAAAATCTTATTATGATATTCCAAGTGATTTAAAATACCACAAGGTAAGGATACGATTAATGATTTATAGAGTAAATATTGAGTACAAAACCAATCTTAGTTTAAAAAGAAAAAGAAGGCTCGCACTAACACAAAGGTACCTACCATAATTCTTGATGTTCTTGAAGCTCAAAGGGTCGATAAGAGGAGAAATATCGTCCGACAGATCGATAGATTTCGACATAGCTTGATTCATCAGGGCAGCTTCTTCTTTCAAATCACCACCCATAATACGATAAGGATTGCCCTTGAGACCTTGCTGCTTGAGACATCTCTCCGCTTCTTAGGCGTCCACCATAGCCAGTCCACTATTCTCCATATCCATGTCAAGATACCAACACAAGAATGGCAAAGCTATTGATTGAAAAGAACTTCCATTTTTCACTGTGAAGACTAAATATGTTTTACTTGATTGAGCTAAGCCAAGAGCCTTTTATAGAAGAAATTCCAAACAACAGCTATGTTGAATATTCAAAATTCAATCCTGGTAGGAAATTTTTAATGGTAGATCAAGTATATGTATTTTTAATTTTTAATAATTAGTATTATATTTTTAGATTTTGATAAATTAATATCTATATTTTAAAAATATGTTCATTTTAATATCTCTGTTAAATAATATTTAATAAAAATTTATTTTATTGACATGATAATAAACAGATCAAGTATTTAACTTTAAATTTTGATATTTTTTAGTAATTTAATAATGCATCTTTAGATTTTTGTAAATGTTGACTCATGGGCATGGCTGGCTATTGATTTCTGGATGATCTAATTGATGTTTTGCCCTTTTGGAATCTTTACACTGGACTTTCTGCCACACGGGGTTGGACTTTTCATTTGGACGTGATGTCCAAGGAAATTCCAAGCAACAGCCATGTTGAATATTCAAAATTCAATCCTGGTAGGAAATCTTTCTAGATAATGATAATGAGATCAAATATATGTACTTTTAATTTTTAGTAATTTAGTATTATATTTTTAAATTTTGATAAATTTAATATTTTTATTTTTAAAATATGTATATTTTAGTATCTTTATTAAATAATATTTAATAAAATTTATTTTATTGACATGATAATAACATACCAAGTATTTATACTTTGAATTTGATAATTTCTTAGTAATTTAATAATGCATCTTTAGATTTTTATAATTGTTGACTCAATATCTGTCAATATCTTATTAGCGAAATGAATATCCATAAAATATTATTTAATAATAATATTAAATCGCATATATTTTAAGATTACAGATATTAATTTATCAAAATTTAAAAATTAAAGACGAAATTACTAAAAATTAAAGTAAATCACTTGATCGCGTTTATCCCAATTTCTCTTCGGTGTTATTTAGAATTGTTTATTCCTTTCCCCTCTTTCACATGGGCATGGGCATGGGCATGGCATGCTATTGACGTCTGCAATGATCTAATTTGATGTTTTGTCCACACGTGGTTGGACTTTTCATTTGGACGTGTTGTCCAAGGAAAATTTTTCATTGTCACGCGGATTCCATTGTGAAGTCTCCGACCATTCTATTACGGTACGTTGATTGATTAATAGATAGATAAAATTTTGGTAAAATTATATTTCTATTTTTCTACTACTTATTTAGATACATAGCATATTAATATTAATAAATTCTAGACAAAGTCTGTTCACTATCCGTAAAAAGTCATCTTACATTATCAATAAATCTAACATAAAACATCATGCAATGGAATCACGATGAAAAATCAATTAATTTATGAATATGTATTGGGTTATAAAGTCAATTCATATAGATTTATAATAAAAAATAGTCTAAATATATATAGGATATATATTTAGAACACTTTGGAATCAAAATAAGAATGGACCAGCATACTTGCACAAAAGGATACGTTACAAGAGTTCAAGGCTGGCTGAAAGTTGCGGCTAAGCCTAGTTAGATATCCTCGTCGTGCTGATCATATTTTGTTTTAAACTTTGTATTTTTAACTTGAATTGTTTTCTTTTTGTAAATATCACCTTCAAAGACTTGAAAGCATAAATTAATGATTTCAAGTGCTAAATCCATAATAATTATCAATAAAATGACTAATAGAAGTTTATTTTAATACTTCCAAAATAGGAATAAATTTGGTTTATCACGTCTTAAACACATTGTACAATTAATAGTTAATCCAATTGCATACACACAGCCAATATATTTAGTTTTATTTGAATACAAGTTAAAATTATATTTTTAAGGTAAACCAACATTACAACTTAAAAATAACATCATTATGCTGTTACCATTTGTCACTTGTTAATATATTGATTATTATATTTTTATTGTCAATTTAATATGTAATGTTAGCATATGTCACAGAACATGCTAACCTTAGTCCTACAATCATTTTCTTTAACATCGGAGGCCAATGTTTGCATGATAGCAACCAACATGAAACTAAAGTAATAGAATATAAATCAATATCCCACATAATTTTCATAAATAAGGATGATTATTTCAGAAAAGCACGTGCACAGCTACGGAAGGTATTCATGGCCTCAATTTTTTCATCTTTACAAAGACAAAGAATGCCCTTCAATACATCTTTTGTGGTATGAATAATAACAAAATTAAAAGAATATTTACATTGAAGGTTGAGCTTTGCGTAAAATGATAGGTGCTCCATGCTTTGGTTTAAGAGTAGGGTTCAAATTCGAGCATGAGTATATGATGGAAAAGCTCAAATTCAAACCCGCTGCAAAATCACAGATAAAGCCATCTTTGCTTCAACCAATGCAAAGTTTTGGCCAATGCAAATTCTAGGACCCCATCCAAAGGGAAAGAAAGATGCTTGACCCTTTGTTGCCTTTAAATTCCTTCAGAAAATCTCTCCTGGTTTGAATTCATTTGCATCTTCACCCCAAAGTTCACGATCACGGTGAATCTGGAGAGATGGTATAAAATATGTGCTCCTGCTGGTAGTGTCATTTCTCCAAGTTGGTGGTATTATAAACTTTTCGAAACAATCGAGTTACAGGTTGGATATAACTTAGGACCTCGTACATAAGCATTGTAACCTACAAAGATGTCACATAATTAATTTATCATATTTTAAAATCCATAAATTTATATACAACTTTCCAAGTTATTTCTATGAGATATGGTACTTACAATTTTTAGGTGACTTAATCCTTCATAGTCCGGTGTGTTGCTCCCAAAAATTTGTACAATTTCTTCCTTGCATGAGCTTGCCATTGTTGATGCTTTGCTAGTAGAATCATTGTCCAAACGAGAAGAACAGAGGTTGTCTCCTTCCCAGCAAAATTAAAAAGTTTACACTCTTGAATCACATCCTCAATATTCATTCCAATATTTCTGTTTCCTCCTTGTGCATTTACTTCATTCAAGTTTGATTCCATAAGTATGCCTAACAAATCTTTTGCACTTTCTCCAGCCTTCATGGCTTTCTCTCTTTTTTTGATCATGTCCATAAGTATAGACCGTACTTCCATATCAATCTCTTTTATCCTCTTGTTTATTTTAGTAGGCAAGAATCTGCGCATACATCAATTCAAGTTTACTTTCTCTAAATTTACAAATTAATGTTTTTTTTTTCTACCATTACAGAAAAGGAGGGATTTCAATTAGACCTCTCATTAAAGAGATCATTTGGCTAAAATACTAATGACTATAAATTAGTGATTGAAGTTGTCTAAATCCTTTAAATATTTGCAACATCATGATGATGTCATCTTTTCTTGTGACGATCATTATACATGGGCAGGATTAAATTTAAGCTAAACTTACCATGGAACATTTAAAAATCAAAGCGTGGGAACATTAGAACTAAGATAATTATAATATATTACCGCCATCCAGGAATGTACACCGACGTAAAAGTTTTACGACATAACCGGCTTGTTCCCCTTGGACTGGAATAATCTTTCTTCCTTCCTTATAGCTACTGCCAAACGCTGTTCTCGAATCACATCACTTGTCAAATTTTTCAAGATGAGCACACATCAACTTCACATGTGACGATGCAACTGCGAACATCTATCCCACTAATCATCATCAGTGCAGCTATATACATTGTTGGACCATGCTCTTGTAGATTGGATATGTAAAATTACGAAAGAATTAGGGCCTGGCTTGTTTCCTTGAAATTATATATGAAAATTAACCAAACTACCTTGATTTTCTCAACGAAATGCTGGTTGATAATTTTTGTGTCTGGCCCATTTCTGACCTTGTAGGCCCAATCCACTGACCAAAAGCCTTGCTAGTGGGTTCACAGAACGACCTTTGAAAATCCAACCTAGTATGACATCCTTAAGCACTCTGTTTTCATGATAATCACCCTTCGTTGGACCAAACCATGTGTAGTCGCCTTGCCTGCAGTCCAATGTTCACATATTTTAATTAAAATGTTCAATCCGAAGCTTCAACTTTCTCTGAACAGACTCATCTTATATGCCTACCAAGCTATATGCTTTTTAATATATTAGCACCCTATTTGACCGATTCAGTATCCGCATAATCCCTTATTCTTTATATGAACCTCATACAAAAATTCAATTTAATACTTAAATTTTAAAGTAATTAATTTATATTTCACCGATTTTTTCATGATTATTTCTCATATACTATATCGTTAGTTCCGTAACATGAAAGAAAAAATATCTCTAGAAAATGTTTGAGAAATTGAAAAATTTAATAATAATTGTATCTTCCAAGTTAGTAAATAGAATAAATAGTAATTCATTACGTATTAAATTAACTATTTCAAAATATAGACATCAAATTTAATTTTTATACAAAGTTCATGTACCAAAAATTTAATATTGGCCCTTCTAATAATAAATTGTATTATGATATTGCAAGTGATTTAAAATACCACAAGGTAAGGAGAAGTGATTAGTGATTTATAGAGTAAATATTAGGTGCAAAACCAATCTTAGTTTAAAAAGAAAAAGAAGGCTCGCACTAACACCAAGGTGCCTACCATAATTCTTGATGTTCTTGAAGCTTAAAGGTTGGATAAGAGGAGAAATATCGTCCGACAGATCGATAGATTTCGACATAGCTTGATTCATCAGGACAGCTTCTTCTTTCAAATCACCACCCATGATACGATAAGGGTTGCCCTTGAGACCTTGCTGCTTGAGACATCTCTCCAGCTTCTTAGGCGTCCACCATAGCCAATTCAGTATTCTCCATATCCATGTCAAGATACCAACACAAGAGATGGCAAGAGCTATTGACTGAAAAGATGGTTCCATTTTTCACTGTGAAGACTGATATATGTATAACTTGATTGAGCTACGCCAATAGCCCTTTTATAGAAAAGGAAATTCCAAACAACAGCTATGTTGAATATTCAAAGTTCAATCCTGACATGAAATCTTCCGGATAACATGTACTTTCAATTTTTAATAATTTAATATCTAATATTTAGATTTTAATAAATTAATATTTATATTTTCAAAATAAGTATATTTATGCATTTATTAAATATTTGATAAAAATTTATTTTATTAACATGATAATAGCAGACTGAGTATTCATATTTTGAATTTTAATAATTTCTTTGTAATTTAGTAATACATCTTTAGATTTTTACAATTGTTGACTAAATATCTTTTAATATCCATTATTAAAATAAATATCCATAAAATATTATAATAAAAATATTGAATCGTACATATTTTAAAATTATAGATATTAATTATTAAAATTAAAGATTAAATTACTAAAAATTAAAGTAGAATCACTGGATCGGCGTCTATACCAATTTCTCTTCGATGTTATTTAGAATTGTTTATTCTTTTCCCGAACTTTATCTCCTTCCTCTGTTTCACATGGGCATGGGCATGCTATTGACGTCTGCAATGATCTAATTTGATGTTTTGCCCTTGTGAAATCTTTACACTTGGCTTTCTGCCACACGTGGTTGGGCTTTTCATTTGGACGTGTTTCCAAGCAAATTTTTTCATTGTCACGCCTACTCTATTCTGAAATCTCCGACCATTCTATTACGGTACGTTGACTGATTAATAGATAGATAAAATTTTGGTAAAATTACATTTTTATATTTCTACTACTTATTTAGATATATAGCATATTGATATTAATAAATAACAACGTCTGTCCACTATCCATAAAAAGTCATCTTACATTATCAACAAATCTAACATGAAATAACATGCAATGGAATCAGATGGAGGAACCAATTAATTTATAAATACATGCTAGGTTATAGATCTAACTTATATGGGTTTATAATATATATCGGATATATATTTAGAAGACTTTGGAATCAAAGTAGAAATAAACCAGTACGCTTACACAAGAGGAGTAAAGGCTGCAGGCGCTCAAGGCTGATTGAAAGCCACTGACCTAAAGTGTGAAAGCCAACAACATTGGTGAAGGCCGTCGGCTTAGATAGATATGCCACATAGGCCGTCGGCTTACATGCTAGTGTTGAATACAATTGCTTTGTTTTTTAAGTTGGCTTTGGGCTAGGCCTATCCATGTATATATATCCTTATATATGTGTGTGGTGTTTTAGGATTAGGGAGTGAACAGGTGTGAATAAGTGGTGTGCCTCTTCTCAAACTTAGATAGACAGATCTAGATAGAGAAAGAAAGAAAAGAGAGGAAATCCTAGAAAGAGAAAAACTCTAGAGGAAGGTTCTTATTCCTATTTTGATCCACTAATTGTGATGAAGAATTGTGAGATCCACTAGATAGATCTAGTGAGGAAAACTTTGTTATAATCCCATTATATTGTTTATAGTGGAAGGTTATAGCGCTGCTGGTTCCGTAGTTATTTTCTCATTGGGTTTTCTACATTATATCCTGGTGTTTTTTGTTTATAAGCAATTGTTTATTTGCTTGTTATCGCATTGGCAAGAGAAGATTTAGTCTTTAATCACATGTTGATTAATATTATTTGATTAATTAGGTTTATTGTTTGTTATCGTGATTAGAAATTAGGGCATTTTCTCCTAATAAGGTTGATTGTTAGAGTGTAAGTGTGAGAATCCCACATGGAAAATAGGTCTTATATGAAGAATTTATAAGAAGGAAAGACACATTAACCCATTATCTTAATGTTTTGGATTATAAATGGTGTCAAAAAGCCCATTTGTATAATCCTTTACAAAGTCCATTGGATTTCTCCCTATTAAAAGCATACTTCAAATCCTAACAAGGGGTATCAGAGCCGATGGTTCGGCTAGGAAATTCCCATGATTAGCCTACTGTGTGGAAAGAAAAGTTTTATGGTGTGACTCGTTTGTGAAACCCATGATGAGTAGGCCACTCACAAAACGGGTTTAGTTGAGTCAATTTGATAAGCTCTTGGGAGGGAATATGACTTACTCCATTATGGAGACTCATACTTCAAGGGGAGATTATTAGGGTGCAAGTGTGAGAATCTCACATGGGAAATATGGGTCTTATGGAAAGAGTTTACAAGAAGAAAAGACCCATCAACCCATTACTTTAAGGTTTTGGGTTATATATGGTGTCAAAAAGGCTATTTGTGTGATCATTCACAAAACCAATTAGATTTCTTCTCATTAAAAGCATACTCTAAATCCTAATAATATGAATTATATAATAATAAAAAAAAAACATTTATTAAAATTAGGCCAAAAGAAGAACAAGAACAAGGGAGTAGAGGGATAGGGAAAGAAAAAAAACTAAAACTTTAATAGATACAAAAAAAATTTAGCTAAGCCCTCCCTATGAATTTTTACCTTACAGTCTATCCTACCCTACGCTCACATTAAATATAGGGTCTGTTTGGTTGGTTTATTTTTCATCTATATCTATATCTGTATTAAAACAATATATGTAAACATGTTTGATTTGCATTTATATTTTATTATATGTGATTTATCTGATCTTTTCATAAAAGCCACCAACTTCTTTTTTTTTTTTTTTTTTATCTATATCTATTTCTTGACAAATAATTTGTTAGAAAAAAATCTAAAAAAAATATATATCTACAATAAAAAACTAACCAAATAGACTCATATTTAGTACACCATCGAGTAGATATTGGTAGGTAACTAATAAAATAAAAGAGATTTCCATATATACGTGTCATTCTAGCTTCACGATAAATTTTAACCATGATAATCCTTTATATAGTATTTTCAGGAAGAGTGGACACCAACGCTGATATCCTGAGTCCTATCAAATATCTATAGTGTGTCAAAAATCAACCGCAACTAAACTTAAAATGGCAAAACATCAGTACTGCATGATGCTTTAACAAATGATATCTAGTCTCCACTCCACCTGTTTTAAAGAGAGATCGTCAAACCGGTTACAAACATCTAGTATTCAAAGCAAGTACATAATACCACCTTTATCAGGGAGTTGTTTGAAAAGTTATTCAATATATCATGTTAGCTTTTCAAACAACTCTCATTTCAAATAATTCTCTACTTTAAACGTGAGTTACTTAAATAAAATTTATTCATAATTTTTAATAATTTCTACAGGTCTCATGTTATATTGTCATTTTTAGATTAAAAAATATTTTTCTCGTTATGTTAAAAGAATATTGAAATAAATTAGAAATATATTAACATTAAAATTATTTTATTTTCATGTAGCAATAATGATTTTTAATTTATTTATTAAAAAAAGAAGTATCAAAATATAAATTTTAATTTGATGACTTCACAATAGTTAATTTATTTTACGAATAATATTTAAGATAAATTAGAAACACGATAATTTAATTTAAAATCAATACAAGCAACATACAATTTAAAATAGTAGAAAAGTAAAATTTGGGGGAGAAAAAAAAGGAATGAAAAACCAACATATTAAATAATAACTAGTGGGTCCAAATTTGTCCTTAAACAAAACAAATATAGAAAAATAACTAAAATGCCAGTTTAAGGCTCCAAACGATATTTTTTGGGCTCAAATTTGCATATATGGGGTATGATAAACCCTAGTAACTAATGTAGATTTCTAAAGGGTAAATTACATGAGAATATCACAACGTTTGTAGGTAAGATCATTTTAGGTCACAACATTTCAAAAAGTTCAAAAAAGTCACAGTGTTTAGTGAATAACTTCATTTTAGGTCACAATACTTGGGAGTAAGTTCATTTGAGGTCACAAATTTAGAGAAGTAAATCAATTGAGGTTACCATTGACACATGTCAAGGGAAGAAGTATTTAATTAAAACTTAAGAAATCGTTCTTTTAAGGCCCCATTAACATGTATTAATAGGAGAAATACTTAATTAAATTTCATAAGATACTTTTCCAAACGTTATGACTAGGCATGGTAAATAGGCGCAACACACGTGGGCCAGAATGCGGGCCTCGAGCCTGGCACGGCACGGCACACATGACACGCAGAGTAAAAAGACAAAAGCACTAACACACTTGGGTGGGCACGTGGCACGCAAAATAATTGGCCTGGCATGACACGGTACGCAAACTAGTACGCAAGCCTTTTTTTTAAATAGTAACATAAAAATGGTGATTTATTTTTATAATTTACTTTAAATTGTATTTAAATAAATTATTTTTATTAAATGTATTTACCTTCTTAAAAAATATTATATTTAATATATTTTATTTGTTTTAAATGATTTTAATTGTATTACTATTAACATATTAACTTCAATTGTTTAGGAAAAAAAGAAAAAGAATTATAAAATAATATTGCAATAATAATTATATGCCTTTTTTAAATAATAACATAAAAATAGTGATTTATTTTAGAATTACTTTAAATTGTATTTAAATAAATTATTTTTATTAAATGTATTTGTCTTCATAAAAAAAAATATTTTATTTGTTAAAAATGATTTCAATTGTATTACTATAACATATTAACATTAATATTGTTTAGGAAATAGAAGAAAATGAAATTATAAAATAATATTGTAATAGTAATTAATTTATATGCTTTTTTTAAATAACAACAAAAATAGTGATTTATTTTTTAAATTACTTTAAATTTTATTTAAGTAAATTATTTTTATTAAATATTTTCTTCTTAAAAAATATAATATGTTTAGTATTTTATTTTTCAAAATGATTTCAATTGTATTACTATTAACTATTAACTTTAATATTGTTAGGAAATAGAAGAAAATGAAATTATAAAATAATATTCTAATAGTAATTGATTTATATACCTTTTTTTAAATAATAACATAAAAATAGTGATTTATTTTTTGATTTAATTTAAATTTATTTAAATAAATTATTTCTATTATTTAATTAAATATTTGTCTTTTAGAAAATTTAATATATTTAGTATATTTAATTTTTTTAGTTGATTTCAATTGTATTACTATTAACAATTAAATATTTACTTCAATTTTTTGTAGGAAAGAAAAAAAATGAAATTATCAATAATATTGTAATAATAATAAATTATATTAAATGTTGAACTTGGTCAATTAATTTATTTAGAATAATTGTAAATTGTTAAATAAAGAAAATTGATAAATGCATTGAGATTGATGGAAAATAAATTTTATTAGTAACATTTTTAACTACAAAAGAATACAAGAATATTAAAAAAAGAAAAGGTTATCAACTATATACCTTCCCTTTTAGGAACCTTCTCCAGCCCTACCCCACTGTTCTGTTTGTGTCTATTGTTGCAAATCTGGTTGTGACAATGACTCCCTTGATCCCAGTCTCTATCCTCGGGCCAGCAAGAGTGTGAGTCTGTCTGTTTCCTGCTAACAGTATCAATCCAATCTTTTAAGCAAACACACATGCTTCAACATATTTTTAGCTTATAGCGATGCAGTTCAAGAGCTCGTCCACCTAAATTGAAAGCTGGCTCTGATGAAACTATTGAAGCAGGAAAAGCTAAAACATCCAGTGCCAATATGGAAAGTACGGCATCATGTGTGTCCTCTTCTTCCACTAACTGAGGACATTGAAATCATCCTCCTCGTTCTCCCTTCTTGTTATAATTGCGGTTCCTCCTCATCAAGTTGCTGGACCTCATATACTAGCATGTCATTGAAGATTTCTTGAAAAGTTGCACGGTTGCTCCAATATCCTAGGTAATTTATTTACTTCTCGTTGAAAAACCTCAAAATAAGTGACTATTGAATCATTGTGATTGGGGTGGCGATGCGTTCATTTGATCATGACACAGATACAAGTCTTTGAACAAATTTGTTGTTGTAGTATGAAGACTTGCGGCCTCTGATTTAGGATCAGCTACACTAGTATTCTTATAGAATTCTTTGAGGAGTGCTTCAGTCGCACGAAACTTATACCGTGGATCTAGCATTGTTGCAACATGCAAAATGAGGGAAAGAGAGACAAAATAATCCTGGAGCGTATTGGCCATTGTAGACATAGTGACGACTAGATTAGAATTGGAACTATAGTTACTTAGGATGTCTGATATGTCAACTAGGTGAGGAAGTACCTAGTTGCAAGTGAGATAGTAGTAACCAGATAAATGTTGTGTTGGGCCAAGAAATGCCTTCAAGACCTCTTTAAGTGCATACGTTATTTGCTAATCCCGAATCTTCATTAGACCAATGGTAGGATTAGAGGGACTGAATAGGGTATTGTACAAATGAGTTAAAGCTCTTGTGCACTTCAATGCTTGGCTAAGCATTTTGACCGTAGAATTCCACTTAATTACACAATCAAGTGCGGTCATATTTTCCTCTAAATGGTGTGCCTTGACAAACTATACGTACATCTGTTTAAATCTTCGCAAAACATGAAGATAATTGATTGCATATCTTATCTTTTCAATATGTACGTTAAGGCCACGAGCTGCAAGGCTTGCTTACACTGCTAAATTGAAAAATATGGCAAACACATCGGACGTGAAAGAACTTTCCATTGCACACTGGCCTCAACGATGGCTTCATATTACAAATGGCAACAATGTTGTTTGATGCATTGTTGAACAATATACTAAATGTAGTCAATATACCGTACGATTGGACGGCTTTTAAAATGTTATTTGCAATTGCTTAACTAGTGTGTCTCTCCCAGAACGGCTTGAAAGTAATAATCCACTTTCTAGATTAACCATTATTCATATATCTAGTGAGTGGTTATGCATATATAGCTAGATTGTATATCGTTAATGGGAGCTTTCCACACATATGAGGTGAGGGAGACAGTGCACAAGCAAAATCGAGTGCATTATTTAAATCAAAAGTAAACAACGTAAATCAGTGTATGATCTAAAAAATTATATGAATAACAAATTAATTTAGAGGATTATACCTAGAAGGGAGGTTTGACAAAAGCTCCTTTAGAGCTTTATGCCGTCTCTCAAAAAGGCTCATCATATCATTTTTTAACGTTTGTCGGCTCGCATATTGGTATAGGGGTTGCATTGCTCCTGTACTCCAACTGTTGAATTTTCATGACCAATTGTATGAAATGATATATTTATAGCTGCCCTCTATTCCAGCTAGTCTCACGCGTCTTGTTAATTGAATGGCCATGTTGTGGGACCGACACGCCCAGAATGGGAGTTGTTGTCATTCGTAGGATCATTAACTGCAACATGCCCTTTGGATACATATGCTTCTATGTGTCGTTTTACGTGTCCCATGCTATTACGAGACCTAGATGATAACTTATTGCCGCAAGTTCGACAAATGACATATTTCATAGGTTCTCCACTTGATGTGGATTCTTCGATTTTTGTAAAATATTTCCACATGGTTGTTGTCTTCTTCTTAGGACGTCTCGAAGTACTATTAGTCATGGCAGAGCCGTTATTACTCTGTGTTAGGATTGATTGTTCAGTTGGGGAGATAGTTGTTGCTTACAAATAGAAAATAGTTACAAATAATTGTGTATTAATTTAAAAAAAAAAATTAAACACAACGAAAAGTTACTCCTCCATCGTTCTCGCTAACCATGAAAGGCGGTTGTGTGATTATTAGTGGAGCTTGTAAATACCCTGCTCTAGCTGTTTCTTGTCTGAGAATATATATTGGGATCGGTGGTAAGGACATAGCTACCGTATGTTCAGGATTCCCTATTTGATTCATGAAGGTGTTAAAACCCTGTGTAGTGTTTCCAAAAATCCATGAGTCATCAAACTCATTAAAGTTGAGAAAATTGTCCTGGTTGTTGTTGTTTCCTACCATATCGATATCTAAACGAACAATGGGAAAGTGGTAACAAAGTTTAAATTACAATTTTCAAACGTATAGGAGATGATAACAGCTGAATTTGCTGCAAAATGCATGAAGTTACAATCTGGAGCCTATACTCGATATATTATGCCGGTGGTCAACGTGAGCACATTGGTTGACGACATGCCCACATCGGACATATTTTCTTATTTCTTTTTTAGCCGACGTAGTTACGCTTGCGGCCAATGTGCCCTCGTCTAGCCAGATTTTTTTTTTAAGCTAATGTGAGCACGCCGGCAGCCGACCTGAGCATGCTCGCGACTGACGTAGGCATGTTGGTTAGAGATGTGCCTACGTTCGACAAGTTTTTTTTTTTTTCCTTAAAATATACCTATGTCAGTTCTGTATATACCTTCGACCGACATGGGCACGTTGATTCTAAACCCATGTCGTTTTATATCATCACACTTGCACTTGCATGCTCTTGTCATTTGTCATTTGCAAATTGTATAAGAAGGTCCTTCTATTATAATAATGGAGCATCCACAAACTTCATGTTATCGTACTAAAGTAATTGCATGACACTGCTATCGGGAAAGAACACCTATCCCATCCTCGTCCCTATCACCATCACCATCCCCATCCCCACCTTCTTCACTCAATTGTCTCCCACGTAATGAAATAATAATTATACCTATTTACCCACCCCTCCTATAAGAACAAGATATGAAACTAAGTTCTACTATCGATTCGTCCTTCTGGGTAAAAATTATGACATGGACGAGTTAAATCAATGGCACAAATTCAACGAACACCTTATGTCACATTAGTTTGGTTGCGCTCATGGACCTTTCAAACGAGACGTATGTCGATCTCATTTGTATGTTATATTTAAATGCCACTACAAAACGAGTCATGGAAGATGATAAGTGGTTCTTTGGGTAGATAGTCAATGCCAACGTCAAGCTTCTATCACCACTTATATGTTTTGCTATGTTCTCCATATTACCCCGGATTATTTGAAGGTCTATTCCATCAAACTAATGGCGGCGATAAGTTGCATAAAAATTGGGATATGACCAATGCATTCAACTAGGTATTTAATCGAGCTAGCACTCTAATATGTGCTGGTGAGTGTCAATCTAACTACCTAAAACACCTCAAGTAAAAAGATATTTTACCAATTTATAGATTAATCCATCATATGATTGACTACAATAAATGTTCAAGGGAAAATTCAAATAACATCTCTGTTAAAGACGTCTACCTGATGGATGCAATGATGGAGCCCTGAGCATTAGATGTCGGCTATTTGGTGATATAATTCATACGCTGTGTGCTTGGGAGAAAGGACACCCATCTTGCATATGGTCGCCTTCTCATACTCATTCTAAAAATCCCAAATTACAAGAAAGCAAAATCAAGGTACAAATTCACAAAGAGCAACATAGCAATAAGGTTGGGTTTTAGTATGATCCCGAAGCCAACGAATATACTAGAAATCAAGATGGTGCAGCATAATCGAAAGATGAAAATGAATCAAATGAATAGAGCTTTGATCTAAACTTAGATGATCTGCCCCTTCCTTTCCCATGACACGATGAAGGAATAGGAGATGGGCACAGACACGTACAATGGTAGGGTTGAGCTCAAACATAGCAACCATCCTGATCTGGTACATATATTATATGGAAGACATAATGAACACTCTAATACAAATAACCAAGGCCCAAAAAGAACATGGGGACTTTCTCAACTCTATGAGTACCCACAAGCATAATTTCTCCGAAGGGCAAGTTATTGACTAGTGCATCATCCACCACTATCGCCATAACCATCGTATCACTATCAGTACCTGAGCGATGCTGATGATCAAGGCGGACAACAAGGCGGCCAATCATTACATTCACACCATTTTTAAAAAAAATTAAATTAATTACTTTTTTTTACTATCAATATAAATAATAAAGTAATGCATGTTATTATTAATAGAGTTAAAAATATTACTTTAGTAATTATGTAAAGTTTATTTATGTTAAATGTTACAATCAATAATTTATTTGTAACTAATTGGAATAATTAATTTAATTAAAATTTCAAAAACCATAAAAAACTGCAAGTTGAAAATAATAAAAAAAAACTCGAATAAACCATGCGAAATTGGATTTGATTCAAGGTATGTAAATTGGCACACGAAGGCACACGACATGGCATGCGAATAAATGGTTAGGCATGACACACGAAAAAAATAAGCACGAGAAGCACGACAGACGAGGCACACGAGCACGAATGTGCCAAGCACACAAAGGCACGAGATATGCAAAGCACACAAAAAATTTTGCATGCAAACGACATGACACGACTCGACTCATATACCATGCCTAGTTATGACCTTTTTTTTTTTTAACTTTTTGAAACATTACGACCTAATATGAACTTACTCCCAAACGTTGTGACCTCATCTGAACATATTATAATAAAGATTTTGAGTTATGTACCAAAAGTCATGAATAATCGAAGTTTCGACAAATGCAACCTAAACTTGTGGCCACAAATTGGGTCGAGGCTTAGGTTGAGGCCTCGATTGTGGCCATGGTCAGGTTGCGACCCAAAATTGCAGCCACAATTCTAAGTCTATTGCCACGATATTAGGTCGTGGCTTGACTACGGCTACAATCAAGGTCGCGACCTAGGCCTCGATGTACACCTCAACTGAACCCATGGCCGTAATTTTGTTTTGCGGCCTGATTACAGCCACAGTCAAGGCCTTGACATACGCTCGACTAAGTTCATCGCCACAATTTTGGGTCACAGCCTAATTTGGTCATAGTCGAGCCTCGATTGAGTCTATGGCTGCAATTTTGGATCGTGGCCTGATCACTGCCACAGTTGAGGCCTTAATTGAATTAGCGGCCGTAAAATTGGGTCGTGTTTTTTGAAACTAACGACTCCTTGTTTAATGATCTCTCTACGCAACTCTTCAATCCATTCCTTTTGTACATCATTATTGATAATGTATCACCCATCATTATTGATTTCTCCAATTCAACTTGTTTTTAGATGTTCTTTTTCTTGTTTGGGACGTTCCTTCTCATTTTTCGTTCAATTTCTTTATCTTCCAATTTATTGATTTTCTATAGTAACTCCACTTAATCACGATCTATTGTGCTCAAGTCATGTATCTCACAAATGAATTCATCCACTTTCTCACTACTTTCAGCATTTTCTCTTTGTTGTCGCTCTACTAGGTGGACGAATGACTACCCATTTTCCTCATTATTTATTCATATATCATTGTTTGATGATAAACTAGTATATGCTCCAAAGCTATTGACCTTAAAGCATTTACTTTTTTTTTTCGGTATTTTCGAATTCAAATGTTCATTTGGGTTCATTATGCAATATGAACTAACAATGCACGATAGTACATAATTTATTTTTATTTTGTCTAAATAAATCATAAGCATCTTTTATATAATCATGCTCATTTTTTTCACTTTGTCCATGCTGTTTTATTTGATCGTAACAAGCCCTAAATTTCTTGACATTTTTTTAGAATTTTAACCACTGAGCTTTACATTGTTGCCATGTTCATTCCAATAGATTTTTCTCCTTCTCATACAATTGTCCCTTCTCAAACTCTTCATGGACTCGTTGTCAAAATGTTCGTAATGGTTGATTGTTCCCAACAATCGAATCTTTACTATCCCTTAACCATGCATAAATTAAAAGCTTATCATCATTTTGCTTCAATTTTTTCCTATGAGCTTGATCACCTCCATTTTTATTATCATTCTCATCTTCTTATTTTTTTTGGCAAAGAATATTGTGGGTATCGTGAGCTTGTACTAATTGGTATTTGTGGCGATTGATCTAAATTCGGTAGCGGTGGAGAATTTCCCATCGGATTGAATGGTTGAAAGTTTTCAAGTGAAAATTTAAGAATATATTAAAAATATAGTGTTGTCATGTTTCTTCGATTATGATTAAAATTTTGTGGGCTTTGCCTCATAATTGGAAAATTTAAAGGACATTGCAAATTCGGGATACCTTGAAAAAATGAACCAAATGGAAGGTATGATCCATTTATGAAATGTGTGGCATTTGAAAAATTTATGAGTTTAGTGAATCATCATGTGGCAAATTTTGAAAATTATTTGGGTCCATGTATAAGTAATTGTGGAAGGAGATATTTTTTTAGAAATTATAAGTACAATTTAGAATAAAATTCGTTAAATTTTTTTATATTTATAGATAAAGAAATTAAAAAAAAAATACAGTTGCATTGGCTAAAAAGGCCAAATTTCATTTTGGCCAAAACGTCCATAATTTTTATTCTCGACATAACGGTTATTTTTTAATCAACTGGCTTTGAATGCTTTTATGGGTCTCATAATTTGACAAAATTTAGAAAAAGTTAAACAAAAATGAGTTGCTTCGTAGAGCAAGAATGTTTCATAAAGCACCTTACTTTATCAGTTAAGCAACGCAGTTTTTCTTGCAGAATAAGCCAAGGAATGTCGATAAAGATGGTTTAATAACAAAATATCGCAAAGGTCACATATAGCGTCTCCTCTAACTTCACTCTCAAGTCTCAAACTGCCTTACCCCAATGCCTTCCTTCGATATTATTGTCTTTCCTAATGCATTAATACTGTCTTCTTTCCAATAAAAAAAAGGGCTAAATGCCAAAAAAAAAATGCAATATTATTAATACATTACGTAGATTGACTAGTAACGTGTAAGTACCAGTAAAAATATGATAAGTGCATAATTTTATAAAAAATTTACATTATTGTGACTGTTTGTTCAAAAAATATTGATTCTTACCTACTATTAAAAAACACATAATGTATTAGTGTATTTAAATAGTTTTTCCTTTGATAGGGATATCTGTAAAGCTCTTTGACAAGTGTCCTTCGTTAAGCCATCGACAAACCAAACACCAAAAAGTTTTATGAAGTGTATCGGAACCTTGAAAGTGTCATTCATGATGCCGATACTCCATTTAATTTTAGGAACTTAGCAATTGAACCTCAATTTCTTTTCCAAAGAAGAGTTGTATTTACAAATCACAATGTTCATCAACAAGATTGATTTTAGTGTTATGATTATGTTCGTACTCTTTACACCTTCCCAACCTTTGAATAATTCTTAAAAAGTTGAAACACATGCAAAATCTAATTACCCATATAATAGGGTCACTATTACAAATCATAATTCAACCTATCAATAATGAAAAAAGTTTTAATACTAGTAACATGTCATGTAGATTGATTAGTTGCATACAAGTAATGGGAAATTTTCCATGTGATTAGTTTTATAAACATTATGCACCATCCACATCACTTATTCAAGAATTATTGGTATATACTTATCATTTATTTGGACATGCAGCATGTTAGTATATTGATCTTTTTTCATTAGCAATAGGTTACAAATGAACTTAGCGAAAAAGAGGAAAGAGATTAGAAAAGCATCAAAGTGTGAAAGCCAAGATAGCCATTAAGAAGTGATGGGAGTGAAAGATCAAACAAGAGGAGAAGTCGAAACAAGAGAAGGAGCCCATATAAGAGGAGGGAACCTCTATCCAGTACAAGCACTATTCACAATGAGATTAGAGCATAGAGAAAAAAGAAAAATGAAAAGTATGGTAGTTAGACAATTATATTCCTATAAACTATTCAAGGAAAGACATTAATTATCCAAACAAAATTTGCCCTCCCAAAACTTATTAGGTGAGAAAGAATGCATTATTAGTTTCAAGGTATTCATCTCAATATCTAGCTCTACCTCCACCTCCAAAATAGTAGACATAGTCTCTTTTTTATTTTTTTTTTTCCTTTTCCTATATGTTTACTTTTTTTTAATATTAACCTACGAAATGTGATTGTTTACATAAATAAAAATTTAAATTCTAGTACAGGATGTATTTTACTTCCTTTTTTTTAAATAAACAATGAGTTACAAGATTAAAAAAAAATTCATAAACTTCTCTTATATAGCATCTTTGGATGGCACTCAGCCTATGGGATAGACATCATCACGGGTTGGTCTCGAACAAGGAATTGACCCTACCCATCACCAATGGTTCCTGAACGTGAACCGTGTCGAAGATGGAGGGTCCTTATAGTTCTACCTCTCAAAACCACCTGACTTAACGGTTTTGGTAGCGCTTACACTAAAAAAATAAAAAAAAGAGGAAAAAAAGAAGAGAAAATTATAAAAAATTTGTAATTAAAAAACAAATATTTGAAACAGTTTTAGCATGAATTTACTATGTTGTTAATAACAATACAAGTAATAAATATATTTGAAATCATATGTTGTTGAGTTTATGTAGACTTCTAACTAAAACATATTTTTCTTTCTTAACTATGTGTGACTTGTTTTTGTATTGTAGGGACTTATTTGTATCTTAAGTATTTTATAATGACATGTTGCTAATATAGTAACTAAAAAAGTACAAGTGATTGTACATAAATAAATATATAACTGTAGAACTTCTTTTAACTAATGGGCTATTTACTATTATTGTCAAGCTCAATGTTATTTCAACTTAAAAATTTAATTTTCAATTATTTTCTACTTAAATTAAGTAAATTATTAATTGATTTTTTTGTTTTTTTTTATTTCATGGTTCTCGATTCCTTTGGAATCGAAATCGGAATCGAATCGTGGAAACCAGTGATTCTTAAGAACCGAAAACGGACCCGCTTCCACGGGTTCGGTTCCACCATTTTTAGAGCCAAGAATCGACCGTTTGGGTCCGATTCTGACTCATGACGATGTCTACTATGAGATGCAAACCATCCAAGATTGGAATGCGACTAAATAGGCGACATCAACACATCATTCATTGCATTTGATGCATCTACTAGCCGAGTCTACAAAGGAGCATGCTAGAGTTAGGAATTGAAAATCATTAACATGCTAAGCACAACAATTAAGTAAAAAATAGGTAGACCTTTGGCCTATCTATCTTAAGCAGATCCTCCATTGAGAGCTGCCATGTGGAAAAATGTTACCACGTATGTTACTATATATGAGACTATTACGGTACACTTTTCCACATGATAGACCCTCAATAGAGGGTTTACTTAAGATAGTTAGGCCTTCTACCTAAGATAGGAAGGCCAAAGACCTACTTATCTTTTTTTGGGACAATCTATCTATAACTCCTATGGCTGGTAAGAGTTGAGGTTATAGATGGTGGGAACTTTTCTAGTGAATGTTAATTTAAAAGAAGTTAGATGTATGAAACTCAAATAATATGTGTGTGTGTGTGTGCGTGCGCGCGTATGTGTAAATCTCAATATTGTATATGAATTTTGCTAATTCATGAAATTAATAATATACTTAAAATTTAAAAGTATCAAGTTATTAGCTGTAAACTTATG
The DNA here is from genome assembly GCA_024138025.1 of Combretum micranthum. NCBI lineage: Eukaryota > Viridiplantae > Streptophyta > Magnoliopsida > Myrtales > Combretaceae > Combretum > Combretum micranthum. The sequence continues at coordinate 148,347 of JAMXBD010002125.1, read as the reverse complement.
GAGTTTATTTATTATACCTAAATGAGTTGCTTAATTGCAAAAATAGATAAAATTCAAGTAACTATTTACAAAATTTGGCAAAAATGATGTAATAATTGCATAAAAAGGTAAATCTAAAATATCAAATTAACACTTAGTATTATATATGACAATTACTATATATATATAAATTTATATAGTTTCCAAAGATAGGAATGATTAATCAAAACAAAACATGTATGAACACTAGTTTTTATACAAGTATATTAATTATTCAATACACTAATGAGAAGAACAATCTCTAAAATATACTTTGCTTGGTTATCAATGGAAAGTAAAGGAGATTTTCTATCAAAACCCTCGAGGAATAACTTTTTGCAAAATGATATATACCCATATTTTGGTTGAAGAGTAAGGTTTAAGGTAAGAGCAAAGTATGTACAAGATGGCGAAAATTTAAATTCAAACCATGGTAAAATCAATGCCAAAGCCATTTTTGCTTCAAGGAATGCAAAATTTTGACCAATGCAAATTCTAGGACCCCATCCAAATGGAAAGAAAAGTGTTTGTGATGCAACACGAAAGCATTGAATAATAGAAACCAATTCGACGATTGATTTCAAAACATAAACTTAATCATGCAATTGCAAATTCAGAAAAATTTTCTAAATTCAATATAAAAAATGTCACAATATCAGTTGTTAATAAAAAGAGAAGTCTAAAGGCTTATTCATACTATTGCAAGAAAATCCTAAAGGGAAAAAAAATCCTAAAAAGGTAAATAATACATACAATATTGACTAATAATAAAGAAAAATCAAAAAAGAAAAATATTAAATACAATTTAGACCAATAATAAATACAAATAAATCGTGTGACATAACTGACAAAATAGGCCTGTTTAAATGCTGGTCAAGGTCGGCGATGTAGTTGGTCAAGGACGGCGGCGTAGTAGCTTGTCATCGACATCATTCTCTCCAACTAGCAAAAAATTCGACATCGAGTTCTCATTTTTTCGCCTTTTCCTCTTATTCTTCCTCTAATTGGTCAAGGACGGCGGCATAATAGCTTCTCATCCGCATCAGTTTGACTCTAATTGCTTTTGAAATTCCTTTGAAAAACCTCACTAGCTTGAATTCATTCACATCATCAACCTAGAGTTCGTGATCTTGGTGAATGGGGATAGTTGGCATGCTAATTCGGGCTCAAGATGGCAGTGCCATGTCTCCTAGTCCTGTGGTCTTGTGAACCGCTCGACTCATTCGAAATATTGGTGGATATAATCGTAGAACCTCATACAAAATCATGGGAAGCTATAAGGTTGTGAAGGGAATGTATTACTCTATTTTTCTTGAAAGAATTTGCAGAGTTGAATACTCCCGTTGCTGGATTGGTCATTGATAAATGAAATTAAAATTAAATTCAATGAATTGAAACGTAATTTAATTCAATTGTACTTTAAGGTTCTATATTTAAAATGGGATATGTTCATTAGAAATATCTTCATATCTATAATTTAATCTTAACATTTGATTTGGTAAAGACATATTATATACCATTATATTATTCAGTTTGCTCTTATAAAGGTATGACGTATAGTATATGTTTACAAAATTAGACGTGAATGTCGATATGACACTTCGACTCCAATGTTGCACCTTGATGTGATAAAAATCCTAATTGCTATGGAGACAATTGAGTTAGATTCCATGAGTATGCCTAAAAAGTCTTTTGCATTTCTCCGATCTTCATTTCATAAGTATGGACCGTACTTCCATATCGAATTCCTACTTTCTCTTGTCCATTTTCATAGTTAGGAGCCTATGCATACATTAGTTTTGTCCAACTTATTTAGTTCGCATAATACAAACATGGGAACTTGACATTTGAGAATTAAATCATGTTTTGAACCTCAAATAAATAATGATACACACACACACACATATATTATGTTCATCTAAGAAGAATTAGTAGTATCCCTTATAGAAATACTAACAGATATTCATCATGATATAGGTGCTAAAATAATGTAAGTAATTAAATTTATTAGATCATTTACACATGATCTTATTGGGAAAGGTAGTAAGCGGCGAGAAGTATCATCGGACATGTCGATGGGTTCGGACATGGGCCGCATGGCTTCTTTTATTAAGGAATATTCCTCCTCCGACTCACCAAGGATGAAACGATACATAGGAACTGCCCATGACACCTTGCTCTTCCGGCACTCTCTCTTGTTTCCAGGATGTCCACCATAGCCGCTCAACTACTCTCAATGTCCGTGCAAGCGTAGCAGTCAAAATTATGGCAAGTACTATTATAGTTGTCAAAATAACGAATCAAATATACGTTTCTATAGGTTTATGATTTTTTAATGTTTTTTCTTACTTTTTAGATGCAAAATTGATTAAATACAATTTTTAGGTCAAATTATAAATTTAGGTATACGATTTTATACGTTTACGATTTAATAAGTTTTACATGATTTTATACGATTCTATCGATTCTATACATTCTAGTAAATAATAAAATCACGATTTTGACAACCACAACCACAACCACAACCACAACCACAGGTACTATTGAATGAAATAGCAGCCATTTTTTTCCCCGACAAGATTAAGGGCTTGCGTGACTAAGTATATAATAGTAAGGCCCTTTTATAGAAAAGCGAAATTGCAAAAGAACGAGTACAAGCAGACAAATACGGCTTGGCTGCAAGAGGATGTAGATGTTTTATTTGGATATAGCTAAATAGACTAGTATGTACAAGAGAAGGAAAGATGAGAGACATTCCTACCAATACCATGAAAGAAAAATTACACAAATACAAGTAATAACAAGACTGCCAATGTGAAATCTCATCTATTACATGCAATTTAATTAAGATAAATCACATCCAATATCCAAAGTTAAGCTACTTATACTTTTAAGTGAATCTTCATTCCATATTGCAGCTGTTTACAGATGAAATATATATATGTATGCATGTATAAATATCAAAATCGCGTTTACTATACATGATTTATTTTGATACTTTGATAATTATTTTGATATAATTTATACTTGCATGAGTTTTATTTAGAAGGTGATAATTAGATAATTTTCTCAGAGAAAGGACGCTCTTCAAAGCATTTAAATTTTCAAGGAAGATGTCAATGGAGCCTTAAAAAGTAAAAAATTTAAAATATTTAATGCAGTGAAATTTATGAAACCCGTATTAAATAAAATCTGGTCCTACTACGTATTTTATTGCTGTAATCGTCAATATTGTGTGTGCTTGATGGGATTACCATTGCCAATAATCTTCATGTTGATGTTGTCGCCAGGTCTTTGATTACACCAGCCAAGTGCGATCATGGTGCAGCTATGAGATAAATTGGTGAGGGAGTCAACTGAGTTTGTTCGGATTGGTTGAGAATTCTATTTAAATAACATTCAATAATTTAAGACGACATTCCACGCATTTGGCCGGTGAGTTTAATGATTTAATAAATACCAATGGCAGGAGACATCATCAAGAAAAGCTATTTAACCCCAAATCCATAAACTAAGCTTGAATAACAATTTGTTAAAATAAGCAGTGAAAAATATCGAAATAGAGTGCCACGAAATGATGTGAAAATAGAAAAACAAAGGAAGGGAAAAAAAAGTGTGGGGGGTGGGGGGAATGGGGGATCTCAACAATTTAATGTTGGTAACCCCTAATTAGGGGGCTGAAAATAGCAAGTAATAATCGCGGAGAACGATTTTCTAATAATTATATAAAGAAGTACAATAAAATCATGTTAATAAAAGGCCAACAAACTCTAGAACTTAATTTTAGAATCGCACTGTAGAGTGTAGACCAGCCGACTCTATTTATTGGACCATAGATAACACACTCAGCACTCAGATCAATCAACGAAAATTTGTGCCCTTTCAACTATTCTTTAGCGTATATATTTACAGAAACCAGTATAATAATATCTGTATTATTTAGGATATGTTTGGATAGTCTGTTTTCATCTATATCTGTATCTGTATCTGTATCGAAACTATATATGCAAATATGTTCGATTTGCATTTATATTTTATCTATATTTGATGTATTTGATTTTTTTTTATGAAAACTGCCAACTTCTTTTTATTTATATTTATTACTAGATAAATAATTTATTAGAAAAATATTTGAAAAAAAGTATCTGTACCTGCCTAAAAAAGCTAGCGAAACAATTAAACGCAAATGATTTTAATATCTTTTCCTACTTTTCAAAATTACCCTTTTATAATATCAATATTTCATATCATGTACTTATTGTAATATTAAGGGGTAATAACAAAAATGGTACATGAACTTTCACAAAAAGAACAATTAGGTATCTAAAATTTGGTTTTGAATAATTTGGTACATGAACAAAGTTTTCGTTGACTTTTTTCATACCTGAAGTTTGGTTTTGATAATTTTGGTACCTGAAAAAACTTTTCGTGAACATTTTTCATACGTCATTTCACTTACTTCAAATATATAAAAAAAAGTCAATGAAAACTTTGTTCAGGTACCAAAATTGTCAAAACCAAACTTATTGTATGAAAAAATTTAACAAAAATTAGGTACTAAATTGTTCAAAACTAAACTTTAAGTACCTAATTTTTTTTTTTTTTGTAAAAGTTTAAGTATCATTTTCATTATTAACCCTAATGTTAGAAGTTATGTCACTAGAAATTAAAATAATTCATCCATTTTTACATTGGTTACTTTAATTGATATCATTAAAACACAACTCAATATGATATTGGTCATTCGAAATTTTTATTGTATATATTAAACATATTTATATCCATTCCTACATTTTTGCAATAAATTGATTGTTATGAAAAGTTTAGATACTTTTTTTTATTGTCCCACTTTGAATTTATTGAAAGAATTAGATAAATTTTCTAATAGGAAAAAGGGGTCATTGTAAGAATATACTTGTAGTAGTGTTAGAATAATTAAATCTTCTAGATTAAGGGAATTTTGTATTCTTATGTTAACTATATATAATAAAATATAGGATAATTGCAAAATACTATCTTAATATTTTACGTAGTTACGGATTTACCCTTTTAACTTTTAAAGTACACTTTTTGACCCCCTTAAATTTTTAACATTTGGCACATTTAAAGACAATTAACATTTTAAATGTGCATTTTAAAAGTTTAGGAAGTTAATTTGCACATAAATAAAAGTTTAAGGAGTAAATCCCTACATAGATAAAAGTTCAAGTGGGTAATTTGCAATTCCCTTTGTTTTATTTTAACGAAAAAGGTTAATCATTTTCCTTAATTGTACCAATTTTTGAAAGTTTAAGGAATCCAAAAGTGCACTTTGAAAGTTTAAGAGATGAATATGCATCGAGATAAAAATTTAAGAAGGTAATTTGCAAAACTCCACTAATTCCCAAAATCCCAAATCAAAACCTTAGATCTATCAAAATTAAAACCCTAAATCCCCAAAATCAAAACGCTGAATACCTGGAATCGAAACCCTACCTCTAGGAAAAGCTTTTCCATGCCAAACTTGAGTAAATTAAACATCACCCATCCACGAAAACAACTAAATCTAACTTGATTTACAAAAAATCCACCAAATCTAATGTAACCTTGCAAAGTCCTATAAAATTTGACCTTATTTGAGTGAAAATTATATACCCCACTTGATTTGATTACTAGCAAAGCTTGAGATGTAAACATTGCATATTTACCAATTTCATTTATCAATATTGTCATTTTAGTTGGAGCTAAAATCTCAAAGTGAAGAGATAAAGAACTATTACAGATGTTCTATGATGAATGTCATATTCAAAGTAAAAGTGGTTATTTTATAGTTTCAAAAATTCAGTTCAAGTTTTTGATTGGCTTTTGCTAATTATGTGAATTTTGTAAAGAATGATCAATTTTTAAATTTTATCATCTACGTCTTGAAGGTAAAGTCGGTATTATGTCTCAAAGGATAAGTCAATAGTTCTCATGGATTTTAAATAGGTCACCACAATGTTTACGAGTTCCAACTGTTGGGAATTTAGCGATTTTAATATCATATTTGCAGCAAAAATTTGTTTTTTTTTTAATCATGAATAAAATAAGTAAACTCCCAAGCGGATCCATGCGATTCAACTAAATCAAAACAGATAGGATTATACCTTTTACGAAGTTTTGAGTTTTCAGAACTGAAGGTGTTGCAATCGCGTGAACGCCCTCTATGGTATCAACAGGTGAACGAATACTCAAACCGGATTTCAAGATGTTTGTGTGCTGGCACCCAAAACACGAATCTAATTTGTGTAGGAATTATCTTCTAAATGATCTTTCTTTCTCTCTTTTGGGTTTGCAGAATTTCTTTGCATGTCTAATTTGACGTAATGATGTCTTCTGAACCTTAGGACATCCTACCTATTCTATATATAGACAAGTAAGAAACCCTAGAGATTTATTGAAAATTAATAATATTTAATTAAATATATTATTTCATTAATTACTAATTTTCTATGATAATCATTTATTATTCTTAAACTATTTAAAAATAATAGATATAATAATTCATATAGGTTTAAATATAACCTCGTAACCTATTTTGTTTACTTTTTTGTGTGCGACCTTGTAGGTTCACTTAATGTTGACAGTAGACCTTAAACAATTTTTAAACCTAGAAGACATAATTGGTCTCTAGAAAGACATTATGTCTACCCAAATTAAGTGAAGGACGGTGATCCGACTTTACCCATTAAACATATCTTGTGATTAAACATAAGGTATTGATCAATATACTCTTATATTATTTAATCATATATTTCTTGAATCTAGAGTCTGACTGTCAGTTCATTCGAGCATGGCTATGCATTTCTCAGTCTTACTCATCAAGAGGCTCAAAAGATATCTCTCTCAAAATAATGAAGGGAATAATTCCTTCATGAATACTCATATTCCTCCACATAACTTATTCCATGTCCAGTGTAGTCTTATAATCACTCGATTAAAGTTGATGCATATCTAAATTAAAACACAAAACTTGCTATGTGAGAATCTATCGTGCCATGAGGTCCAAGGAATAAAACAATAGTATAATGAGTAATACTTATCATATTGATTCTTATTGTACTCTTATATTTGGTCGTTCCAATCTAATGTACTCTTACATGTATTTATATGCTGAATCAATATCTTATATCCATGATCAATAAAATATGATCATGATTCAGCCAACATACTAGTCTTAATTCATTATTATTCCATATAATAAACAATTAGGGATAATTTAGAATAAAATTATTTATTGCCTTATGGTTTTACTATTAAAGTCAAATAATTTACTGACATAAGGAATACCTAATTTATTTATGGAATCATTTCATCAAAGTAAAAAGGCTAATGACAACTTTGATAAAGGAAATGACTTATATTATAAAGATAATAAACATTTAAATGACATAGAATTTATATGGCCTAGGGCACATCACTAGCATTAACTTGGTTCTTACTTCAAGTTCAACCTGCGCAATGCTTAATCTAGATTTTCATGGTAATGAAACCTAGTCATCTATAGTCACTTTATCATGGGAAGAGTATGTAGAGTCCTATGGTTTCAACATGTTCTGCAACTGCCTACTTCTTTATCCTTAGTCTAATATAGTAATTTTAATATCTATCTTACTCAAACTTCTCCACATTTTTAGGTAGTTAATTCATGCGCCACCAATTATATGTTGGGTACTCTTGATTGTTATTCATAGATTACACAATCTTTTACTTTGCAAAATGTGTCTCTTGTCAACGATGGCCTTTTAACTTATCATCTATTACCATAGGAAAATTGACTTTTAGAGACAAAAATTTTGGGATAAAAAATTAGTAATAGAAATTCTATTTTTATAAAAAGAATTAATGATGGTGATTTTTGAGATAGAAAAAAGTTACTTTTTGAGATATAAATTTTGTCTCTAAAATCTAGTTTTCTTATATTGTATTAGTAAACTCATTTATTCAACAAGACCCTATGGAGATGCATTATTAGTTTAGTCATCCATCTTTAAAAATACTTCAACTAACTCTCCCTGTCTATAGTCTTGTCTTAATCTCTAGTGTCAGTCCAATCAATTGGGCAAATAGAGATGTATTTCATTAGTCCAAGAGTCAACAAACAGTCTACTAGTCTCTTTCATTTAGTTCGTTTTGATGTATGGGAACCCACATGTTTTACTTCTGTTTTGGGTTTTAGATACTTTATCACATTTCTTAATGATTATTCAAGGATGACATGGTTATATTCAATATAGACTCGTCTAAAGTTATTTTATATCTTTTGTGCATTTCATTTTGAAATTCAAAATTAGTTTAATTCCTTTATTTTGTGTTTTGAACTAATAATGACAAGGAATACATTCCTAGTTCATTCCAATCATATATGGAGGAACGTAGTATTTTTCATTAAACCTAATGTGGTTATACTCACACAAAAAAATGGAGTTATTGAGCAAAAAGTCATTAATGGTTATCAAAATCATGATTTTACTATTCACTAGAATGCATAGAATCATACAAAATCATACAAAACCGATAAAATCGTAAACATATAGAATAATATATCTAAATTCATAATTAGACCTAAAGTCAACACCTAATCAATTTTGCATCTATCTCAAGTAAGAGAAAACATAGAAAATTATAAACTCGTAGAAATGTATATTTGACTTGTGATTTTGACAACTATTCATCTCATTGAGATTGCCAATACATTGTTGATTCATATTAATGTGCTTAAGCATTTTTAAGCTAATGTTTTTTCTACCGCATGTTGTCTCATAAACAAGATGTCATTTACAGTGCATGACAAGGTCCCATTGCATCTTTTTCTTCCCAACTAACTGTTTTTTCCTTTGCTTCCTCGTGTCTTTAGTTGTTTGTGTGTTATCCATCAGCTGTCTCCAAGTGTTGGCAAGTTTGATCCTTGATCAATTGATTATATATTCTTTCACTACTCTCACTATCAAAATAGTTATCATTGTCATTCACTTGAACACCATAAGTTTTATGTGTATTTAGATGTGTCTTTCTTTGAGCCAACTCCATATTTTTCCACATTCTCTCTATCTTCTAAGGATGAGTCCCCTTTGTTGTCTTTGTCATCATTTCATGATTCACTTCCAGTTGATCATGGCATTTTTACAACTTTGCTATCTTCATAGGGATCCTTTCATCTTAACTCATAAATCACGTAGGTTTATGTTCAATAACAGTACACTAACCTATTGGACTACATAGATCCTAATGTTAAACTTTTTCCTAGTGAAGGAGATGTCCTGAGTGACCCAGTGAGGTATATAAAGTTAGTTGATGAACTTAATTATCTCATAGTAACATGACCTACTATATCATTTGAAGTCAGTTTAGTGAGCCACTTCATGGCTAACCTCGCACTAGTCATTACAATGATGTGATTCGTACTCTACATTATCTTAAAGGATCTCCAGGTCGAGGAAGCTTATACATATGCCTATTGTTCGATATACAAATGCTACTTAGGTAGGTTCACCATTAAACTAAGGATTAATTACAAGATATTGTGTCTTTGTAGGCAGTAATCATATATCATGGAAAATTAAAAAGTAAATTGTAGTAGTAAAATCAAGTATAGAAGATAAGTATAGAGCTATGACATCTGCAACATGTGAATTACTCTAGTTTAAGTAGTTGGTAGAAGAACTTGGTTTTCCATCATAACTAAAAAACTAATATGTGATAACTACGCTGCTTTAAACATTGTAATCAATTGTTACTTCATTTGTCAAAAGTTGTTGAATAAGAAAATTGATAGAACTTATGTGAGATTAGAAGATCAACTTGCTGATTTATTTGCTAAATCTCTTTAAGGGATTCGAATGAATTATATTTGTAACTAGTTAGAAGCATATTATATATTATGCTCCAACTTGAGAAGAAGTGTTAGAATAATTAACTGTACCGGTGTAAGGTACTTTTTGTATTTTCATGCTGACTTTATATAATAAAACACTGTAATGGAGTTTGAGAGACTCCATCACTGGTCCACCAAAATAGCAAGTACAAAAGGGCTCATTGGAAGCGGAAAAATACAGAAAAAAAGCTCCCTATGGATGACAACCCTTCCCCATGAAGAATTTCTAACATTTGTCAAAAGCTTTTTGTCAGGAAGGGTAGTTTGAAAAAAAGAAAAGGAAAAAATATTATGTTTTGGTGGGGAACACACAAATGCATTATTTTTCATAAGGAATGATCCTTTTATTTATTTTAGATTCAGGTTCCTCTAACAATCAATATTTGAAATAATAAGATAAATTGTAAAAACATTTTGCGATAAAATTACGACATTTTCTACAGTGGGCATAATTTTTGCAAATATTTAAAATTTTAGTGATCAAATCAAAGAAAAGCAGCTCCCTATAGAAGAGACGGTTTTTATCCTTTTTCCGCACCTCAAATGTTAGAGAGTTATAATTTTGTTTCTATTTGTTTGATCCGTCTTAATATTTCCAACAATGCATTTGTCTCGAGCAAAAATTACAGCGTCTAAGAGAAAATGAATGCTTAATTACATGAAAACACTCAAGGATGATTCAATTTACGTAAAATGATTTGTGCCCCATAAAGAGGCTGAAGAGTGAGATTCAAATGAGGAGCATGAGCATACGATGGTGAAAGCTCAAATTCAAACCGCTGTAAAATTAGAGCAAGGGCCATTTTAGCTTCAAGTAGTGCGAAGTTTTGTCCGATACATATTCTAGGACCCCAACCGAACGGGAAAAAAGATGCTTGCCCCTTTGTTGCCTTGAGGACTCCTTCAGAAAATCTCTCTGGCTTGAATTCTCCTGCATCTTGTCCCCATAGGTCGCAATCTCGGTGAATCATCACTATCGGCAAAGAGACCTGCACTCCTTTTGGTAGCCATATTTCTCCAAGTGTCGTATCATTGCGCACCGTCCGTGTCACATTTATTATGGGCGGAAACAACCTCATGACCTCATATAAGATCATAGTAACCTAGGGATCGAAATGAAATCATTGTAGGAAATAATATAGTAGACATCTTTTGAAATTAAAAATCAAATACAAATAAATTTCATAAAACCTAATCATGATAGAAAATAATATAGTTGACATCTTCTAAAATTAGAAATTAGAAAAAAATAAATTCCATGAAACTTAATCACGTGATCTTATCTCTATAACTATATAAAAATATATGCATACCATATCAAAAATAAATCATCACTTAAATGATTATACATAGGGATGAATAGGAGTTTTAATAATGCTTTTAAGATATATGCATACTTCAAAATATAAATAGGTGAATACATGCCATGATTTTGAGGATATGTTTGTGATTTTCCTACTATAAAATGGAGATGGTGCACTTAAATTTGTTGGGATATACCTGAAAACTACTTACGAACCAACATGTCAATTTAAATTATTCATAAGTGGGGGCTCAATTTGGATTTTAGTAAAATGTTCAGAAAGGGGTCAATATTGTTTTACGTTTGTTTCATGTGTGTTCATCATTCATTTTGAAGTTTAAAATACTTTGTAAGTGAGGCTTAATAAATCCAGCTGCTTAACAGTTATTTAAACTACAATTTGGCTCAATATTATTTAAACTAAAATTTAACTCGACTTGAGCTCAATAGATAAAGTACTCTAATTCAAACTCTTATTTAAACTCAAAAGCCACCCATTTAAACTTACAAGCAAACTTATTTAAATTCATGAGCACGTTCAAGAGTATGCTCACAAGCAATCTCGTGAGTTTTTTATTATATCATATTATAAATAAATTAAACCAACATTAATTTTTATAAAATATATATTTAACCCAAATTTAATATACTATCAATTTATCTATTTATTTACTTATTTTATGGAAAATGTCAAATTGGATAAATGAACTTCACACAAAAATTTAATTTGGTACTTGAATTTTAAAGTAATCAATTTAATACCCAATCAAACATTTCGTATACTATCTCACTAGTACCATTTACTTTGTTTTTAGACATGAAAGAAGGAATCTATTAGTGATAGATGGTGTTAAAAGGAGTAGTTAAAATTTAATGACTTGGTGCCTCTTCCAAGCCAACAAATAAAAAATGATATTAATGAGATAATACAAATAGATACAAAAAACTTAATTAGACATTGAATTGGCAACTTCTAAGTAGATACCAAATTAAATATGTACCATATTTACCCTTCCTTTTATATGTTTAACTTTCTAGAATTAACATAAGTCATACTTCTTGTGAGTGCTCGAGCTCAACTCAACTTAAATTCAAAATGAAATTTGTTTATCTAAACAAACCGAGCTTAAATATGTATTTTTCATGCCTAGTAAATATTTTAGCGTGATTTGGGTTCGATATTTTTTTTTTTTAAACAAGTCTAATCTCAACCTTTAAAAACATAACGTATCTTGGCTCATTTGGTCTTATGGACCATGCCATTAAAATGTGAATTCATAGTTTTGATGACATTAATTAAAACAAATATTTTCATTTTTTCTACTTATTGAAGAATCATTATAAATAAAATACTTACGACTTTCATTTGGCCTAGGCCGTCGTTGTCTGGCTTATTGTTTCCAAAGATACTATGAACTTCTTCTCTCGCTTGATTTTGCCATTGTCTGTGTTTTCCTAACATAACAAATGTCCAAACAAGAAGAACCGAGGTTGTCTCTTTACCAGCAAAGTAAAAAAGCTTACACTCCTCAATCACATCTTGGATACTCATCCCCATATTTTTGTTGCCCCCATGTTCTCTCACTTCACTCAAGTTAGATTCCAATAATATACCCAACAAGTCATTTGCACTTTCTCCTTCCCTCATGGCCTTCTCTCTTTTGTCAATCATGCCTATTAACAGATCTTGTACTTCTGAGTCAATTTCCTTCATCCTCTTATTTAGTTTTGTTGGTAAAAACCTGAAAATAATAATAATAAATAAATAGAAATAAGGAAAGCCTAATGCAGTAAAAAAGTAGATTATAACTTTTTCTTTATTATTTTTCCCAAAAATAATATCAAATGCGTTAAAAGCTAAAATATATATATAAGAAAGAGGGAATCGTGAGCACAGGTCAATCTTGCTAGAAAACACATACTCCTGCCACTTGATTAAAAAAGTCTTGACGTGTATAAGTATAATACTACATTATTATTGTCGTATGAATTTAGTACCTCCAACCAGGTAAGTAAACAGATTGCAAGGTTGTCATAACATTGCGGCTTTGCTCCCCCTGGAGTTGAAATATTTTTCTCCCTTCTTTATAGCTACTGCCAAATGCCGTCCTCGAAATTACATCACTTGTTAAATTTTCAAGTCCAGGCCATACATCAAGTTCGCATGAACACGATCCTCCACCTTTTAGCGAGAGTAAGGTTTCCCACTTTTCCATCATCTCATTACAGCTCAAATACATTGCTGGAATCATGCTCTGTAACAAGTTCAAAATACTCAATATATTAACTCTCTATCAAATTAATAATGGTAGGACAATTAATTAGACGTCGCCTACGCCTTGACAGCCCCGTAAAAATTCCTTAATATCGGACGGAAATTTGGAGTTCAAACAGTCCTTTCCGGTTATCTTAAACGATAAAAGATGTTGCACAGAATGTACTTTTCTACGATACCTGTAACAACTGCGATGTGCAGATATCAAAGGGAATATTGAATGAGAAAATCGTATGTTTTCTAAATGCATTTATTATACGTGTGTATATATATATATATATATATTAAAAAAGTAAAAAGAAAACGTTAATAGTTTTTACTAGAGGAGTCCTTTTAAAACTTTACAATATTGTCGGCATTTATTAAAACTAGCAAGTACGTATTTATCATACATACTAAATAATTAAGTAAAACAATATAATAACATTCAAATATAAATTAATCATTTATTCAATCATATACATGATGGATGATTACAGGAAAAAAATTATGCATAAAGAGATATTAAAATACTTATAGAATATAATAAATATACAACCGTAATAATACATTATAAATATATTTGTTAAATTAGGCAAAAAAATATACTACTTATATTATATTTCTTTCATCAAAGAAGCCTCCATCTATGTGAATACCAAAAAAATAAATAACATTTAATTATTGAACTTGTATTAGGCCATCCCCAACGCTGTTACTTAGCGTGGAAACATTGGAGGAAAGGACCTGTTTTACAATCCTTCATGAATTAGATCGGTCTTTAGCAAAAGTCAAGCTCCTCTGATAAGGACCGCTCCCCCACTGTCAATATATGTGTATATATATATTGTTTTTTAAAATGTTGTATGTAAATTTTATTATTACGTAAGATCCATAAAATTATAAAAAGTTATGAAGAATCTTATGTAAAAGATCTTAAGGATAAAGTGGTAAGATCCTTTAAAATCCAAATCTTTAAAATTTTGATATAGCATTTTAAGGATATCTTAAAGATAATGTAGATTGTGGATTCTCTTATAAAGTAAAACTTTTCGGATTAACCTGATTTTGTCTTATACACCCGAGCACATATATATCACGTACACCTTAATATTACACAAATGAATTTAAAAATAGAAAAAATTGCTATTGCATTATATTATAAATTCATATTCATTATAATCATTTATCATCCTTTGTTATTACTATTTATAAAGAAAAATGAATTGTATATATAGGGATTGTATAGATCTTGGATTGATTCCCAATAATAATCTTTGATAAAATTTTATTGGTTAGTTGTAAGAGATTTTAATGCAGTAGTAAAGAATATTTTATTTTAATAATTTTAGAAGATCGTGGAGTTCAAAATTTCTTATATTCTTTTAATAAGATAGATATAAATAACATTAATACTCATCTGTACCGGCCTAAAGATAGGTGTAAAGTTCAACGGCTAATAACACAATAAAAGTAAAGCTATTGGTAGGGCTAGAAAAAAGACCTACCAAAAACAAATCAAACTGAAAAAATGATTTTTTTTTTTAAATAATGTGGTTTAAAAATTTGATAATCCAAATCAATCTATAAATTTACGGTTGATTTAGAAGGGTAATACAAACTAGTTGGTAAAACTAGATGAAACAATTTTTAAAAAAATATAATAATATTTTACTTGTAACCATAATTATTTTTATGCTGATATATTAAAAGCCATATATGGTCTTATGGTTTTATCATGATATTTATTATTTTATGAATATTGGTTACTATTAACTTGTTCTTTTTTTTAATTTTCTTAGATATAAGACATATTCTTCCATTAATAACTTAATATTATTTTTTTCTAATCTTTTTAATATTGTGGAGTATGGACCTTATTTATTTAGGTATAACTTTTATCATATAGTAATTGTTTAATATATTTTGCTAGCTATGGCAAAAAAAAAAATTTTTTTTTTTGCTAGCTGATTATTTTTATTTGTGGATTACTTTTGTTGGTAGATTTTTTTTTCTTTTTTTGGGTCAAATTTGGAGGTAGATGATTAATTAGATGGTTTTTTAAGGGATTATAGATTATAACTTGTGGATGTATTAGTTAGTGAATATACTTTATTAGTTGATAACTGTGAATGATTTTATAGAAGATTATGAATTATGAATGCAATAGATTTATGAAGTATTTTATTGTAATTTTCAAATTTTAATTTGTAGAATTATTTAAATATTTGAATATTTATACAAATTTAAAATCATAGAACAATTTTTTTAATCAAAATTTTGATTTAATTTGTCATTTAAATTGAATTAAATCGTTATTTAATAATTTAAAATTTTTCTAATTCCAACGAAAAGGTTATTAAATATTTGGTTTGGAATTGAAAAAATAAAAATCAAAATGATTCATACCCACTCCTAGCTAGTTGCAAATCTTTTCGTACCTTCAACTTCTCGAAACGAAATGCAGGATTGATGAGTTTTCGATGTTTAGCCCATTTTTCACCATTGTATGATGCAAGTCCGGCAGCCAACAAACCAGCTAGTGGGTTTGCGGACGACTTCTGAAACTCATCCAACTTGGTCATGATTTCTCTTACCCATTCCGTTTTCATAATTACCATCCTCGGGTTCGGACCCATCCATATGAACGAACCTTTGCCTGCATGATTTATTTATTCAGTTTATTTTATATTAATTCTTCAAAAAAATAGATCCACTAGTTCCCTTGAGTGAATCGAGTTGACAACTTTTTGGCTATTGATGCCAACAACCCACTTAAATGAATAAATAAATCTGCTCACCGACACAATTAATAAAATTGTAATGTAATTGTGATTAAAGAATACAATAGAGCTATAATAGGATTTTAATAATTAATATATATTTTTTTATTTTGATAAGGATATTTTGGAAAGAAAAACCAACTCCAATGCTGAATTACTAATGAATTATTATTTAATATGTATAATTTATCAGTATATTATATGGGAAGGTCACAATATTTAGGGATAAGTTTATTTAATGTATCAACATTTTGATGTTAAAAAGAGATATCATTGTTTGGAGAAGTATGCCAATTTAAATATTTGTAACAGTTTGTTAGTAACGTTGTTTAACATCATTAATTAAGTGTCATGTGACGATAACATGTACAGTTTGAAATTATTAAAAAGAAAAAAAGAATCGTTGAAATCTAGAATGAAAAGAAAAAGAAAAAATTAATCATTCTCTTCCTTATAGGGACTTTTTCTCTCTAAGTCTCTCTCTCTAACTTAATAACCCCCATCTTCGGTGAACCCATACAACAACTACATTGAGTTATTAAGTTAACTTGGCATTCACACTCACCTTCTAGAACCATTATTATCGACCTTTGAGATGCCAAACCTCCATCTCCACAATCACAGCTGAACCAACTTAAACATGTACGTTGCTCGCGTAGTGGTTGAATAGATGGTGGCTAGGTTTGTTTAGAAGAGCTGTTTGTGGTGTTTGTTTAGAATCGTTGAGTGGGTTGCAAACTTAATAAGTAATTTGGGAAGTTGGGAGATGGTTGTGTGGTGTGACTAGGGTTGTAAATGAGTTAAGTCGAGTCGATAGAGTATTAAGCTCGAACTTGACTCGAATAGAAAGCTCGAAATTCGAATTCAAATTCAAACTCGATCGAGCTTTGATTTTTATTTTCGAACTCGACTAAATCCAATACTCGATAAACTCGAGCTTAACTTGACTCTATTTAATACTCAATTAGGTTCACAAGCTCTTCGAGCCAAGTATTTAAGGCTTGAACTCGATAGCTACTCAAGTAGCTTGAACTCAAGCTCAACTCGATTGTAAGCGAGTTGAATTCGAGCTTTCATCAAGTCAAACTCAAGTAACTCACGAGCTGTCTGGACTCACTTATAGCCTTAGGTTTGACAAAGTTGACCTGATGAAGTTTTTTGTTTGTGAGATTGCCGATTGATGTCTAAGTTGCAGTGAGTTTAGGTTGAAGGCATGCAAATGGTGTCTTGACAACAATAGTGGTAGTTGTTAGTGTTTTGGTTTGATGGAACGGGTCTCGAGTCTAAGGCTGTGGTGGTTCAATTTTGGTTTGGATGCATGACTTGGTGGTGAAAATGGCAGGTTAGAATTCGAGTTGTGACAATAATCCAATTGGCGAAGATGAATTTTTTCTTTTTTTTTTATTTTTGATTTTAAGGGTTCCTTTTTTAATTTTAAAACTTTCCACATCATCACCACGTAGCACTTAACGGTGCTTTTCTAACGGTGTCAAAGACTTTACTAACTGGCCATTACATATACCTAAATGGATCCACTTCCCTATACATTCATATCTCTTATTAACCACTTAAAATGTTGATACCTTAAATAACTGTATCTCCAAACATTGTGACATTCCCATATAATTTATCGCTTTTTTTGTAAAAGGATTTTTTTGTAGAATTGCTATCTTAGACATAATACCTTTTTAAAGAGAAAAAAAAAAAGGCAATAATAAAATTACTATTAGCAAATGGTTTATATTTTTTTTCCTCTTTCTTTCACAGAAAAATTAAATTTTATTCAAGAATTGGAAAACATAAACATCAGTGCCGAGGCTCGAAATCAACTTTGTTAAACGGATGAGAAGACATACGGGACCCAATTATATTATAGGTAAATTACAATTGTTCAACAGTTGATTTCATACTAATCATGTGTAACTGGTTTTAGTTGTGTTATTTTTCCTAAATCCTACATAAATTGAAAAATAAAGAGTAATTAGGATCCAATTGTATTAGACATATAGGTAGAAAAATTTGATCTTTGATTGGATTTAGGGCTGCAAATGAGCCGAGCTATTCGCGAGTTACTTGAGCTCGGCTCTTTTCAGGTCCGACTCAGTTCGGCTCTTTTCAGGCCCGACTCGGCTTGGCTCAGTTCGTTTGGTTAAACAAGCCGAGCTCGAGCTTCAATTCAGGCTCGTTTAGCTAAACGAACCGAGCCTGAGCTTGTCCTTAAGCTTGCGAGCCGGCTAACGAACAAGCTTGTTATGGGCTCGCGAACAAAGCTCATGAGTAGACTCGTTAAGGGCTCACGAGTCAAGCTCATGAACGGCTCATTTTATATATATATATAGACTATTGATATTATATTATTAATATAATATTATTAATATATATTAATATAGTTTTATATAAAATTTAATATTATAAATATAATTTTAAAATAATTATATATGCTAAACAAGCCGATCTCAAGCTCATTTAACTAAACGAGCCCAAGCCCAAGCCTAAGCTCGGCTCGTTTACCTAAATGAGTCGAGCTTAGGCTTGAAAAAGCTTAACGAGCTCAAGCCTGAGCCTGCATATTTCAAGCTCGTTAAAAGCCCAGCTCGATTCCACTCATTTGCACCCCTAATTAGATTATGTTAGGACACCTGATTGTTTCACTTTAATCATAATAATAAAAAGTGCCATATCATTCTTTCCACTAGAAACTACCCATCCATGCAATCTCTTGGCATAATGATTTAATGGATATTATATGTTATATATATATATATATATTGTGTGTAAATAGTAATAAAACCTTGCTAGTATTAGAAACAATAATGCTTTTAAGTACCAGAGATGTTGAATAGCACATAAAACCACTTTTTTTTTTTTTTTAAACAAACACTGCCTTAATGTTAATATTATTATATCATTGAAGAAAGAGAACATGACATATGCAAATCATAACTAGCTAATTAAAGTGCATGGATATATTTTGAAGCCTACCTAGATACTTTATATATACGATGTGATAAAGTAAAACAATAATGGGCAATAGGAGGAGGAGGAGGAGCAAATACATATACCGTTGTTCTTGACGCTTTTGTAGGCCGAATAAAGGACCCGAGGAGCAAAATCATCGGACAGATCGACGGGTTTGGACAAGGCTTGTTTGACCATGAGACTCTCTTCTTTCAAGTCTCCAACTAAGAACTTGTATTGATTGCCCTTAATACCTTGCTGCCTCAGACATCTTTCTAACCTCTTTGGCCTCCACCATAGCCAGTTCGTTACTCTCCATGTCCATGTCAAGGTAACTATTAAGAAGATGGCTAGTGCAATTGATTGAAGTAATGGTTCCATTTGTGTGCGTGTGCGTGTGAGAAAGAGAGAGAGAGAGGGAGACGGAGAGTGGGTAAGTGTGTTTGTTTGAATAAACAACATACTACCACAAATAAGGCAAGGGACAATCGTCTCATCATATATCATATATATAGAGAGAGAGATTTTATCAGCCACCTGCTAATATTCTATGCAATATGAGCGACTAACTACTTTTAATTTTCAGCAATTCATTATGTTATTTTTTTTTGTCCAAATCACTTTTTATATAGAAATACCGATCAAATTACGTTGATCTAGTTAAGAGATTAGTATTTATATTTGTCGAGCCTGGATTTTTCATTTTCGATTTAATTTCTTTTAATCCGATCCGTTTTAAACCCAAACCAATTTAATACGAATCCTCGATTGAGAATTAAACGAATTTTAATTTTTCAAAACAATTCAGAGTCATCACCCGATTGGAATCTGGAAAAAAATTATAAGTTAGGATTAATGGGTTGATTAATCTTAACTTAGCTACCAGTCTGCGACAAATTTGATTTACAAACCAAATTTTATAAACAAGAAATTTTGGATTCGAAGGCTAACCTACTAAAATTATATGATTACCACTTGAAATTTAAAATTTGAAGTTTATCCTTTTAATGCTTAAAAAAAAAATATTTACGAATTGTATCATCTACAAGTTATTATTGCAATTTTAAGGAATAAAAAATCATTATTTACATTAACATTTACAACTAAGTACAAATAATATTGATATTTACAATTTATTATTAAAGCTTACAATATGAAAAATGAATTAGTTCAAAATAGAAATAAACAAAAAAAAAGGTTTTTTTTTTCATTTTTTATGTCGCTCCTGAGGTGCCTACGTACTCGCTAATCGGGATCAGTCAACACGTAGTTCTCTTAATGAAAATTTTAGCTTGTTGGTTAATTTTAGAAATTAAAAAAAAAATCTTACTATTTTAAATTCATTAAATTTTATTAATTTTACGAAAATCGGTTTGCATGTGAGCCCTAAATCTATCACATTAGGTTTTAACAATTTTACGAAAACCAACCTTTTTCTAAGTGATAAAAAAGAAATTTTTATGGAAACACAATAACATATCACCTAAATCTTATATCAAAATACTTAACATGTTATTAAGAATAAAGATTACTATAAGGATTACATGCTAACATTAACAAAATAAAATCGTATATTCATATTCATGTCAAACATCACAGTGGAAAGAAAACATTAAGGAGAAAGTTGATTTTTATTACAATTTGGAAAATAACATCATTATCTAGAATATTTTAAGACACAATATTATTAATTACGTATTCTATTCTTACCAATTGGACATTACACATGCATATAATATTATGAATTTTTATCCTTATTATTATAACCAGTTTATTATTATTATTATTATTATGGCATCATTATTTAATATTATTATAGTAAACACTGTGTACATGTATCTATATATCTATTCATATAAAAATATGATGGTCATTCACATGCACCATCCCTAAATCTTATTATTAAAATAAGAAAACAGGTAAAGCAAACTTACCTGGAGCAGCTTGAAGGATAGGGACAATTGGATGATGACGACGACCGACGAGTTAGATTCTTGGGTTAGTGGCCGGCAAAATTAGGCTTCGACAGAGATTGGTCGGATTAGGCTCCATCGATGGTGGTCGGCAAAGCTCCGGCTGTGTCAGTAGCACTTCAATGATGCTTGATTTCGCTAATTATCCTTTTTTCGTCTTCAAAATAACAAAAACGAAGTTAGAATATTGAATCCCAAATAAAACTAAGAACGAAATAAAAAATTAGAGAGAATTTAGAAGTGCCAGACCTTTTTTTTTTTTTTTTTAGTGTAATGTGTGAGTCCTATTATAGTGTTAGGATGGTGAATTAACCTCCAAGTCTTGCCAATTTAATCCGATTTTGAATCTAGTGTTTTTAAGGCAAGTTCTTACACGAATTTGAAAAATTAGCTTCAATCGGTTATAACTTTCTAATTAAAAGCAATGTTAGACATGTATATACCATATTATAACAACCCAAATCAACAAACTTTCCTCAAAAAAAATTTTTTTGACGCGTTTTGAATTTTTTAGAAAAGTTAAAAAACGAGTTTTTCCCAATTTTTAGATTTGAATTTGAGGCACTTTCCCTTGATTAAAATACGTGTTTTAGGTACTAAATTAAATCTCTCCATGCCTACTTTTTATATGTACAATCGTTTTTTTTAAATAATAATGTAATATATATGATATTATATGTGTACTTATATTATATCTATCATCTTTACTTCCTACAATTTGATTTATTTTCCTAATTTTATTCATTTTTAATCCTAATCCCTTTATAATTACAAAAATTAATCTAATTCTTCAACTTACCCTTGATATTAACATATAATTAACAACAATTTAATAATTCGTCAAAATGAGGTGTCTACAATATCACTAATAATTTACTATCTATTCATTTCTCTAAATCAAATAAGGTTATAATAAAATTACTAGTATTAAAGAATGTAATAGAATTGTAATAAGATTCTCTTTTATTGAAGGTATTTTGGGAAAGAAATCAATTTATTGGTAATGGCTATTCAATATATTTAATATCTATTGTAATAGGGGTTTTGATCAAATGATTAGTAATTAAACGAAGTAATAACCCTTCGTAAAAAATAAGACTATAATGGATTTATTATTAGTTGTTATAATGAAGTAAATGAGTAATCAACTTCTTCTTCTTCTTTTTCTTCTTCTTCTTCTTTTATTATCTTAGTAGTATCCTTTTTCATTGGTTTGACATTTTGTTTGGTGTCTGTTTGATTTTGGATGTTTGTCATAAAAAAGAATGGAAAGTAGATATAGGCATAATACTTATATATGGATTATAGAAATTAGATATAAATAAGATACATGTAAAATACATAAAGATTATATATGGATATAGATTAGTCACCGTATAGATGAAAAAAAGAAAAAGAAGACAATCAAATTCTCAATGTCTTTGATTTTTTATTGTATAATTTAGTTTTTGTATGTTTAATCAAGTTTTCGTCTAAATTCTTACTAAAATGCAATTGAACTGACAGTAAAAGATGATAAATTAAAAAATAAAAGAAAAAAGAAAGTTTAACCAAAAAATATTTAAAATTTAAAAGAAGAAACTTTTATATCGCATTTATCCCCGAAAATTCGTAATGTTTAAGGGAATCTTTACAAGACTTGCTTGCAGGACTAGCCAGCAAGAACAAGAGAAGAGGAAGGAATTTCTATATGGAAGCTTCCAGATAGTATTTAATAATTTATTTAATAGATGTGACAATATTTATAGTTTTGTTCTAATTCAATTAATAACAATATTTATAATTTTCTGTCCCTCGCCATTGTACGAGTATGATGTATAGTCCTTTTTCATGAAACCAAGTACTACGCCAGGCTCATATATATAGACAAAAATTTGCAAACATATATTGCTTCTTTAATGACGATAACCATTTACAATATGGATGTCTCAATCAAACATCTCATTATGTAATATATTTTGTTTTGTTTGGTAATGGATAGAGTTATTCATTTGTTTCATTTATTTTGTTTTATTTTTTCCTTTCATTGTTTAAATATCTCTTTGGTATTATTTCCTCTTCATTTAAATACAACAAAACAAAGCACATGGTATACATCAACATAGTGGGGCTACAAAAGGGAGACAAAAGGAAAGAGTCCATTGCACCCTGTAATAGAAAATTGAAAAAATATTATATGAGGACCACAATTTCAATTAATTTAAAAATTGATGCAAATTGAAAGAATCATTGTAATATTAAAAGAAAAAGAGGGCAAAAAAAATGATACTACACTCCCCAGTTAACTTTTATTATTTTTTTATTTAACAACTGTATTATTTTTTTATTAATTATATATTACACCTGCTGGAAATGTCCATAATCCTTGTTGGAACGCTCTGTGATGTGGTATATTAAACGGGCCTTCCTATTCCTGAACGTGAAAGAAAGAAAATCTAATCGCATTTGCCGTCATCCACGTCGTAAGCAGCAGACAATGTCCGTACCTATTAAATTTGACAAATTTCCCGCGACGAAGTTAAGGATTCATAGTTCAGGCGTAAGGAAAAAGGATAAAATTTCAATAAAAAAATTATAGAAATATCATCAAATAAAAAATAATATTAAAATTAAACTTTTTTCTTTTTTCTTTTTTCTTTTTTCTATAGAAACAAAGTTTAGATTGCAATGAGTTCGTCATTGTAGTTATATTGAACTCTTTTTTTATATATACAAGTTTAATGTATGAACTTCTCTATTGTAATGAATTATACTCATGAGGAGACTATTTCGATTAAACTAAAATGAAACTTTTTTTTTCAAAGAGATGAGTTTAATTTGGCTATTTTTTGGATTATTTTTAAATATGTAGTAATTTTATAATTTTTTTATTAAAATATTTTTTCCCCTTTTCCTTTATCGCTCATGGAAAAACTATCGCTAATTATAGAAAATCTATTTATATTTTTATTGTATACCTATTTTTCTTTTTCTTTTTATATATATGTATATATTCCATATTTATATTTTTAGAAAACATTATTTAGATGTTATACAATCTATTAATATTTTGGAGTTAATGTCTAATTTGGTACTTAAACTTTTGTTAATATATAATTAGCTATTTAAAGTTTAAAATAATCAATCTGACACTCAAAGTTTTTATGTTCATTAAACAGTATCTCTTTAACTCTATTAGCTAAGCTGACACTCGTAGTAAATGAGAATGAGACATGATGAAGTAACTTACAAAAACTAGAAAATTAAACAATTAAGTAAGGGAAATAATACAAGTCTAGTTAAACAACAATGTAAACAGATAAACCCATAGCAACTTTAATGTATGTGTTAATTCACTTACTTAATTATCTAATTTTTTAGTTTTTTATTGTCTACTTGCGAGGAGTCACTTTCTCATTCACTCATCAAGAGTATTGACTCAACAAACATAATGAACATTAAAACTTTAATTGTGCATTAATTTGTCTACTTTAAATTTCAAATAGTTAATTGCATATTTGGGAAAAGTTAAGCTACCAAACGTAACATTACCCTAATATTTGTGTGTCAACATATAGGTGTATTCACTATTTAGACGTCATTACATTTATCTTTTGATTAATTTTTATAAACCAACAATGATTTACTCTCTTGTTAACACGGTTGCTACTTGGGTTAGGGTGGGGTTGAGTCGAGTCGATCGAGTTAAACGATATAGAGCTATATTCAAGCTCGAGCTTAATTCGCAATTTCAAACTCAAACTCAATTGAACTAAGAATTTAAGCTCAAGCCCCATGTAAAATGACACTACACAAACTCAAGTTCGACTCATTAAACTCGTTTAGGCTCAATTTATTTATAAATATCTTTAATTTTAATTAAAATAATATTAATATGTTAATTTCACTCAAAATCGATTAACATTGATACGTGACTCGAGCTTGATCAAACCTGCGAATTTCTCAAACTAAATATTATAAAGTTCTAGCTCGACTAAAAAAACTAATTAGTTCTACCTCTAATTGGACTCAAATATTTTCGAATCAAACTTGAGTAAAAATCAAATTGAATTTGAAAAGTTTGTGAACCAACTTGGTTAGTTTACATGCTTAGTTGTTATCCAATAAAAGCTAGTTTTAAAACAAAAAAGAAAAATCCCACAAACTACAACAAAAATAAAAATGTACCTTTAAAAGATATTCAATTTAGTTTATATACACTTTAAAAGGAAATGTTCATTCCTTAATAATGTGGAGCTAGTTCTTATATTTTAATCTTCATACCTTCTAAATATTTTATAGTCCAACATTATTAAAACTACAATTGAAATTCAATGAGATTGTACATAAATAAATCCACATCCTTCACAATTCTTAATGCAATGGGCTACAATTCTAATATGAGGTTTAGACTCCACTTTTATTTGAATTTCAAATTTAGTTTATTTAGAATTTATTCCTTTTATCTTTTAAAGAAATTAAAAAAAAAAAGAGTTAAAAAGGTTACAAGTAAAACCCTTACCCAAAGCCCAACAAGTCTAATGTCTAAGGTCCATCACCAACCTATCACTAGGAGGGTTTAGGCCTTGGTCCTAATTATCACTCATTAGGTCAGGTTTCGAGTCAAGCTAGTTCGTAACTTTAGCATGGGTTTAGACTTGATGGTTCACTAGCATAAATGAAATGCATTTTACGTGTGCAACATTTTAAAGAAATTCTTGTTATGTCCTATTTTGCACATAGAAGTAGTTTAGAATGGAATGGATGAAAATAGAGTAAAATCATAAATGAGAATGCAATGACAAATCTATTTCCACGGGAGATGTCTATAAAATTGTTGATTCTATTTATATATTTCAGTGATACCTGTCAAAAATACATTCAATTCACCGAAGAAGCAAATATAAATTTTATCGTAAGTTTATTTTATAAATATCTAATAAAGATGAAATAGAATCAATTATTTACCCACCTTAGGGAGAGGATATAATTCTTCCTCAAAGCTAACATCGATTAAATCCCCTAAGATTATTTTTTAATTTCGAAAAATGTTTTTAGATGTAAAAAAAAAAAAAGATAAAATCCAAAATCAAAATCATCGTTCCATTAGGAATTCATTCTTGATGCGTTGGAGTTCATCTACTGAAACTGTAAACATAAATCGGGGACATTTGCTTACATATAAGGTGGGATAAGAATTTAGAATCTCATGGAGCATGAGAAAGGCGGGGGGAAGACAAGAGTCACCAATTTTCTAGGCCACTAATTTTCTCAAACTTCTTCTTTGTAAGAAACATTAAGAACTTGAACGATTTAATTCTCAATTCACAGCCACATGGCACGACCAAAGTATAATACAAAGCAAAATTATAATTTGTAAGTTATTGAAATAAACATTAGATGGATACATTTTTTAGTATATTTATTAAAATAAAATTAATTAAATAACTTATTCTAAAAAATAAAGCTTAATTATATTAAATTCAAAAACAAAATAAATAAAAAGAGTGTCGCAACCCACGAAACCTTATTGACCAATGCGTTGTCTCATATGCTCGTACTCGAGTTCCTAAATCTAAGCTCGTGAATCGTGATTGCATTTTCAAATCTTTCACGTGCCTGTGTTTGGGTGGCCCACACCACAGATGAGTCCACACCACACCTGCTCGTGCTTAATTGCTCAACCGCTCACTGACCTTTCCTGTGATGAGTGTAGCGTGCAGCCCTTTCAGTTTCACGGGTGAAAATTGTGGACTAGGCAGAAGGTTTCAGTATGGCATCAATGCTTCATCCTGCAGAAGTACTTTCAGAGAAAAAGCTAGACAAACACCCTTGAAATTCCATTCTATAAAAGCTAGACAAATTTGACCGACAAAGATCACATCATACGATGACACAAGGAAATTCTTGAAGCATCCAAGTGATTTGTGTGTGGATGTATTATAAGAATGTAAGATGTTAAGATGAATGATGTATTGCTTGTGAATGTGTGCTAATAAGAGATTGTGAACACATATAGGGTTTTTTGTAATGTGGGGAGTTTGTCTCATATTTTTGTTTTATATTCAATTCATGTCATGTCTCTGCCAAAAGTCTATGAAATTAAGGAGAGATTATGAATACTTATGGGTATTTTTTAATACCAGTAATTTTGTGTTAATTGGTTCATATTCAAGTCATATAATTGTAAAAGTTTATGGGTTAATTCTACCACAGCAATTTATGTTAATAAGTCATATTCATATTTTGTTTTAGTATTCAATTCATGTGCCAAAAGTATATAAAATTAATTATAGATTACAAATAATTAAATTATAAAATATTTGCATTTGTTAGTGTCATAATTTTTCATGTCTTATGTTGTATCCTATCTCATGTTTTCTTTCTATGATCATGTATTTAACAGTATAAATATCATATATCATATTATCATATTTTATTAGTAGGATTTAATGGATTTACACCACTTATAAATTTACACGTGGTATATATTATAAATTATCAATTAAATTTTAACATATATATGTAAGTAAAGTATGAGTGATAATTATTTTAAAAAGTACAGATTTTATTAATATATATGTCAAAATCTATTTTAAAATGATATATGTAAATATATCCGATTTGCATCTAAATTTTATCTATATTTGTTCTATTTGATCTTTTGATGAGAACTGTCAACTTTTTTTTTATCTATATCTATTTCTTGATAAATAATTTATTAGTAAAAAGTTTAAAAAAGTATCTGTATCTGTCGAAGAAAAGCCAAAACGAACAGACCCATATCTAATGAATTCCGACAATCCCCAACTTTGCCATTTCTTTCTATGCAGATAACGTGTTACTGTGTGTGCTTTGACTTTGTGGTGGAGGTTACCAGCAATACCATGTGCGTTGGGCCAGCCACTTGGGAATGAAAATGTCCCTTTCTTTGTAAGTATTGGGCCACAATCTATAAGCAATATGGGTTGAATTGTCTAAATTAACCCCTTATGAGCCTTAGTTATGGATTAAATTATATATAAGTAAAAGAATTCTGACCAAGCCTGGCGTTATGGCTATTATTAATTCAAAAGACCTTTGTATAAAAAGAAATAATATAATATATTTTTTTATATAATAATAAATATTGGTCTTGTATAGTTTAATAGTTTATAATAGCTTGAGTTATAAACAATTCACTTGATGATAGATATTTGTCCTATCTAATTTAATATTTTAAATTTGTTTGAGATATGAATGTTTTATACCAGCATATTTGTTATATTTGATACTTAAGATGGTCAAATATATAAAAAAATTATATATGAAGCTTTTGATTTGCATAAATTTAGAAGATTGGATAGGACAAAAATTATAATCCTCTATTTGACCGTTATCATGGACTTTGCATTGGACAAAAAACCTTAAAAAACTTAAAAGAACAAGATAAATTTAACAATATTAACTCCAATTATTGTTGCTGTTATGTTCGCTCACAAATAGCTAAGGATCGATCCAGGAGGGACCCGATAGCCCCCTACACGCAGAAAAAAAAAAAAAAAAAAAACTATTATTATAATATATTTAAATAAAAATTATGTTTTATTCTATCTTTTAATAGGAAAAAAAAAAAAGATAACTAATTTGGCCCCTACAGTAATATAGTTTTGTGTCCTGCAGATAGCTCTCCTATTTTGAGCATAAGAATATTACAACAAGGTACAATCCCACAAATAGCTGAGTGATATGAATGCAGCTCAGGATGTCTCGGAAGAAAACAAATCTTGCAACCCACAAACTCTGTTGGCGGGCATTGCTGCATCGATCATCTTGGGGTATGGCAGGTTGAGATCTGCATCCACGGGTAAAATGTGTTACCACTAGTGCCAGTAATAATCAAGCATAATCAACATAAATAATATCGACCGCATATATTTAACGATCGTCTCAAAGATCTAGAATACGTACTCGCCATAATGTTGCAGAATGTCTCCTGCACAAGAGCAATTGTTTTTAACTTCAGTTGTTCATACAAATTAGAATGTTTTTTTCAGTAAATAAAATGTCTAGATACTACAAATACCATGTATAAACTCTCTATGCACGATGCATCACAACCATCTAATTTAAAAGTTTAAACTTGTAAATATAGTATGAACTGTCATATTTATCATATAGTACTCTCCCACTCGCTTATATGATAAGACATTCACTAAGACCTGTTAAATGAACAACTTAATTAAATAGGGTCAAAATGAGTGCTTAGAGATTCAAATTTATAATCTCCTACGATGATGATCTAAAAGGTTAATGGAAGTTTAATGATGTAGATGAGATGGCTGACGCGTTGATGAGCAAAGAAGCGGCCAAGAAGCGACCCCGAAAGCACAGGAATGAAGGCTGCCGGCCTTAAAAGGCCGACCTTGATGAGAACCAACAAAGCCGGCTATAAACTACCGGCTTAGGAAGATGGGCCGTCGGCCTAAGTGCCGGCCTACTTTTAGATCGCCCGACGTTTCATCTTTTAAGATGCTGGCTTTACTCCAGCTTTTATTTATCTGAATTATTTTTCTTTATTGTCGTTTTTAGGACCTTGTGATGCATATAAATAGTCCAGAAATCCTAGCTTATGTTTCTTAGAACATTTTTATCAAATTGAAATCCAAGTTTGGAGAATTCGCTCTGAAAATTGTAATTGTTTTACAATTGTGTGAATTAATTTCACGTTTGAGATTCGCTCGTTGAGTGTTCTCATTCTATCCACGCTAACTCGCTGCGTTAGATTGGTATCAAAGCAAGGTTAAGATTCTTGCGGAGATGTCAGGAGACGACAGTTCATAAAGTGGTCATGTTCCAAACGTTGTGAAGGATGTGGAAGCCCTGCGAATCGAATTGCAAGATCAAAGGGCGACGTTGGGTGACATGAACCAAAGATTCCAGCTTTTGGAACAGCACCTTGATGACCTAGTTGTGCAATTTGGCACGATGGGACCCGATGCCAACAAAGACAGGAATGTTGGTAGGAAACAACCAAGGGCAGCAGATGCATACAGTGATCTTATTAGCAGGCCTGTAGTTGCAAATCGTAGATTATAGGTACTTGACGATGATTCGGAGGAAGAAGATGATATTCTAATCGAAGATGAACAACCCTATAGGAGAGGTGGTTATGATGGTAGAGGTAATTATGATGGCAAAGGTTGTTATGGTGGTAGAGATGATTATGATGGCGGAGGTGGTTATGGTGGTAGAGACAGGCGATATAATTATGGGTATGGTTATGGTGATGGAGGAGATTTCAAATTGAAGGTTGATATTCCTAGTTTCAACGGGAACCTAAATATTGAGGATCTTATTGATTGGATAGCCGATATTGACTGATTCTTTGAGTATATGGAAATCCCAGAGGGGAAGAGGGTAAAGTTAGTTGTGTGTCATCTGAAACGAGGCACTTCTGCCTAGTGGGAGAGGCTGCAAAGTAGGAGACAAAGAGAAGGTAGGCAGCCGGTGAGGATGTGGTACCGGATGAAACAACTATTGCAGCGAGATTTTATACCTCCAGATTACGAGCAAATTTTATTTCAACAATATCAGAGATGTCGGTAGAGGCAAAGATTAGTGCATGATTATACTGCAGACTTTATGCGATTGGCGGAGAGGAATGATCTGCGGGAGAGCGAAGGCCAATAGGTAGCTAAGTATTTGGAGGGTTTGAAACCCTAGATCCATGATCGAATTGGGGTCCATGTGTTGCGTACCTTGAACAAGGCCAAGAACATGGCTATAAAAGTAGAATTGATGTTATAGGAGAAGAGCAATTGATTTGATAACAATAAGCGCTATGGAGGTGAAAGTTCTAGCAAGACACCTGTTGAGAAAACCAGAACTATTCAGGAGATACAAGGAGGTGCTGTTGAGTGGAAGGAGGATAAATCAGTAGGCAAGAAAGTTATGGAATTGAAGGAAATGCAGAAGCAAACCAATCCCTATGCAAAGCCCATATTAGGGAAGTGTTATCAATACAATCAACCGGGGCATCGATCTAATGAGTGCCCGAACAGAAGGGGAGTAAATATAGTGGAGAGAGATGAAGAAGATGGGATTTTCTATGAACCTGATGAAGGTGATGAATATGAGGAGTATGAGGGAGATGGAGACGGAACATATGTGATCAGGAAGTTAACGTTGGCACCCAAGTAGGAGGAAGATAACCAACGACATCAGTTGTTTCATACTAGGTGTATGATTGATGGTCGTGTCTTTGATTTGATTGTAGACAGTGGTAGTTGCGAGAATATCATAGGAAGAACAGCGGTTCAAGCCTTAACATTACCAGTTGAGAAGCATCCAAACCCTTATACTATTGGGTGGATCAAAGCAGCAGAAAAGATTGAGGTTAAAGAGCGCTGTAAGGTTCCTTTTTCCATTAGGAAGTATAGGGATGAAATCTATTGTGATGTGGATAGAACGAGAACACTCGACAAGTGAATCTCAAACGTGAACTTAATTCACACAATTGTAAAATAATTGCAATTTTCAAAGAGAATTCTCCAAACTTGGATTTCAATTTGATAAAAATGTTCTAAGAAACATAAGATAGGGTTTTTGGAATATTTATATGCATAACAAGGTCCTAAAACAACAATAAAGAACAATAATTCAGATAATTAAAAGCTGGAGTAAAACTAGCGACTTGAAAAACTAAACGTCGGGTGGCCTAAAAGTAAGCCGGTACTTAGGCCGGCGGCCTATCTTCCTAAGCTAGCGGCTTATAGCTGGCTTTGTTGGTTCTCATCAAGGCTGGCTTTTTAAGGTTGGCAATCTTCATTCTTATGCTTTCGGGGTTGTTTCTTGGCCGCTTCTTTGCTCATAAATGCGTCAGCTATCTCATCTACATCATTCTCTCCCACCTGCAAAGAACTCAACCTTGAGTTCTCATCTAGATATAAAGGTACATCATTAGGATAGTAAAGAGACAAATCAGCTACATTGAATGTCTTTAAGATACCCATGCTGTCGAGAAGCCTAATTACATATGCGTTGTCATTGATCTTCCATATGATTTGATATGGGCCATACTTCTTTGGTTGCAACTTATTGTATTTGCCAACTAGAAATCTTTCCCTCCTTAGGAATACCATCACCTATTCACTAACCTCAAATAAGCGCTTTCAGCGATGTTTGTCAGCTGCCTCTTTATACTTAGCATTGGACTACTCAATCCTCTTTCAGATCTCAACTGCCATAGATTGCCAGTGCTCTGCCGTATTCTTTGTTGCAGTACTGAGCTAAAATTTTTTTGGAAGTTTGATCAAATCCAAAGCATGTTGAGGAGTCTTTGTATACACCACAGAGAAAAGGGATTAGCCTGTTGTCCTGTGAACTGCATTGTTATAGGCAAACTCTGCTTGAGCCAATGCAACATCCCACTGCCTGATCCAGAAAACATCTAGGAAGACTTGTTTATGGATTTTGTACTAGGTTTGCCTCGTACTCAACGAGGTATGGATTTTTGTTTTTGTTGTTATTGACAGGTTTTCGAAGATGGCCCATTTTCTCCCTTACAAGAAGGTAGCTGATGCTCAAGCTATAGCAAAATTGTTCTTTAGAGAAGTGGTTCGTTTGTATGGAGTGCATAAATCCATAACATTTGGTCAAGATAGCAAGTTTTTAAGTCACTTTTGGAAGACCTTGTGGCAGATGTTCGATTCATTCTTGAACTATAGCAATACAGCCCACCCACAGATGGATGGACAGACTGAGGTCACCGATAAAACTTTGGGTAACTTGATTAGAAGCATTTGTGGAGAGAAGCTGAAGTAGTGGGATGTTGCATTGGCTCAAGCAAAGTTTGCCTATAACAGTGCGGTTCACAAGACAACAGGGAAATCCCCTTTCTCTATGGTGTATACAAAGACTCCTTAATATGCTTTGGATTTGATCAAACTTCCAAAAACTTCTAAACTCAGTGCTGCAACAAAGAATATGGCAGAGCACTGGCAATTTGTGATGGTTGAGATTCGAGAGAACATTGAACAGTCCAATGCTAAGTATAAAGAGGCAGCTGACAAACATCGCTGGAAGCGCATATTTGAGGTTGGTGAATAGGTGATGGTATTCATAAGGAGGAAAAGATTTTCTGTTGGCAAATACAGTATGTTGCAGCCAAAGAAGTATTGCCTATATCAAATCATACAGAAGATCAATGACAATGCATATGTAGTTAGGCTTCCCGACAGCATGGATATCTCAAAGACGTTCAATGTAGCTGTTTAGTCTTTTTACCATCCTGATGATGTGCCTTTATATCCAAATGAGAACTCGGGATCGAGTTTTTTGCAGGTGGGACAAATGATGTAGATGAGATAGCCGACACATTTATGAGTAAAGAAATAGCCAAGAAGAGACCCTGGAAGCATAGGATTGAAGGCTGCCGACCTTAAAAAGCCAGCCTTGATGGGAACCAACAAAGCCGGCTATAAGCCACCAGCTTAAGAAGATAGGCCGCCGGCTTAAGTGTCGGCCTACTTTTAGGCCGCCCTACGTTTCATCTTTTAAGTCGCTAGCTTTACTTCAGCTTTTAATTATCTGAACTATTTTTCTTTATTGTCATTTTTGGGACCTTGTTATGTATATAAATAGTCCAGAAACCCTAGCTTATGTTTCTTAGAACATTTAAATCAAATTGAAATCCAAGTTTGGAGAATTCTCTCTGATTGCAATTGTTTTATAATTATATAAATTGAGTTCACGTTTGAGATTCACTCGTCGAATATTCTTGTTCTATCCACACTAACTCGCTGTGTCATTTAACTCCTAAACAAGCACTTCATAAAGCCTCTCATAATTTTATTGATTTATTTATTCCTTTTCTACGTCTAGAAGAAGAAAACTTCCATTTTGAAAACAATTAGCACAAGGGTACTTTTTTACTTTTCATCACAGATTGACTAAACTAAGGGAAACGAAAACAGAAATCACATTGCATTCTATTTTTCTTGATAATCTATAATTTGATGATGGAGTCGGTTCCATGGTTATAAGTTCATTCCATACTGGACTGAAATAGGGTTCTATACATATGCTTCAACTAGATCAGTTTTATATCCTCCCGGCTCATTTATGGTTGTTTTAATCAGGCAGGAATTGTTTCCCCTGAATCCATTAGAGAGTGAAAATCAGAATGAATTACCTTATCTTTTGTTAAGCGAGGATTGCATGCCATCTCCTCTCCAACAGTGCTCACCTGAACAGCAAACGAGTTGGTATGAGCAATAAAGTTAAGATGACATAGATTTTGAGAAGGCTGTGTCCCTTACAGTGAATCCCTTGTAGTCATGAGCAGGATAGATCAACGTGTCCTTTGGCAATGTGAAAATCTGGTTCATCAGTAACAATCAATAAATCATACTGCATAGAGTACATGCCTTCTTCAATTCCTGGAAATTTAATTAATGTGCTGTCCCATTACCTGTGAATGCACTGACTTGTAGAGCTGTTCTGAACTTCCTTCCTGCACAGATAAGGTCGATTCTATTGAGTAACGCATCATGCGCTCTATACCCTTATGACTGAATAGATGACTACAAGATTCATTGTGCTGTCTCAACTCTCCAAGCAATAGTTTCATGATATGCAATTTGAAACGGGATGGCGATGAAATGTGTAGATGCCATCTCAAGAATGTAAAATAGTGCGCATGAGGATCACAAAAAGAAATACAAAAGTGATATAGAATGGAGCCAGGTTAGCTTATTGGTTTGACATCAATTTTGCACTGGTTTGGAAGCACAGTGTTCGGACAATAAAGACATCAAATATATGAAATGAAAAATACATATATTTCAAATACGAATAAGATGTAAACACAAAGCAAATGAAACAAATAAAACCTAA
Organism: Combretum micranthum; assembly: GCA_024138025.1. Classification (NCBI taxonomy): domain Eukaryota; kingdom Viridiplantae; phylum Streptophyta; class Magnoliopsida; order Myrtales; family Combretaceae; genus Combretum; species Combretum micranthum. Next base: position 113,309 of record JAMXBD010002125.1, on the reverse strand, counting down.
TAGATGTTGCAAGAATAATAGCTCAAAGTTGAATGATATTTGAGATACTCGCAGTGCACTCAAATTAAATTTTTGTTCAATCAATTTGTGATGCTTTCAGGAATCTGGATATATGATAGGAATAAGGCTGTCAATATTGTCTGCAAAATTTAACTGAAGAAATAAACAAGAGATCATTCGTGTGTAAGAACACCGCAAAATTGATTTGATAACTACGATGAAATTTGTCTAGCTCATTTGCAGGAGGGACAATAGAGAAGAATAGGTCAATGCAATCCTTAAGCTTTGGAATTTGATGGTTAAGAACTTTGAAGGGAAAAAGTATCAAACGAACAGCAGCTTAAGTAAGAATAACAATTTTGGAATAAACTAGGCTTGTAAGTGACAGGCAAAAAGCAAGACTTTGTTCCAAGCAGTAAAAGGGATTCAGAAACTCTCAACTTTTACCTGAAAATCTGTTCTCCCACATCCACGTATAAGTAAAGCATCTCCAGTGAATGCCATCCTTGGTTGAGGCTGACCAGGGCCATCTCCAGTAACATATGTAACACAGCCTACCGTATGACCTGGAGTAGCTTGAACCTACAGTAGTCATTAACTCTAGTCATCCCCTGATCCTATATGTAGAAAAATCATATCTATGTGAGACATTATTACTGTTCCCTTCAATCACAGCCAAATTTGCACGGACATAGACCTTGAGTTGAATATTTTGCATGGTTCCCGAATGAAATGCCTATAAGAGATCTATGTTTATGTCTCCTTATAACTAAAGTTGTTCTGTTTTGGTAAAGTAAAGATTGCTGAATAGGAAGATTAAGGTGTCAGAAACTAGGACTAACTTATTGAACAGAAACTTAATAATCCCAAAAAGAATTCAGAGGATTTCAGGAAAAAGAAAACAAATAATGTCTCTAACACTAGAGTTCTCAATTAGGAGCAGAGACAATAACTTATTTGGCGTTGTTTTCAAAAGCACTTTTTTCTGCAAAAGAAACACACTTTTAAGGTTCATCTAAAAAGTGCAGAAACATCCCCATTGATGTAGGTTCTGCTTGATTGTGATGGAGGAATTTTAGAATTCTGATGAGTTTCACATATGAGGTTGCTACAAAGTTGGGATACTATAACACATGCGCAGTCTCTCCATTCCAATCTCTTGTTTTTCATAGTAGAATTCTGTGACATCTAACTAATTTTCTTTCTTCTTTTCTTTAGTTACTACGGCTCGGTTACCTAAGTTCCCACACCTGCAACTAAATTCAGCAGGGCATTAGTAGCAGGTCCTGAGTTTTCAATCCTACATGGCCATTTCATCCTTCCCTCCATTTGCTTAAGCTATGCAGTGGCGCGATGAATATGAGATGACGATTGTAATGTTGATTTGGAGCTTTTGTTAAGAAATTTCATTTTGTTATGTCCAAAGAATTATGTACCATCAAATGGAAAGGCTTAAGTTTTGACTACTACAATAAGAGATTCACCCGGTTTTGAAATTGTTTTCAAACCAAGCACCATATAGTAAATTTTATTCAGATCAGCACCTCGAAAAGTTGGCAAGCTATATGCTAACTTAGATAGATGACTAACTATAGAGCTAAATTATACATATAGAATTGAACAAAGTTTACCTCAAGACAGAGATCACCAAAAGTAATCTTGTCACCATGTTTAACAAAGGAATCAGCCATGGCACCATGCCTTTGAAATGACAGACTTCACACCTGGGACTTTACTCTGCAGAATGAGTTAAAATTCTCATAAATCAACAGTTTCATAATCATGCATAAAACTGTCCTTTGAAACAGGACAGACAAAAACTTAAGTATATTCTTCGAAAAAAGTTAAAGAGTAAAAGAAAAGGCAAAAATGCGTTGACCAAAACCTTAATGAGACCAGTTCCAGTAATATGATCAGCGTGTACATGTGTGTTGATGGCATATACAAGCTTCAAGCCTAGGTCTTTAATCACGCAAAGATCTCTATCAGCTGTCTTGTCAACAGGGTCGATCAGCTGTGCAAGGAAAAAAATAACAAATAAATAAAGTCAGACAGAACCAATCAAATTAGCATCCTCTTTTATTTCCTGATTCTATCCTTATAAAGTTAAATCAAATGTGCATGCCAAGAACGAGAAACACAACACTCACGAGAGCGGGCTTGTCGGCGTGAGAGACGTCGGCGAGGAGGTAGGTGTAGGTGCATGATTCCTTCTCGAAAAACTGACGAAACAAGAGCTTGGGAGGATGGGATGGTGATGCCATTTTTGTTGTGTTGCTGATGATGGTGTGTTTGGTATCGGTATATGGACGTGTTTATATAGGTGCAAACGTATATGTATGTGTATGTTTATGTTTATTCACAGGTGAAAGCGTCTGTGTTTTCGAGGAATTTAACGACAAGCATTTGTCAGGGGTGAAGGTGGTTGCGCTGTACCGATCTCACGACAATGTCTTAAATTAGTTTAATTGTCCATGTGGGAAGCAATTTGGTTTTATTTATATATTTATTTATGTATTGAGGAAAAGAATCTTTCTATATATAAAGTATACAAATTGGAGATAGACATCAGAGCAACATGTCATTTCTCAGAAGGATTATGATAATGGAGGTTGTGTTCAATTTGATAGCTCCCATGAGCAATCTGTTTTTCCTTTTTTTTTTTTTTTTCAATTATACGAAGAAAAATATTTCTCCATCCTCGAATGATATGATTATTCATATTTTATTTAATTATATACTATCACACATGAAAAATATTTGATGCAAGGGATGCAAGGACTGTATTGCATTTTTTTTTCTTATGTATTATATAGAATGAGGGTTGTGATTATTTAAGGATTAAAAAAAGATCTACTATAGTTTTTTAATATTCCATATTAATATCTATTGGTAGAAAAAGAATATTTGATGCCATGTCTAAAATGTTTATAAATATTTAATTAGGGTCACCCATAATAGAATTAGACACATTTCAGAAATAAATGGTAAGAAAAAGGAGGGGGGGAAAAAGCCTAATCTTGAATATAAAAGAGATAAAATGACACTCCTTTTTAACTTTGAATATGTATGTACATCATTATGTAAATATTACAGGAACCTTTAATATTTACGACAACTGGAGATAGAGATAAGAAGCTTTAACTTATAAGATATGAAGTCAATCTGGCCAAGAAAAATTTATAGATTAAATAAGATTGAGTTAATTATGGCTGTGTTGGGATTTATCATTTATGTGGATAATATAGAATGAAGTTGGTGCATTTAAAATATCCAAATAGAATAGTTTAATGGGAGATTGGGAAGTATGGACATGGCATATCTTTGAAAATGCCAAATTAGGCATTGCGTATATGTATCCGAATTCATAGTAAAACTATGCATCTAGCGCTCCTGGTTTTTCTCAATTGTACTGTCACCTCTTATATCAAGAAAAGGATAGCCCCGTGTATATTTTTTTTTTCCCGATAGACATCTTGATGCGAATCTAAAGGCATCAACATGAAAGAGTAAAAGTTGTTACTGTGCAGGAGTTCGTATACTGGCAGTATAGGTCGCCAGCCTTCAATTACACTGCATTAGTGTTAACACTTAGGCCGCCAACTTTTAGCAGGCCTTCAACATGTCCAAAATTGAAAATTTAAAGTTGCCTTCAAGGCCACCATTCTTCATGATATAGGCTGCTAGCTTAGGAATAAATGATGCCAGCCTTTGTTGAGCGTCAGACTTATTTTATTTTGTGTCCTTTTGTTTTCTTTTGTTTTAACATATATGGACTTTAATTTTTGTTTTCTGATCAGATATCGGATTAGACACATATATTCAGAAGCGATTTTTCCTTTGAAAGAGAGTTTTCTCTTGTATTGCAACTTCTTGCAATGTTTGATGAATATTGAGAGTTTCAATTTCCTTTATTCATTCTTGTTGATAGATTCATAGATTCTATTGACACAATGATTATTTTTGTAATTTGTGAATCATATCGAATCACAATTCTTATAACAAACCAGTTTAATTTTGTGATTCGTGAGTCATATCGAATTACAATCTCATTCATACATATCCTTTCTATTTTCTTAGTTATTTTATCATAAAAACCTAAAAAGATCAAAGAACCTTAATTCTTGATGGAAAGAATTTTCAACCCCCTTGGATCCTTATCACCTCCATTTTTCTCTCTTTTAGAAATTTAAAGAGATCAGGAAACATTCTTATTTAATAAACGAGATTTAAAAAAAAAAGGAAAAGAAAGTAAAGGATAAGACCTAAGACTAATTAAGGTTTGAGACCTAAGAGAAGGAGAGAAAAGAGTACATGACCGTCTTATCTCAAATAGAAAGTTTTCAATTTTTTTTTTCCTTTTCACTATGTTATGGAAGGCTGAAATCGGCAGAAAAGAAAAGAGGTTAGCGGAAATTGTGATGTTTGGATTCTTAAAAATGAAAAGAAAATGAAAGAATCCAGTAGAAATCTTCGGAAACCGAGGCACTTTCGTTTCTTCCAAAATCCGGCAGAAAGGGAAGGAAACTAGGAGAAAACAAAGTAAACTTATAAAAATACCCTTAAAAGTAAGGATAAAGTTAAAAAACATAGGATATTTTAGTCTATTTCTCTCAACATTTCATCTCGTTTTCTTCCATTTCTATACTAATAATCCAAACATAAAATATATAACATTTATTCTTTTTCTTCTCTTTTCATTTCATTTCTTTTCATCTGATTTCTATTTCTTTTCTTGATTTCCACACTATTTGCCAAATACAGTGATCATCTAATTCGTATATCTTCAAAACAACTAAGTTACACCTATAACATTAGTGGTGCTATTGTTGCTTAATGCAAACACATAAATAGTTTCACCCTCAGTTCTAAGGAACTTTATAACAAACTTAAATAATTGCAATTAATAGTTTCATAGGTAAAGAAAACATAATAACACTAGTGATTATTGGCTCTATTAAACAATTAGACCTAGCCATAACACATAACCAAAGGGGTCTATAGTTAATAAGGAAGACACTAAACAAAATATCAACTATTGCTATTAATTCTCTACATTAAAAGCTAAGTTCATACATTTCAAGCTCAATTTTTGGCATAATTTGCTCAAAACATGCACTAAAATACTATAACATAAAAATTTGCATATTTAAGCATATCAAGACATTATCAACTCAGCAACTAAGGGCTTAAACAATCAAACTCAAGCAAGTTGAGATTATGCCTCGTTATTGCCCTTGAGAATCCCATTTTAATATCTACAAACATATATTTACTTCTTTAGCACCCATTTTTGCTTAGGTCCTTTAAGGTTATGTAAAGTAAGAATTTCTCTCTTAAGCACCAACACAAACTTGCTTTTTTGACCCAAATATATACATTTTCTTATTGTACAATTGTGTGCAATATGGCCAAGCTTTCCACAATAGTTGTAAGTTCCATAAGTTACTTTCACAAAACGAGTTTAATGAGGATTACAACTATTATTTCCATCAGCCAATTTTCGAGGAGAGTGTCCAAATTCTTCTCTCCCTCGGTTTAGCTATAGTTGCATTTGCTTTACATACGTTAGCTTGCAACTTTTCATTTTCAATTCTAAGTCCATCTAGGTCTTTCAAAAACTCTTCATTACAAATATTAGCATAAGCATCAAACTTATCATCATATTTGAAAGTTTTGTTTTCTAGGTCAAGCAAATCATTTTTAATTTTTAACTTCTCATTCATATTACTTAACTCATCATTTCTATATGTCAATTTAACATTTTCCAATTTCAAATATTCAATTTCTTCATTCAACTTATCATTTTTCAACTTTAATTGTTTCATGCTCATTTCCAAAAAAATCCAACCCATCTCTTACTGTCTTTATTAATGAGTTAGCCATGCTATTCTTTTTCTTCATTTTCATCAATTCATTACATACTTTATCATACATTTTACATATTTCGTCATAAGGAACTTGAGAGGAAGTGAAACATACCTCATCATCAAGGGCCATCAAGCATAAATTTTTATCTGATTCAGATGAGTCTTCATTGCTCCAACTAACCACAAGTGCCTTCCTCCTTTACTTCCTTTCTTGGTATTTAGGTAATATTATCGAATCTGTCCTAGCTCATTGCACTTGAAACAAGTGATGATCTTCTTCTTCTTTTTTCTCTCTATAAAAAATTTTGTGAATTTCCTTATAAGCTTCTTTAACTCCTCCTCATAACTACTTTCATCACATGAGTCGGATTAAGAGGGCTTTAGAGCTTTCTCCTTCTTCTTTAACTCATCTCTATGTCTCTTGATCATCTTATGGGTATTGAGAGTGCCAATAAGTCTATGTTTAGATAGTTGGCTCAAGTCATGTGCCTCTTCTATGTAGTTTTTTTTTTTTTTTTTCTTTTCCATTCTCTTGGTAAGGACCTAAGGGTTTTAGAGTTTACCTTAACGTTAGTATAACTCTTAACAAGTATATACAATTGATTCAAGATATGAATAAATCTATCATACATTTTATCTATTGTCTCGTGAATCTTCATTTTGAAAATTTCAAATTCTTCACGAAGAATCTTTTACTCTTGTAGATCCTTCATAAGTATTTTGAAGATTTTCTTAAATTTCTTTTGTGGATCTATAAGTGCAATTTCTACTAAAATCACTCTCGTTTAAACCATAATACAATATATTCATAGCAATTTCATTTAGTTACATTTTTTCTCCTTCCACCTTTGTATAATTACTTTTATCTTTACCATATATTTTTATTGGACCTTTTTCAACAACATTCCATAAAACCTAGTGTGTTACTAACCATTTTACAAACTTTAGATACAGTTAAGCACTTTAAACTAGATTCCTATAGCACTACTCAACTTTCTCTTTCACTACAAATAATACAAATTATAAAAATAAGCTTTTGAAAGTGTATACAAGATTCACTATGCCATAAATAAGCTTAACTAACTTAGCATAACTCCCAAACAACATGTATTTATAACCTTATCAAGTCTTGTAGTCGTTACCCACATTTCTCCAATTTTCGGCCAAGTATTAATGACTTTAGCAGCTAATTTTTAGGTTCTAGTATCCGGACATCTCTGGTTTTAGCATCTAGACGACATCTAGTGCCAGACACTAGGTCTCATCAACTTCGATACTATTTCGTATTTTGGCCATATATCTCTCATCTAGACTCTAATTGAAGTGAATTAATATGTTATAGAAAGCATAGAGAGAGATATACAACTTTCATATTTTGAGATTTAAGAAATTTTAAATAAAATAAGGCCAAAAATATGTTTGAATTAAATTGTAACAACAAGCACAAACAAAATCAAAGCAAAACAAATTCAAACACATCCAAATCAAATTGAGCAACTTGTTTTACTAATAAAGTATACCTTAAATATGATTAAGTGGTTAATTGAGCATTTCATTTTCATCATCAAAACACACGTTGAACACACACGTTCAACAGTTCTTGCTCTTACCTCACTATTGGTGCAAAAGAAAAGTAAAATTTCAATTTAAAAGAAGAACTTGGTGATAATTTAATATTATATAAGTTTTGGGGTTCTAGATTAACAAAAGATTTGGACAAGTTTAAAGTTCTATTGAGAAGCAAAAAGTACAAGTTTGAAAAGGTTATACTATACATTGCTTGAACATAACTTGTGTTTAGTCATCTTCCAAAACACAAGTCAAACATAACTTGTGTACGAGGTCATGTTCAAAAGAAAAAGTTATCATGACATAACATGACTTCTAACACGACTCGTGTTCAACTCTTGTTCAAAACCACAAAGTTACCATGACATAACATAAGTTTGAACACGACTTTTGTTTGAAAGTGTGCTCGAAATAGAAGCCTAACATAGTATAACATGAATTCAAACACGACTGATGTTGAACTTGTATTCAAAACAAAAGCTTAACATAGATGTTGCAAGGGTCAATCCATTAGTAGAGTTGGGTGTGAGAACATTGTGAACTTGTAAGCACAAAAACATAGTTAGTGTTGCATCAGGTGGTAGCCTGAAGCATCTAGCACTACTAGTTTTTCTCAATTGCACCATCACCTTTACATCAAAAAAAGGACAGCTGGATTTTTTTTTCTTTTTGGTGGACCTCCAATTTTCCCTCTTTTTAGAGGTTTAAGGAGATCAGGCAAACATTTTGTTTGATAAATAATGCTCTATTTCTGATCGAGTTTTAAATAAGTTAATTCGTATTATCTCTTTCCTTTAATCTGGTCAATGCTAGGCAAGAGTACCTATCGCGTGTAGTATAGGAATGAAATATAGGGTCGTATTTCTCAAGGATCCTGGCAAGTACTATTACTCACCTTTTTCCTATTATCTAGCTTATAAAATTTAGTGAGTGTTATGATTATGATATTAATTAAACTATTAACCTCCTACAAATTTTTACTAATGATTACTACCACTTGATTTACCTAAACTAAATGCATAACACAATGACTTATACCTTGCTTCATCGATAAACTTGACATGTACATTAAGAGCATGCTATTAATATCACTAGTTTCTTAAACTGCAAATTTCATTAAGTATGTTAACGTCTTTCTCAAGATCGCTAACATCTAATTCTAAGTTTATCCACCGGAATCTCTTCCTAACTAATAGCAACTTATGATCGCATTAAATTTAGGAATTCTTTACTTAATTAAATAGATGCAGAAGAATTTCATAGTCCTATTTGTAGGCATCATGAGCAATTCCCTACAACACTTAAATCTATTCAAGGGGACAATGTCTCGATCTATCCCAATGCAATTTGACATGAAACAATACCGTGCACAACACAATTCTATGATTCGGTAAAGTTAACTGTTGAATTTAAGAAAACTAATAATAATAATTCATTGACTAATCTTACTGAACATATCAAATTATGGTATAGCAGGCCTAAGTACACTACTCATACATTTTATAACAAGAACATAACAAAAATTGAAATAAAATAGAATCAAAACATGAGAAAGAATTCCCTTTACACGATGCAATATTTGAACTCTTCAACAAATGATTACGATAACCCATCTCCTCTTCCTTGTCTCTTAAGAATTCTAAGGAGTACATTAAAACATGACAATGTAGATGGAACTATCAAAATACAATGTTACAAACAAAATTTAATTGTAGCGGTTTGGTGTGTACAAAATGATTCAGATCTCCCAATGCGATGTATGGGTCTTGTATTTATAGTTCCCAAGTGACTAGACATGAATAGCATCTTTTCCTTGTGTCAAGCCTTCACATCTTTTAAGAAATGGTTATTTTAAATCTGACGCGGAAATAGAGGAGATCACCACCTTCATCAGTCGTAACTTGGGTGATGATACTAAAAATGAAATCGGTGGAGATCACCCCCTTCATCATGGCATGATGAAGGTGGTGATGAGCAAAACAACTAAATCAACATAGATTACCATCACTGTCATCGCTAGTAATGGGGGTGGTGACGATTACCCCTTTGTAACAAGCATGATGAGGGTGGTGATGAGCCCAAAAAAGCAAATGCGGAGATAACCATCCCTATTACGAGCGTGATTAGGGTGGTGATGATGATCACCACTCATTTACGGGCTTGATGAGGATGGTGATAAGCCATTTTTACTCAAATGATCTTTCTTTACCTACGTGTTGAGAATTTGCCCTTAGTCACCTGAAATGAACATATTTAAGCATTAAATACCATATTCCTCAACTTTAAGCATATTCAGAGCAAAATTAAACATAATTTATCCCCAATTTAATAGAGTAAATGACCCCTATCAATAAATGACAATTTGTAAAAGAAAAAAAAAAGAAAGTGAAGGACAAGCCCTAAGACTAACCAAGGTCTAAGATGTAAGAGAAGGAGAGAAGAGAAACTTAAAACCAAGAGAAGAAAGTGAGGGACTATCTTATCTCAAACAGAAAGTTTTCAATTTTTTTCCTTCTATCAAATTCATATCTCTTCATAAAAAGCTAACTTAAACCTGTGACATTACTGGTGCTATTATTGCTTAATGCAAACTCATAAATAGTTTCACCACAATTCTAAGCAACTTCATAATAAACTTAGATAAATTTTCAATCATATTGTAACGTTAAAAATTTAGGGCATCTATAGGCTATCATGTGTCCGTATATGATATGGACACGCTAAAGCTCAAACCTACTAATTAACTCTAAATACATTAATATTTCAAGTACATATAGTTATATTCATACTGATTCCATAACTATAGCAATTTCATAGGTAAAAAAAACATAACACTAGTGACTATTAAGTCTACTAGCAATTATACCTAACTATAACAACCAAAGAGATCTATACTAATAACGAATACACTAAACAACATCACATAGTATTAAGTTACCATTTGTTGGTTCTTTTGAGACTTACAAATTCTTAATTGGAAACTTTACTTTTTATCTGATAACAAATCATATGTACTTGAAAAAGAGAGAAAGGAACTTGAGTACAGTACATATACCACAAGTATAAGTGCGCACACACTCATATGTAAACATGTAACTAATGCAACAACGAATCATTTTTTATTTAAGCCCATCAAACAACACAGAGATTGCTCAGTATCCCAAATACATTTATATATAATACATATATGATGTTCAGTACTCCATAATATCCATAAGTCCAAAACATTGGATATTGAGTACTTCATAACAACGATACTAAATCACTTAGATTAACCTATAATTATCTCTAGGTTCAACTCCATATAGGGATAATATCACACAAGGATCATTGGGGTGTCATATTAGTATCACAGGAGCTCCTAGTCCCCAATTGTCGCTAAGCGCATACAACAAACAAACTTTATGGTTGAATATTTAATTATTCAATTTAGGATTTTCTTCTAACAAGCATAAGCAACAAACAAGGTATATGCATACCTAAGATGTAAACTCTTTCTAAACTTAAATTTTTAGAACTCTATAAACCTGAGTTATAATATACATAATATTTTTATAACTACTTACATTTCTAAACTTAAGTTCGCATTTCCAACTTGTTCTTGTTGTTACCCTACCATTGGTGTAAAAGAAAAGTAAATTTTCAATTTAAAATGAGAGCTTGGTGATAATTTAATATTACATAAGTTTTGGGTTTCTAGACTAATACTAAGCCTTAACAAAAAGAGTTGAACAAGTTTAAAGTGCTATTTATAAGAAAAAAGTATGAGTTTGAAAAAGTTGTACAGAACATGGGTTTCAACATGACTTATGTTCAGTCATGTTAAAAAAAGTAGGTCAGACATGATTTGTGTTTAAGGTCGTGTTCAACTCGTATTTGAAACAAAAGCTTAACATAAGTTTGAACACAACTTATGATCATCAAGACAAAGGCTTTTCCAACACTATGAAAAGATAACATCATCTTTTCATTTTTAAACACCAGATTCACCAATTTTACATCTTCAAAAACATAACTCAACCTATTCCCAACATGAACATTACACTGATTATAAAATTCTGCATTAAATCCTCATCATCTGAATCCTCTACACAAAACCAAGAACACCATAAATTCAAAAACCTACATGGTAATTTAATCCTCCATCATTTAATCACATATATTTTCAACAAAATCCCAAAGTCTTTCTTCAACTTTTATTGGTTTCTCAACAAAAAATCTTGAACTTATACTACTTCAATCCCATTCAATCAATAGGGTACTAAGAAAATGTCAAGTATTCAACTTTAATGTATATATATCATTAAGAATTGATTGAAATTAAGAAGAAGCATTTGACGTTGAGATTTTGCCAAGTTGTGGTATTGTAAAACAAGGATCATTGATTTTGATGCAAAACTATCAGGGGTAAGAATATGTTGGTTTTAAAAAAGAGTAGTTATCATATATTGGGGTATAAAATGACCCTTTTACATAGTTTATTTGGTTAGTTGTTATTTTATATACTTATCCTATTTTCAAGGTTATTTCACATATGTTGACAATGAGTTTTCAATCCAACTTAGATTTGCATTTGTTGATTTCCTAATGGAAAATAATAACCAATTCCACATGGTAATGATGAATTCACCTAATGGTAGTTATAAACATCTCTAAGGTACAGTTCGCCAAAATATGGACCTAAGTCATTTGTGTAGGTGGCAAGCGGGTCTAACATGTGAACTACTGGGTCTAAACCAAATAGAGACAATTCACACTCATCCCCTTTTCTCTAAAATAATAAAATAAAGAAACAAAAATTTAAATTTAAAATAAAATTTCAAACTTAAAATATGAATTGGGCTTAAGAAATAAGATTACAAACAAGCTAAGCCAACTTGACTCATTTAAAATTTATCAAGCTAGATCTCGAGTCAAGCTTTTTATAGAGCTTTTATCCAGCCTAAAATTTAAGCTTGAGCATGACTTATTTATAGATAATTAGTTTTCTAGTTTTTTTAAAACCTAAAACTAATATGTACGTGTTGCTATAAATATTTATATATAAAAATTAAATAGAAATTAGTTTTTTTATTATTTTAATTATATATCTATATATAATATATCATAAATATGAAATTTAAAAATTTGCTAACAAGCCTATTGATGAGTCTACCTGCGAGCTTGTTAATAAGTCTAAACGAGCTAGTTCACGTGACGGCGCGCGAGCCTTACTTTAAGCTCGAGCTCAGCTTATTTAGATAAACAAATTTTACTTTAAGTTCGAGCTCGGGTCAAGATTGAGTAGCTCATTAGCATCTTAACTCATTTGTAGTGGTATTAAGAATATACTGCCCTTTAGCTCATGTTTATTCAAAATTATTTAAAATGTGCAATTATTTATACACAAACACGTCCTTTTTGAGTTAAAATATTAGCAATGTGGAACTAGAGTGACGCTTTAGAAGAGTAGAGTTTACAAGAAAAAAAAAGAAATAAAGAAATAAAGAAAGTCCTACTTTGTTTAGAAGTGAAGTTACTCTCTTAAGGAACTTTATATAAATGATGAGATACGTTTTTAAACTATAATTATGTTACATGTGTTGTTATCAATAATACATTAAATACTTGTGAATAGACAATAGCTTCTATTCGTATAGAAAATATTTTAAACATTAAATGTAATTTATTTATTTTTTAACTTTTATTTATTTTATATTTTATTTTTGTCTTTTTTTCTTGTATTTATAACGAATAATACATAATTGTTAATTTAAATTTTTTCAAGAAAAATAATAATAATTCAATCATAGGTGTATTTTATTAATGAAGATGTTTAGGTATTATGTGTTTGTTAATGATGATTTTTTTGGGTATGATGATAATCAATCATGGGTGTATTTCAATAATGATGTCTAGGTAGCTATGTATTTGTTAATGGTGATGATGTTGCTGAGGATATCTTTATGAATATGAAGATAATTCAATCATGGGTGTATTTTATTAATGAGTTGGGCCGCGAAGGATATCCATGGGAAGAATGGTGCTTGTGGTGTAAACCGAGGTGTGGCTTCTAAAGGTTATAATCTTGATGCGACAAGCTGGACCAAACTATATTTACAAATGCTAATAAGATGGCCGAAGCTGCCAAAATTGGACACATTATGAATGCTGTTGGGGAGGATGCATCAAAGTATTTTATTAGGTTAATCAAAATTAGTTAGTCGCTCTGATATAATTCTTGTTAAGGACGAGTGAAACATTACAAGTAATGGATAAAAAATAAAATACTAATTAGGAAGTATTTGATAAATAGTTAGGAAACAATATATTAGATAATATAAAGTTAAATTAGGAAAAAACATAGTAAAATAAGAATTTGTGCAATTCTTCTTCTGACTTTTCTTATCTTAGATATAGGAAGCATGTGGAGAATGCTTGTTGTCTTTTACCGAATTCCTTTTTTTATTTTTATAAACAATAGCCAAGCTACAATTGTATCACTAACATGCATTCTTTAAATTATCAAAGCATAAACAATTTATCCTAATTCATGATTGAAATAAGAACACAAATTATAGAAGGAAAATCACAATTTAGGAAAAATAACAAAAAGCACGAAAAGGCTTAAATTTTGTTGGAGAATTTAGTCACCAATGTTTTTCGCATGACCACTGGCAACTTGTATGGATCTTGATATTTTACAAAGCCAAAAACAGAAAATATTAATACTGAGGGGCAAATTATTTTAAGTATATCAACTTTTTGAGTGATTAAAAAGTATAATTAATATATTATAAGTCAAGTTAAATAATATATTAACATATTACAAAATTCATTTGAGATATTAAAATTTACATAATTTGACTCATATTCCAAAGTATTGATTTATATTTTAATTAGTTAAAAGATTAATACTTAAAATGAACATATCTGTAAATATTGATATTTTTAATATAATTCAAAAAATAAAAAATGATAAAAAAAATTGTTCAATTCCTTTGTGTTGGTGATGCTTCTTTGTCTCTTTGTTCGAGAATGTAAATCTTTTAAATCAAAATAAATTTAGCTTATAAATATTTACTCCGAATCTAATTGGTTGAGGCAACGTGCACTTGCTTGGTAATTAAATTATGATCGACTCGATTATGGGACCGTTGAAGATCATATGGGCCTCTTGCAAATTTGCTTTGAAGGACTTGAACTGTTGGCTGTGAACGTAGACAAGGCCCCATGGGCTTGGCGTTGATGCACCGAGCTCGTTTTTGGTCCATGACATGCGAGGATATTCCAATTGTAATACATGGCCTAATTGCGTGAACTTTGGGCCACATTTTATTGTCCTCTATCTTTTTCTTTTTACAAAATTTTTGCCTTTTATGTACAATATTTTCTAGAACTTTACATTTTTCTTGTCAAAACTATTGAATTCACACATGAGTATGGTATAAAGTCAGGGTAAAGAATAAAGATATAAGTTTCCCGCTCATTATATATTTAATCTTCTCTAACGATTGGTTTTATTCTAGTAGTGTACCTCATATCGATGCTAGCAATTAATTTAAAACTTAATATATTGAATTGGTATGTCATATCTAAACTTTTGCTATGAAAAATTGAAAAAAGAAAAGGAAATATAATACCATTTGTGAGTTTTTGTTGACAAACATTGGCCCCTTTTTATTTAGAATATCAGATGGTGCCATCTAAGTCATTCCCTTTTGAGAAAATCTGAATTCGATTAAGTGACTTAAAAGTAAAAAAACCATGATATGCCAACCTAGCAGAATTGGAAGTTCTTACTACTCGTATATTTTTCATAAATCAAAACAATTAGTTCTCCTTTCCCCTACACAACAGAAACCCTAAATAAAAAAACCCCAAAGAGTTGGCCACCCTTTTAGTTGCCTCCACACTCCTCTTCTCCCTTCTTCTTTCTTTTTCTTTTTCACTTTCAAAACCCAATAACAACCCGTCATTCATCTTTCGTCATCTCTTTTTCCATATTTTTCCTCTAAGCATTTCAAGTTTGCAAGCTTATTAGAAGGATTTTGAAGCTTCTATCAGCAAGGGGATGAAGGACTTGACATTTTAGACATCGACATTACAAAATCCCAAACGAAAAGAGTTTTCAAGGTGAAAAGGAGCCATCTTTTGATCATTTTTTTTTTAATTTTGTTTTTTGTGCTCTACCACTATGTGGGTATTTTCTCCGGTTAGAGTGTTAGGTTTTCATTCTTATGGTAGAACCTTTTCTAGTTCAAGAGATTTTTTTAATACCTTATTGGTTAGTGTTTGTTACCCCGTTTCTTGATTTTCATGCATTTGATGGATTTGTACTTACTTCTTTCTATCAATGAATGAAGTTTCTTCTTCTCTAGCAAAAAAAGAAAAAAGAAAAAGAGAGAATCATCTTATGGCACCTTGTGTGGGTTAGAATCGGAATGCAACAATCACGTGCGTGCCTTGTAATTATCACTATATGTGATTTAAGGAAACGACAAGTATGAGAGTGATCAAGAGAGAAGGAATCATGTAAGAAGGAGGAATAAGCAATCTCAATAGGCTCTAACACACATATGACAGGTGAAGGAGCACCTCGTTAAGTATCACGAATATCATGTACGTTCTTGAGTAAATCAAGCGATTGATTCACTAAAATAAAAATCCGACAGTATGATGGTGTTTGTCCAAGATTTCACCTCCTTCTAATAAGGTAGGGGACCAAATCTAATCTTCAATACCATTTGTCAGATAAGACAAGCGATCAACAACTAGGATGAGTCTTTCTCATAGTGAGTATAGAAGTGGGCTGCATCGTGGACCCAACCCATTAAGGCCTTTATTTGTAATTTAAGTGAGCCAATTTGAAAAAGGTTGGAATTAAGCATGGAAATTTTAATGGGTCTTACTCCAAGCCATCATGCTAAAACTCCCTTGATCATCCCAAATAATTAAACCTAACTCTCTAAACCCTATCACTTTAACTTAAAGAGTATATCCAAATGAAAATTAGGCTCAAGGCCCTTTATGATCAAATTCAACCATCTACACACCTCAGCTATTATTCCCCTTTGCTAAATAGGAATTTTGATAAGGTGAATCAAAAGCTCAAAGCATATGATTTAAAACCTATTAAAATTGGCGATTTTAGGGTAAGTTTTTTTTTTTTTAAATTATTGCATGTAATTTTTTTTTTTAACTCAGATTAACCTTCAAGTTTCATCTAGTAACACATCAAAAAGTAAGAATCTGATAGGGTGACATTTGAAAGCCCAAAATTAGTCTACAGTCTATAAAAAATTGGTTATTTAAGCCAAAAAAAAAAAAAAAAGAAAGGGAAATTCATTAGTTGGGAATCTTTCATAATAGAAATTGGTTAGTTTTGCTTCAAAATCATCTTATAATACCACACTGAATTACCCCTTTGAAGACTAAGAATTCAAAAAGATGACTCTAAAACTCAAAATTCATGATAATAACTTACCAAAATTGGTGATTATTAGTGGTAATAGGAAAAAAATAATTACCACTCCTGAACAATGACCTATATTAGGCATTTTTCGGATGTGTATAACACCTACTGACTTTTGTCCATCAAGACAATTGGAATTTAATGGTGAGATCTTCAATGCTCTAAGTTGATGATCTGTGACTTATTAAAATTAAAGATTTTCAACAAAATCTGATAAAACTCAATACTATTGAATTGCATGAAAACTAGAGCTGGACAAATGGGCTATGGCCCGCGGGCCAACCTGTTTAACCCACTTTAAAAACGGGTTAGGGTCAGCTTTTTTTGGCCCGTTTAAAAGTGAATTAATTTTACCCAACCCACTTAACCCGTGGGCCAAAGTGGGCTAGCCCGCGGGTTAAGTGGGTTGACCCACCAACCCACTTTTATAAAAATAAAATAAATAATTATAGGGTAAATATGTATTAATGAAGGTTCTTCTTGAGATTTTTTATACTTAAGATTAAATTTATGGGTTAATTATAACAAAGAATGACAAATTGATGCACATGCACCATAAAATTTTATAAAATATATTATTATTGTTTTAAATGAAATATATTATCTAATAAGTTATTTTAGAAAACTTATTTTTATATAAAAAGTAATTAAAATAATAATGAAATTAATCATTAATATATATAACCTTATAAAACTTTCTTTTTTATTATATATATCTTATTTAATTAGTATAAATGAGTTAAATAGGTTAACTTGGCCCATTTAACTCACAAAATATGTAAGTGGGTTAAAAGGGTTAAAAAGTGGGCTGACCCGTTTAACCCACCGGCTAAAGTGGGTTGGGTTAGGGTTAGGTAATTTTGGCCCGTTTTTAAAGTGGGCTAAAATTTTTTGGCCCGTTTAACCCACGGGCCAAAGTGGGTCGGGCCGGGTTGGCCCGTTTAACCCACTTGCCCACCTCTAATGAAAACTACACAGTTCTTATTTAAAATCATTTAGTGACACCTTACTGCTCATTTGCCTTTCAACATTTAACTTGGTATCTTAGAAGTTAAAAGCTATGGTTTAACTTATCAAAACTGACTATATCTAGCGAAAATTAAAAATCATTGCTAGCAAATGTTTGGAAAGGGTGAACCAAATTGTGTAGTTTTGCTCCTATCCCCTAAACCCCATTGAAAAAAAATAGAAATTTTAAATTTGCTTCTTTGGATGAAAAATTAGAAAACCAGCTAAATTTTTCCTATGCCAAATAGGATCTTCATATTCTAAAATCATTTAATGACATCACATTTATCGATCTCCCTTAAAAAATTAAGAATTCTAATGGATGGATTCAAAAAGCTTGAAATTCATGGTGAATTCTTATTTATAATCATTTACTAACATCTCATGGTCCTTTTCCTTTCAAAAATAAGAATTTGACGCACTGACTTTGAAAAACTATGATACATACCCTCCAAAAATTGGGAATTTAGTAAAAATTAAACAAATAACCATTTTACGTGAATTTTTACTGAACCGTATTTACTAGTTTTGTTATAAGATCACCCAACAGCACCTCACCAATTGTTCATCATTAAAAAAAAAAAAAAAAAAAAGGCAGTTTTACATGTTAACCCCAAAAGTTGGAAATCCATTGTCCATAATGTACGACCCAAATCTCATAATAAAATTCAAGTTGATCCTTTAACACGTAAATGTATATTTATATATATATATATATATATATTTTTTCCTTTTTCTTTTATTTTGGGCTCTGATATCAAAAGAGAATTTGACCTGGGTTAAAATGATCGATTACAATCTATTGGAAAAATTAAATATTTGTTTGTTTATGTAATTTTAGGGTTCAAATTAAAAGGGATATGAACAAACTTATAATGTGATATTACGCTCACTAGAATCTAGCTACGCTCATTTAATTTAATATTACAAGTAAATAAAATGAATGGTTTATTTTATACGAATCTTAAGTTTTGATAAGAATAAGAATTTAATGAGAAAAACTCAATAAAAAAAGGTGCATGATTAAATTTTGATGGAATACAAAAAAAAAAAAAAGAAAAAGAAAAGCTCTTATAATATTGTGAATAAGGGCAAAAATTGGTTAAACATAAGGGAAAATATGCCATAAGTGAAAATATAAAACTACTACAATTTCGAAAAAGGTCTAGGGCATCTCATAAGGAGTTTGGGGCATCTACCCTAAAGGTTAGGATTACCTAAAAGTAGCCTTTGGTGCGTTTAAGGAAAATCACAAGTGATCCAAACCTATTGAAATTTACAGGCTCTTCTTATTGTGACGCTCAATCGTTTTCACTTGTGTTGACCCCATCAAAACTCAATCATCACTCGATCTCTTGTGCACTTTAAAACCATCAATTTTGATGTTTTTCTTATCATTTGACAATGTAGTTATAATTCATTACAATAAGTATTGTAAGGAACATGCTCTAAATTGAGTTATCTAGCATTTTAGTCCTCTATCCCCATTATTCTTCACCTTTTTCCTACATTTGGATCCTTAACCCAACTAGTAGGACCTTGATTCTCATCATTCCCTCTCTCTTAGGAAAGATTTAACTTGAATCTTAGAGAAGCAATTCTCTTAACTTAAATACAAACTTGCAAAACTCAAATTCAGCCACACAACACCAAACAAAGTGAGCAATAGCCTCTAAGCATAGTTCAAACTATTTCCATTCATTATGAGTTATGTCAATCAAGCTCATGTGGATATAATGACTACCGATCAATTGTGATAGTATAGCTTCTTTAGTGCATCCCATAGCATGAAATTGTTGAACTTGTAGTGTCTTTACATGTAGAAATTCAATTACATGGAATTTTTAGTGTAGATTCTAATTCTTTAATATTCTATATTTTCCATCTCAATCGATGTTTCATTAACATCATAACTAGTCTTCTTAGCTACCTTCTCTTCAACATCTACTTGTGCATTATAAACGTCAATTGATTTCTTTAAAATTTTTATCTCAATACTGATAATCTTTAGACAAAACCACCTTTCTACTCTCCACCTTTGCACTAAATCATTGACTATTCCTAAACCTCTTTCAAGGTGGTGAAGAAAATAACACAATTCACTCATCTTTAAGAAGTTGTAATTATTGTTCAATGATTTGTACCATACATCATAATATGATTTCCATGGCTTTCCTAGACATATAAAACAATCTTCAATATCAACAACATTAAATAAAATCCCATAGTAATATTTGGTACCTATGAAAAAAAACTATTTTGGCTTACCTCATCACAGAAATCTTCCCATTGTAATAGAATAATTAATATGGACAAGGAGGCTTAACAACACTTACACCTAATTGTTCGAAGGCAATGTTAAAAACATAATTGCTACAACAATTATAAATATTAAATAACTAAGGACTCTTTTCAAATTCTACTTATAATGTATCAACATCTTGATAACTCCGCCAATATTAAACCCATAATTTCCCAAATAACCAATCAACCCACAACTTTAACAATCACTCAACACTATAATTACAAAGAAATAATCTTAATCTCAAAGCTATCATGTCAAGTTTAGGAAAAGTTATGTTATTTGAAGCTTAACAATTTCAAGTGTTTCGAAACACAGTATAATACAAATATGAAACAACTCATCCAATAATAAGGATCAAGCTTTTGCTTTTTTGTATAGCAAGTAAAAAGATTTTTTTTTCTTTGTTTTTGGAGCTCTAGTATCCAAAAATGATGTGACTAGAGTTGACAAAACCACCAGGCCACAACAATTTATCAAAATATTAAAAATTTGTTTAATTTTGTAATTTTAGATTTTTTTTTTATCGAAGGGATATATAGAATCTCTTAAGCAGATATTATAAACCACTTAAATTCTTAATTACACTGGCTTAATTTGATATTATACACAAATCAAACAAATGATTTGTTCATCACAAATATTAAAGAATGATAAAAACAAGATTTTGGTGAGAATAACTTAATAAAAAAGATACATTATCATTAACTTTTGATGGCATATAAAGAAAACACTTCTACTTTTGTGAATAAAGGAAAATGAGCCATTAAAGATGAGTAAAACATGTCATCAAAGAAAATCCATAAAAAAAAAAGAAAATGCAAAACTGCTTAAATTTTATAAAAGGTCTAAAGCATTTCGCAAGGAATCCAGGTCATTTGCTTTGAGATTTAGAGCATCTTAATGCAGTTGTTGAAGCATCTAAGCAAAATTTTAACTTTACAGCTTTTGCTAATGAAGTGGTTTGGAGCATCTGAAAGTGATTTAAACTAGTTAAAAATTATATGTTCTTCTTATTGTAACACTTGACTGTACTTATACGTGTAGATTCCAAATAAAACTCCATCATGCAAGGACCTTTTGTGCACTTGCTCTTTTCACCATTCTTTAGTTTTTCCAACATTTGGATTTTTTTTATCCTAAGTTACTTTTTTTTTTGATAAAATGTAATATTTTTGCCATTTTCCTTCTAGAATGTAGTTTATCACCACGGCCCTTATCGTCAAATGATTTGAATATGATTTCTCTCCATAATGTGTAATAAAAGGTAATTGAAAAAAAAAAAAGAAAGAAAAAGTATTTATTCGACTCATTCCTGGACCAGCACTAGTTGAAATACTTTTGATCTCATTTGCTTTTTTAAAATTACTGTTTCTTTTTTCAAATTATCCAGCTGGATCGAATATTTCCTAGCTTTATAATATAAAATAATTTAACTTCGGAGAATATGATTCCGTTTGTCAGATTTTCAATACATATGCATGGAAGGAGAGGAAAGGAAACAAGACAACAAGAATCAAAAAGCCGCACCAGATTAACGAGGGTACCTACGCGGTTTCAGGGAAGGAAATTAAGACAATCTGGTAGGACCCCACGGAAGCTTCTTTTTATCTTTTTGGCCCTTTTTGCATTAAAAAAAAAAAAAAAAAGAGAGGCTTCTGGTCTCTGACACAAATATAAATTATACAAAATAATTATATAAATATTAATATAAAATCGCATATTGAATAGACATTTTACAAATTCACACATAAAATACTTTTGAAGATACGATTCAACTAAAAGTCATATAATGATGAATCATATCTTTAAAGGCATTTCATGTTATTTTAAAATGAATCGCATCTTGAAAGGAGAATGATTTATTTATTTTATATATGAATCGTATCTTTAACAGATGTTTCAGATTTGTTAATTAATCGTATTTTTAAGATGAGATTCACATAAAAATTCGAAAATCTCCTATTAAACATGTAATTTTGATTGGTATTTTAATAATTAATTTTATATAATTAGTATTTGAGTAATTTTTATTTGACAGATGAGTAATTATACATTTTCTTTTGTTTAAATAAGTAATAAACAAACAACAATAAAATTTTAATGTATAAATTATTCTATAAAAATTATATATTATTTTCATTGTTTGTCTTAAAAATAATTTATGTTTTTCTTTTATGTTATCTGAACAGGCAAGATTCATGCAGTCATCTACCATTATATATTTATTTAGTTTTTTCCGAAGCTTCAGTAACGCGACAATGTCCAACTAATCCAACGCCCGACAAATCCGACCGATACCTTCCAGTTAAGAAGCCACGTGGACGCTTAAGACCAGTCAAAACTCACTATTCCTTCCGTCAAATCTCATAATCTCGGAAAACAAGAAAATTTTATATGGGAGTCAGAGTCGGACGCCTCCCTAATGCTCGATAGGAGGGAAGGAAAAAATAAATAAATAAAAACCAAAATCAAATGGCAATTACCTTAAAACTTTAGAAAATCAACTAATGAATTCCTTTCAAACTTCTTTCAACTTAATAAAATATCTTTATATAATATTTCATTTTCAATTAAAAGATAAATATAATTTATATTATAATTTAAAGATTATGCTTAATTTTGAAAACTCAAGACTATATTGAGACTGAAATCAAAATTTGGAGAGCATTTACACTTTCTTTGCATATTCGTTAATTTTTAACTACCCTTTAATAACATGAAGCAACAGTTATAAAAAAAAAAAAGAAAAAAAACAAAGAAAAGCTCGCCTTTTGTTCCTGTTACTGACCTCGTTTTAATTAGTAGTTAAATAGTTGCTTAATAGTGTTACCTTTTTCTTCTTTATTCAATCAATAGGTTCTTCTTCTTCTTCTTCTTCTTTTGTTGATTGCCTTCTTTGTACGCCACCATTTTCATCAAAATCCATTATTCACTCATCAACCCCATTTCCTTGTTTTCTGAATTCTCATATACATATATATATCCTTTCAATAACTTTTTAAATATCCAGCCCATGGTTCAAAATTTTTATATATTTTTTGGTTATATGATCACCAGCTTTTGACTTGATAACAGTCTCTCCGTTCTTTTTTCCTTTTTTCTTTTTTTTTTTTTTACTTTTATTGAATTCAATTAATTTGATTCTTTGATTGTTACCGAGTTCTTCTAGTCCATTATTTCCTACCTTTTTTTTGTCTTTTGAGTGTAATTTAAGACATGCATACTAGTTAGTTAGTGCTTTGGATTGGATTCAATAATATTTGAAGCTAATAAGAAGGAGGAGGAGGATGATGGACATAACAGAGGTGACAATGATCCATCATGTATGCATTGTGCTGGTTGGCTTGTGTTTGCTTTCTCAATATCAACTATGCCACCCAGTTATTTTTCTCGTCTCCTTGATTTATCTATGTTTGGTAAGGTCAACTTCAATCCTCTCCTTGTCTTGATAAATAGATGATGTGAAAGTATATGGTTTTTGATAGAGTAGTATGGTAGAACAGGATCCATATATCCGATCCCAGCTAGTGGGAACAATGATTCTCAGTATGTAATAGGAGTTAACCACATTTCTGGGACATATGCTACCTGCAACTTATGTACTTGAGTTTTTTTACATCGTTAAGTTTTGGGATGTCTCAGTTTTAGGAATGTGTTGACTTTTGGTGTTAGGCTGGAATTTTCTATAGTCCATGTTGGATTAGTTTTAGGAATATGTTAACCCTGTGTTATTTGTCTTAGTTTTTCTTTGTAATTTTTGTTTTTATACTATTTACTAGAATTGTATGGATGGTTTTGATTTGAAATCAATTCACTCGCAATTTTATTGATCCTGAAGGTCCATGAGCGGTATATCACAAGAATGAGACGGAAAATTCAATGTGAAGAAAGGAAACAGTCAAGTCAAAGAAGGGTATGTTTGATTCTTCAGAAGTAAAAGAAAGAGTCGGTTATTAATAGGTTCTATAAGCATTATGATGTGTGGATAACAATGCTTCTTGAAATTTCATGTTCTTTAGGTGTTGTCTGATTCAGAAACAGTGAGGTGGTTGAACTATGTAATGCAGAAGATTTGGCCTATATGCATGGAACGAATCTGTTCAGAGAAATTTCTTTTACCCCTTGCCCCTTGGTTCTTGGAAAAATTTAAACCTTGGAATGTGGTATAACTATAACCATTTCTTCTATTTGAATTGTCATAAACTTTTTGTTTTTCTGCATTCAAGTAATATAATTAGGGACTTCCAGCATTTCCTTTTTCCCTTTTCCCTTTAAGAATAGTGATGATTCTGTTGCCAGCATTAAAATGAGGTGAATTGACACTACAGGATCATTTAGAAGAAAGCAAGATGGCTTATATTGTAAACAAGCTTATTTTTCTTGAGGTTTTCAAGGGTGTAGGCATCTTGTGTTCTGTCCTACTGGAAGGAAGTTATATAAGGGTGTAACTAGAATAACAATTCTGTTCAGGAATTAGCTTTTATGATATGTTGGCTATCCAGCCTGCTTAAACATTTCACATCTAGTAATGTTGGACTGAGAAAATCTTTTTCTGTTATATCAATTTTACTGCCAAGTCTTGAACTCATCCCATTGCTACAATGTAAAAGAATTTTATTGTTTTGTGGGGGTGTATGGTATTGTAAGCAATAGATGCTAATGCTATTTCATTACTTTGTTACCATCAGCCGACTACTATATGCAATAATTGCATGTTTTTCTATATTAACAACAGCTAGTCTTGCTGATCAAGTGGATGTAAATATGTTGCCATGATTGCAGAAGAAAGCCTCTTTTGTGCACCTTTTCTTGGGCAGGGCCTGCCCTACGATTACAGAAGTTCGTGTTATTCGACAATCCAGTGATGATGATGATGCGGTGTGTATTAATAAATTTTCTTCTGGTTATCCTATGTTTTCGATGAACATAATATATAGAAGGTGCTTTGACTATGCAGGTGCTGCAGCTGGGAGTGAATTTTCTGGCGGCAGATGACATGAGTGCAATACTGGCTGTAAAGATGGGGAAAAGATTAGGATTCGGAATGTCTACGAAGTTGCATTTGACAGGCATACATCTAGAAGGAAAGGTATGACGCAGATAAAAACTCTTGTGGATTGCTACAATTTTATATATAAGCAATGATTATTACGTCTTTCCTGCATCTCCCTTGTAGGTGATGGTCGGATTGAAGTTTATCCGAAGCTGGCCTTTCCTTGGCCGTGTACGAGTATGCTTCGCAGAACCACCATATTGTCAACTTACTTTGAAGCCTCTTTCCCCTTATGGGCTTGATTTTATGGAATTTCCTGGTATCGCTGGATGGCTAGTAAGTTAATTGACATTCCTTGCAGTACAAGTTGCTCTTTCGTCCCCTCTGGTCCCCTGCTTCTTTTGCTTGTTCTATCCCTTTGAAGATGAAACTAAATGGTATATGCCTTACTTCTTTTCTAGGACAAACTTCTGTCTAATGCACTGGAGGAGACGCTCGTTGAGGTGTGAAATTATTTTAGTACTCCTTTCTACCTTAACCGACATTACAAGCACTCCTATTTAAACTTTTCTTAATTTGGCAGCCCAACATGCTGGTTGTTGATGTTGAGAAATTGGCCACCCCTCAGCAAACTAATGCACCTGAACAAGGTAATACAGAGTGAAGAAATTCTTCCTCCAATTATAGAATTTCTGCAAGAATGAAGACTTGATTACACTAATAAATTTGCTTTCTTTGGCGGTTGATGCAATTTGACATGATAATTCATTTCAAGCCTTTTGTTAACAAGCTTTTCTATAAAGTAATATAAAAAGCCAACTCTTTTTGCTCCTAGCATTTTGGGAAAGTTTCTTTTTTCGTACTGGGAGCATTTTTCATTCTCACTAATATTTTCAGATGTGATTTCTCACAAGATACTTAACATGGCTCTAAAATACCTAAATAAATTGATTAAAAAGTAGGCCTTCATGATTTTAGTTATTGCTTTCTAGTTTGGCACTTGTTATGAACCAGACGTTAAGGAAGGCATTCTGCACTTTTTTTCCATTTACTTTTTCCATTTTTCCTCCTTGAATTTCATATATTCTTTAAAGTCAAATTAGCATGTATTAAATCCCTAACCTGCAGCTATGTAATTGCATTTACTCGGATATCAGGAACTTGGTTCTATATGGATGTGAAGGACCCTGTTGCGTATGCCAGAGTTGAAATCATAGAAGGGTCAGAGTTGAAGCCATTGGATTTGAATGGTAAGATATAAAGAGCGTACCATGGTACTTTTGGGGTGTGAGTTTAGGTGACTTGTTCTTGCTTGGTTGCATTCTTCGCTCATCTCTCTTTAATTCCAATTTTGAAGGTTTCGTCACTCCTTATGTGAAAGGACAGTTAGGTCCATATCGGTTTAAGACAGAAGCTGAAAAGAAAAAACTATCTCCAGAATGGCACGAGGAGTTCAGGGTTCCAATTATCACATGGGAATCACCAAATCTCTTATCATTGGAAGTTTTTAGTAAAGATAAGCTCATCGCCTTCGGGTTTGTTTCTAATCTTTGTTACAATTCTTTTTAGCTCTAGGAGAGACTAAATTAATCAGGGTAATGAAGCAGTTTCGTTGTCCTTCGTTATTGAACATGAATCTCGTGGCAAACTAATGTTTGTGCTAAATGTATCTGTCCAGATTAAATATCACTAAATTGTGAAGGCTTGTCTTTAGTTTTCATATGCGATATAACAGTGAACTATCTACCTTTAGAAGATATTAAGTAATCAACCCAAAAGCCCATAAAATACCCTCTTTATATCAATAAATTACTTCTCGGTTTGGCCCAAAAAAAAAAATAAAATAAAAATCAGCTGGCAGTGGTGCTAAATTTAATAGAAGTTTAAGACTGTGAAGAAGCATAGGCATTAACGTTGTAAGAATCATTAGCACTTGTGTCACTGAGGTCATGGAAGATTTGATGAGATTTTTAACACTTTAAACTTTTTTCTAATGGCATTAAATCATTTGTCTTTAATACTACAATATTGGAGAGGAGTCCACCGAGAAGGGGGGGAAAAGAAATTAATAGTGGAGGAGCTAAAACTTTCAGTAGTCATCTTGCAGTTATTTCCTTTAGATTCTGATCCGCATACTGTTCTGTTTAGTAGTTTTAGTTTGCTAGCGGTAAATTTCTTTTCATTCTTGGCTTCCGTTGAATTCTCAGAAGATTTTCTTCGCAATTATATTTACATGGATGTACCGGCTTCTGTCTACAGCAGTTGTTCTGTAAACATTAATGATCTTAGAGATGGACAGAGACATGAGATGTGGTTGTCTCTTCAGAACGCGGGTACTGGGAGGTTGCGTCTTGGAATAACAGTACTGAAGACAAAAGAAAAGGTGACATCATCACTTTGTTCCTCCACAAATTGGGGCTTGTATAAATACGCTAAAATTTCAAGTAAACATCACAATATCTATTGCACGATGGAATATATATAGTGCAGGACATAATGAATCTTCAGCGGAACCGGAAAGCAGGGAATACACCGATAAAGATGCCCTTTCATCCTCATCATCAGAGAAATATCCAGAAGTCAAAGATATCTATGAACCGATAGATATTGAAGGGAAAAAGGAAACTGGAATATGGATCCATCAGCCAGGAAGTCAAGTTTCAGAGATGTGGGAACCTCGGAAAGGCAAGAACAAGCGTCAGGATGTATCAATCAAGAGGGAGCAAAATCAAGCTACAACTGAATATAGAAAAAGTGGAAGCACTGGCTCTGAGGAGAGTCAGGATGATAAGTTCTCAAGGAACCTCATATGGAGGGGACTAGGAAAGATTGGCATAAAATCTCGCCGGAGGAAAATGAATGAGGATCAACCTTACATTGTTACGGAGAGCAGTCCTTCACCACTTACCAATATAAAGGCAGTAAATTCAAAGCACATAGAAGTCAATTTTTCTGTTGAGAATGGAATTTAAAAGGGCCTTGACTGTTCTTTGGTTCCAAAAGAAGGCCTTTGAAAACTTGAAGCATGAAATCAGGCACTTTGGAGCAGCTAACACTTTTCTCAGATTAAAGAAACAAGATTGAAGGAACTGGTAAAATCGTCTGTTGCCATCAGCATATTTTAATCTTTCTAATGTAGATTTCTCTCATTTATCAATTACACACCTGTAGCTCTTTAATTCTTTTTGCTTTGCAGTACATACTATCTTGTGGCATTGGCACTATAAGTGTTTGGCTTAATCTTAATGGGGTCCATGAAAGGATGAATCATTTTGCCATCAACCACTAATCCTGGATGAACTTCGAAGGAGTAATGATATATTTTTTCTTTTGTTTGGGTAGTCAAGATGGTCAAAAAGGGCTGACAGAGGAGATTTGCCTAGATGGAAAAAATATTGTAAAATTTGTGTACATATACATCCATCTGTTATGTCTTAGCAGGTGATTTTTCTTTTTTCCTGCTTATAGTTTTGTCAGTTTGATCACACAAATCGGTAGTTTAGTTTCTAGAAAGATTTCGACAGCATGATTCATGGAGTGAAATTTTGTCACTCTACCAAATTCATTGATGTTGGTTTAATGGACTAATAAATCTTCCATTTTTCTGGTGATCTTTATTGCTATCTGATGGAAATTGGAAAGAGTGGGTCTCATCCACTAGCTGTTCATTATTGATATTAGGTATCTGCTGGGCTTGATTTGCATGGACCATGCATGTGCACAGAATGTTAATGACACATGCATGATCAAAATTATTTTCTGGCAATTGTTTTCTCAATGTTTATTACTCACTGGAAGGATAATAGGCTTATAAGAAGATTTATTGTGTTAGTGAGATGTGGTTGCACTAGTTCAAACAATGCAGGTAGATCAAACCACAATGGTGAACTTGGGGGGAAGAGGAGGTTGGGCATATCCCCAACCAGCAAACTTTGAAAATTTTTTAGAATCTTCCCAAGAAATTTTTCTTCAACACATGCTATTTTTTATAGTTCCAGTTACCTGATTATAACGTCATTTATGTGGTAGATAAACCCTACTAACAGATTTTGCAATTCCTAATGAAAGAAGAGAATGTGGTCATTTCTAGCTTTCAAACAAGTTGATAATATAATTTCCAACTCAGCTATAACATAATAGCATTGCTTTGTAACTCTTCCTGCCTCAATTATCATTGTTATCAACTGTAGCATGTCTCTATGCTGTGCAACAGTAACAGATTTCGGCAAAAACCAATTTTAATGCTCACAAATTGTTCCGTCAAGAACTATGCAGAATATTCACAATTGTAAACGTACTAATGGCCACAAAAGGATATTAAAGACTGAAGAAGCCTTAACTATTTAAACATATGGTTTATTTGTAAAATGAATAATGTATTAAGGGATTGATGCCTTTAAGCAACCTCATCTATTTTCAGATGAGTGATAATGACTTGCGTTGGGTGCAAGGTCATATCATATTGATATTCCTTTAAATGAAGGCATTGCCTCTACCTAAAGAAGATGTGACAGTTGCAATTCACATTTCTACTTTACAATTTTTATGATACTGTTTTCTAATAACAACAGAATTGCAAGAGCCTTCCTATGATTGTTGAAGTGTAGTGCTGACAGCCTATCTATTCTTTTAACTTGCATGCTAATACAATTATATTTAGGAAATTTCATCCATAAATATGGGTGACACCATCATATATAAAATATTTAATATGGCAACTTTTGGTTGATTAGTGTATCAAAATTAGTCATTGTAATGTATCCTTTCGATTTTACATTTTAGCTTTACATTTATCTAGCAGTGCTAGATAATGAATGGGAGGACAAAAGGCAGCATTTATAAAGAGTTCAAGTTGTTGGGTAGGCGATAAATTGATATGATATGGAAACTTCTTAGACATTTCATTTTGCTTTGGTATTGGTTTTGAATTCTTCTGGTCTTTATGAATCATGCTTGATCTACTAGCATTTGTCAATCATTTAAGTAGAAAGGACTGAGGCCATGGAAAGAGGTGCACTTGAAATATCCATCATTCCATTACTTGTTAAAGTAATCACCTAAACCATTTGATGGCACAAGCTTTCATATTTTATTACTTAATATTCCATCCACTTTTTGGCTGGGATTTTGATTGAAGCCTGTAAAGTGGACAACTTGACAAATAAGGGTGAAATAGCTTTAGCCCTGCTACTTATTACAAGTTAATACCATAACTATTTGATCTAAAAGCTTTAAGTTTGTAGATATGTAGGAGTGACCTTTCATATTTATGAGTAAACTTTATACACTTTCTATCATCTTAAGCTTAATGTATCAATTGATAACAACTGTGCTTTTATTTATCTATCAAAACTACAATAACTCTTGTTGTTCAATGGTATTTTTTTTTTTCCTGCTCCTATTAGTTTAGAAATTAAAAGCTTGTAATCTTACGGTGTTGAGAGGTCATTACAAGATAATGCGGGTGTATTTATCAATTTCTTAATACACCTATGCTTTCAGTTTTCACTAAAACTTGTTGTTCTCGTCAGTAAATAGATGGTCTCATCGACATCACATATGATTCAATTATCTTTGGCTTGTAATTGTGTAAGAAAATGCTAACGCAGGCTAGAATAACCAGGAAGTTTGAATGTTGAAACATCCCTTTGCAATGCTGGTAAAAAAAAAAAAAAAAAAAAAAAAAAAACATCATTGTTTGTATAGCCAGAACGTATCAATTTATTAAATGAATACAAAAATGTATTTACTGCTGTTAATCATCCCTTTTCTAGAGACCTTTACTTGATATGTGCTTCATGGCTCTGCCTTTAGCTTGCATTGACTGTAATATCTTGATGAATATGTTTTGCCATCTCCTAGAAGGTATAACCTCTCATGATCAGAACAATAGCAATGGCGAATCCATCCTCACCCATATTCCATACTTTCCATCTTGCCTGAAGAGCGTGGATCCTCCACTCTGTTTGAAAATGAATATAAAAAAGTTTGTAAATGATGTGGTTCTTTCGACTAATAGTTATAAACTTGAAAATAAATCTAGTTTTTCCTCGATGTTACCAAGTCAGGTGAAGGTGCAGGTGCCATGTCATCCTCATCTGCTGTAGGCACTGTAGGTGGAGACGGAGGGCTTGGTGGATGAGGTGCAGGAGCTGGAGCATGATGCTTTCGGTGCCTGTGCCTGTGCCTCTTTTTATGGTGCTTGTGTGGAGATGGTGCTGGTGATTGAGAAGGCACTAGAACTGGAGGGGGGGCTGGTGGCTTAACTACTGGAGCTGGAGCAGGTGCTGCAGGTGGCTTTGCGGGTGCAGGAACCGGTGCTTCCTTAACGGGAGCTGGTGCAGGTGTTTCCTTTACAGGTGCTGGGCAGTTGGAGCTTGGACGGGTGTGGGGGATACATTTGGTGGTGCTATAGGTGGTGGCAGTGGTGGTGGTGAAGCTGGAGGTGGGGTTGTAACTGGTGGCTGTGATGGAGTTGATACTGGTGGACTTTGTGGTGGTAGTGGGGGTGGGAGTTGGGGGGCTTGAACTGGTGGAGTTGAGACAGGTGCAACTTTTGGGATGGTGGCACCTTGGGAGTTGCTGTCGGTGTAGATGGAGTTACAGGAGGAGTAGGTGCTGAAACTGCGGGTGGTTGAGTTGCGGCTACAGGTGGTTGAACCGTAGCTGGTGGTGCTATGGGCAAAGTGGAAGGTGAAGCAGCTGGTGATTGTGCATTTGTGGTAATCAAAGGATAAGAAAGGAAAGCTAATAGGCAAAACCAGAACACCTGAGCCATGTTTTTTCTCAGAGGTGTTTTCTGTGGAAATATTGGTGAGTGTGTATATATAAAGACAGGAAAAAGGTAATTTAGAAGTTTGAAACGTTTGGTGTGTGGAGGGAGAGATGTAGGTTTCATATGACAGATCCATTATTTCTAAGATCTAGATGGCCTGTGAGGTTGTTAAGGGAATAGTTGTGGAGTCATGTCAACTTAGGTGGCCTTGCCAGACTTTGTGTTTCATGTGCAAATATGGTATATGGCTTAATTGTTTTGGCTGAGGATTGGGGCTAAAATGTACGCTTTTCATAATCTTTTTGATCTATTGTACCTAGTATGATGGATGATCCACGTGAGGCAGATTTGTTATGTGTTTTAATTTGAGTAAATGTTATGTTTGGTACTTAAGTTTTGTCTAGTTAGCCATGTAAAATTTAAAATTATAAATTTACTACTACAAAACTTTTTTGAAAACATTTATAGACTTAGATGAGGTTATTAATTAAAAAAATGGAAAAAATTGAAAAAACTAATTGTAAAATATGACAAAATTTAGGTTATTAATTGTAAATATGAGTAAAATTAATAGTTTTAAATTTTAGACAATCAATAGCAAAAATTAATAAAGTTTAGGTATTAAATGTGACAATTATCACTTTAGTTTTTCCATGTCAGCAAAATGATACTCGGTAAACCCCTTGACATTTTCTTTCACAATTTGGATTGATGCGACAATTTTTCAATCATTGGCTAGAATTAAACGTAATTGATGGCTGAAGAATAAAATCGCACAAATTAATCTATTAGAAACCATGATGTATAGCTATAGTTAAAGTTGCAAACTAGTTGAGTCGAGATAATAAAATGTTTAGCTCAAGCGCAATTCGAATTTGAAAACTTAAGCTAGACCGAACTTAAAATTTTAAGCTCAAGCTCGACCCAAAATAGTGTATATAAGTATTAGTTTAATTAGATTAATATTTTTTATCTAGTTGACTCAAGTTTGATTAGACTTGTAAACTTATTAAGTTAAACATTGTAAAACTTGAACTTAACTTGATAAACTATTCAAGTAATTTAAATTTGGACTTGACTCGATTGTTTTCTAATTGAAGAACTCAAGTAAAATTTAAGTAGTTTGTGAACCAGTTTAGTTTATTTGGATCTTATGTACAACCATTACGTTTCAATTGTATGTTTGTTTGTTTATTTATTTCTTTCCTGCCATTTGGCCTTTCTTTTATGAGATTCAGATTCAAATTTTAATCTTATTAACGAGAAACAGCCGAGTATTAAGTAGAGTGTTTAATTCTAATTAACTGGTGGATGGAGCTTTGCTTTCACCCAATATTTCCTTTTTCAAGTACAACCTTGTGATTGTAGTCCTAAAGTTTGAGGTAGGACTGACATCGGCAAATCTTGAATACGCCGAATTACCTTGGTGGACAGCAGTGGTCCATCTTACGCATTGTACCCATCAAGCTCGAGAGAAAAGACTTTTCCGCATCTAATTAGAATCCACCTCATAATGTTGCTTTGAAAAGTGAAACACCATATGTGGCTGCCTACAATAAAACACATTAATGGAAAAATTAATTCTGCTTTAAATTGCAACATCCCGAATGGTCGGTTTCTAAGAAGAAATTATTGGCCTCTGTAATTCTATAGCCTCTGACTCGTGTGGTGGAATTTCACATAATTTTTATTAGTCTTTACAATCAGTGTTAACGGGTCAAGTTGATATCTTGATTTCGTGTCTCGTTTATGTTTGTGCTGAAAATATATGAAATTAACTATAAATTATAGATAGTTAAATTTTAAGGTAATCATATTTATTTATGTCATAATCGTTGTCTTTGTATTGTCTCTCATATTAGTATATCGGATTCTCTCTTTATAATCATGTTTTTAATTCTATCGTGCTGGTTTTTATATTATTCTCTTGATTAGGTATTTCTTATTATATAATCCCA
The DNA here is from genome assembly GCA_024138025.1 of Combretum micranthum. Lineage (NCBI taxonomy): Eukaryota > Viridiplantae > Streptophyta > Magnoliopsida > Myrtales > Combretaceae > Combretum > Combretum micranthum. The sequence goes on along the minus strand of JAMXBD010002125.1, from coordinate 79,377 downwards.
TTAAAGAGATGGGGGGTTATTTGAATTCATCACTTGAAGTGGTTCAGGAATTCTTGTGGTTTGCAGTTTCAATGACAATTCAATATCCTGCCAAATAAGGTAAGAAATAAAATCGGTCAAGAACTATCCTAAAGAAGCATGAGATTTCAACAATTGAATTTATCATGCTCTACTATAAAATTCATCATCATGGAGATAATAAAATGAAGGGTATGCGACGCAACATGAAAGCATAAAATAGAAATCAACTCATCAGATGATTTCTAAAACACAAACAATGATTGCGAACAAACAATTTCTAAGAGAAAATCCTTTTAATAAGATATCAAAAGTACGTAAAATATCAATTTTATTTACTAAAACCCTAAAAGACTATTTATATTGTTACATGGAAACCTAAAACAATACTAAATAATAAATACAATAAAAGCTAGCAATAAAGATTATGACTATTACAATAAAAACCCTAAAAGACATTAATAAATAAAATAGTGTATCAAAAACTAAAGATAAGCCGGCTCGTATGCCGATGGTGTAAATCCAAGGCCAGCGATGTAGATCTTGAAGGCCGGTGGCTTAGAGGTGTGGTGTAGTTGCTTGTTAGCTACATTATTCTCTCCCACCTATGAAGAACTCGATTTCGATCTCGAGTTCTCTTCTGGATATAGGGGTTCTTCAACTTTGGATTGATGGAGATACACCTTGAATCATAAATAAGAATCCTCCAGGATCAAAGATGAACCTACACAAGTGAATATTGACAAGTATAAAGTAAAATATCCTAATTATCTTAGGATTTAGAATTGCATTTGCCCTCAAGCTCTTTACACCATCTGCAAGTTCGTTTAGAATTAATAATCTCCAAAATATCTTAACGTTAGACCTAACTTTCAAAATCCACCAAAATTCACTCCTAGATGGATCTTCCTCATCCCCCTAATCATTGATGCTCCTGTCACGATGTATTTTAGAACTTTTCAAAATTTCATAGCGAAAAAGCTTTTTGGAGGCTACCCATTTGGCTTTAAGAGAATTTCTACCAATATGAATGTAAGGTTTCATTAGGTTCTTTTAATTAGGGTTAAGGGCATCAGCAATTGAACACTTGAGTGAAGTGTGTGTATTTGTGTTTACAAAATATGGATCTATGTTAGTGATGAGCAGTGGATCGGTAGTAGTAATTGGATATGATTCAGTAGGAATGGTGGGTGTATCTGGGTTATCATTGCTATGTATGTTATTTAGGTATGAAGGCGGGTTCAATTTGGCTTGCAAATCTATTTGTGTATGGGTGTTTTCTTGTAATTCTTCTTGCTTCATGATTTTTAATTCCAACGTATCTAAAGGAGAAGTCAATTTAGGTAAACTTACTTTTGATTTAAGTAGCAATAATTCATTTAGCTACTTGTGTTGTTGAAACATGATTTCTTTATAATTAAGAGGATGGAATTCATCATCTAATAATAGCTTCATCTTAAACCATGTTCTAATAGTTACTTCTCCTTCACGACTTAGCTTTTTCTGTAACCTCTCCCACTAAACAGATGCATAGCCTTTAAGCATACATGCTACCAATCTTACCCTCTTCTTCTTTGGTACCTCCATAATATTAAAAAGTCGCTCAACCTTAGTAATCCAATCTACAAAATCCTTAATCCCTAATTCTCCTATAAAATATGAAATGTCTCTTCAAGATCTGAAACCAATGCCTTGTCTTCGTGGCCACCCTTCCTCCAACAACTCATCTTCTTTATCAGAATCATATTTATAATAATCATCAAAATTACGACACTTACCTCTATAGTAACACCTACGATTCACAGCAACAGGTTTGACAATAGGATCGCCACAAGTATACTCTGCCTTTAGTCATCTCGTATAATCGTTCCTATTCTTGTTGGCATCAAATCGCTTAATCATGTCATTAAAGCGTTGTTCAATACGTTGGAATCTCTGATCCTTGCTATCTAATGCCACCCTTCGAACCTTTGACTCGGTTCGTAGGACTTCTGCATCCTAATCACCATCAAGAATACGCTGCTATCAATACTGTCATTGGTTGCCATCTTTGGAGGAACTCTCTTTGCTCTAATACTGGTTGCGTTTTTGTCTTGATTGAGTTTTAATAAATTAATATCCTATTATCTCTTTCCTATGATCTAGTCAACGCTAGACAAGTGTACCTATTGCATGTAGTATGAGAATGGATTATAGGGTCGAGGATCTTGACAAGTACTATTACTCACCTTTTTCCTATTATCTAGCCTATAAAATTGAGTGAGTATTATGATTATGATATTAATCAAACTACTAACCTCCTATAGATTATCACTAATGATTACTAATATCAATTTACTTGACTAAATGCAGAACACAATGACTTAGACCTTGCTTCACCGATGAACTTGACATGTACATTAAGAGAATGCAATTAATATCGCTAGTTTCTTAAACTGTAGAATTCATTAAGTATGTTAACGTCTTTCTAATGATCGCTAACATCTAATCATAAATTTATCCACCGAAATCTCTTCCTAGCTAATAGCAACTTATGACCACATTAAATTCAGGAATTCTTTACTCAATTAAGTATATGCAGAAGAATTTCATAATCTTATCTCTAGGCATCATGAGCAATTCATTTTAACAGCCTAGATCTATTCAAGGGGACTATCTCTTGATTCATCCTAATGAAATCTAACATGAAACTATACCATGCATAATACAAATCCATGATTAGGTAATATCACCTGTTAAATTTAAGAAAACTAATAATAATTCATTGATTAAACGTATTAATACATATCAAGTTATGATGCAGCAGGCCTAAGCAACACTACTCATAATTCATTGACAAGGATGGTTATCTCCTCTGATCAAGTTTATGTTTTGTCACCAAGCTTGTCATAACCATAATATGCCCAATATGGCTTCCATCACGCCCATGATTGATAGGAGAATCTCCCTGAATTATCACGGTGTTATGTAATGGGTGTAATGAGGGGCACTATCTCCTTGTTTTGGTTCCTTCCTTGTATTTTCCATACTTAATACGAAGTATCCATAATAATCATAATGCAACCTCTCCAATTACCCTTCATAACATAATTTGGCCTAAAAAGAGTTGGATATCTGCAAAATTAACAACACAAACTACATTAGATTCTAAAGAATACAAATCAATATAAATACTACATAAAACGTAACACAAAACAATGCATGGGTTGCCTCCACGAAGCACTTGTTTAATGTCGTTAGCTTGACATATTGACAATCTTATCCTCTAAGTTCCCATGGGAATGTGTCCCATACCCATATTTCTAAAACCAAAAAGGGAAATATTCTTCTCATTCTAGTTTTATCTTCTTGAAGTTCAATTCCCTTTAATAGTAAGATTCCTTGATAGGTGGGGTATTGATAAATTAGTATCAGCATAAACTTAATGATATAGCCTATGGGCTCTAGGCACATTTCACGATGTTTACCATCCCCTAAACTCTCAATAAATTTATTAAAAGGAGAAAGATTTTGAATATTAACTTCCATCTCATGGTTAACTTCTTCAATCTCCTCTTCTTTTGGATTGGATTGAACAATGTTTTCTAACTTAACATTTTGAGGAGTTACAACGCCGGTAAACGGACTAATATATGTCATGTTAGTCTCTTTAAATTCATCATTTTCCTCATTAGATTCTAACCCTTCTTCACGAATGTTTAAATTGACCCTATGATCTACTAACTCATGGTTCTTTTCCATCACCTCATCCTTCACTTCTAATGACTCCTCAAAGTGAATATCTGAATAATTTTCTGCCAATGCATTAAAAGGACTTCTAATCATCTCCTTATTTACTCTCTCATGTCTCTCAAGTGTTGCTAAAGATTGAATTAACATAGACATCCACTCTTGAGATGATCCGAGAAGAGTGGCTCATTCTTCTAAACTTATGGGTTTGTAAATATCAGGAACACATAAATTCCAAGAAGCCGATTCAAACATAACTTGCATCGTCCTAAAAAATAAATCTAAATTATCATATCTTGACTCAATGGTCCATTCTAAAATGGATTTCTCTTGAGCGTCTTCATCCTTAAAGTTGAAGGAGGAAATGGTGCAGTGTATGGTTTTGTTCTTGTTCATAGGACCTATACGAACTAAATGTTTCAATGTTTGGAGGGCATATTTTCTTAAAAGGTTCTTCACTCATATTCAATTCTTGAGTATGGTAAGAACTTGAGTTTTGATGAATGGTGGTAGAATAATATGAATGTGAGACAGATTTCTCACTTTGACACTGAAAAGTCCAATGTCTGCCACCACACTCTTTACAGACAATATCATCTAAGGTCATAGGGTTATTATCTAAAAATTCTTGATAATGAATAAAAGAAGGAAATGCATGAGTATAAAATGGGCTTGAGTTAAAATAATATTGACTAGGGCATTCATCAAACTCATGGTCATTCCCACCATACCAAAATAGTAATCTTCGGTAGTTCATAGTTTAAAGAGTTATAAGTACTCAAAAGGAAAACCAAGGAAGCACACAACCCTAAAAGTAATAATTCACTATATTATATATATATATATATATATAATGGCTAGACTAATAATATTAGGCTTTCCTAATATTGCTAATGTTGCCAGCAACGGGGCTAAAAACTTGGTTGTGTTTTTGTCTTGACTGAGTTTTAATAAATTAATATCCTATTATCTCTTTCCTATGATCTGGTCAACGTTAGACAAGTGTACCTATCGCATGTAGTATAGGAATGGATTATAGGGTTAAGGATCTTAGCAAGTACTATTACTCACCTTTTTCCTATTATCTAGCCTATAAAATTGAGTGAGTACTATGATTATGATATTAATTAAACTACTAACCTCCTACAAATTATCACTAATGATTACAAACATCAATTTACTTAACTAAATGCAAAACACAACGACGTAGACCTTGTTTCACCGATGAACTTGATATGTACATTAAGAGAATGCAATTAATAACACTAGTTTCTTAAACTGCAGAATTCATTAAGCATGTTAACGTCTTTCTCAAGATCGCTAACATTTAATCCTAAGTTTATCCACCGAAATCTCTTCCTAGCTAATAGCAACTTATGCCCACATTAAATTCAGGAATTCTTTACTTAATTAAAATATATGCAGAAGAATTTCATAATCCTATCTCTAGGCATCATGAGCAATTTCTTCTAACAGTCTAGATCTATTCAAGGAGACTATCTCTCGATTCGTCCCAATGAAATCTAACATGAAACTATATCGTGCACAATACAATTCCATGATTCGGTAATATCAATTATTGAATTTAAGAAAACTAATAATAATTCATTGATTAAACATACTAATACATATCAAGTTATAATGCAGGAGGCCTAAGTGACACTACTCATACATCATGCAACAAGAAAACAAAACAAAATATAAAACACAAAGGAAACATGAGGGAAAACTTCCTTTTCACCATACAAATGTTAAACTCTTCTATAAACGACAACAACAACCGTCTCCTCTTCCTTCTCTCTCAAGAATCTCCAAGGAGTACATTACAACAAGATACAATGCACAAGAAACTATGAACAAGTATAATGTTACAAAACCAAACTGAACTATATTGTTTCGGTGTGTACAAAATGATTTGGTTTCTCCAATGTGATGTATGGGTCTTGTATTTATAATTCCAAAGTTACTAGACATGAATGGCATCTTTTCCTTGTGTCCATTAGTCTTCACATCTCTTCAAGAAACGGTTATTTTACATCTTATGCGGAAACAACGGAGATCACCACCTTCATCACTGCCGTTACTCGGGTGGTGATAGGCCTAAAAATGAAATCAGCGGAGATCACCCCCTTCATCATGGGCGTAATGAGGGTGGTGATGAGCAAAATAACCAAATCAGCATAGATCGCCATCTCTATCACTATCGATGATGGAGGCGGTGATGGCAATCACCTCCTTCATCACGAGCGTAATGAGGGTGGTGATGAGAAAAATAACCAAATCAGCATAGATCGTCATCTCTGTCACCATCGGTGATAGAGGTGGTGATGGCGATCACCTCCTTCATCACGAGCGTGATGAGTCCATAAATCAAATCCGTGGAGATTACCACCTGTTTCGCGGGCGTGATGAGGGTGGTGACGGAGATCACCGCAGTATCATGGGCGTAATGAGGCTGGTGACAAGCTATTTTTACTCCAAATGATCTTTCTTCACCAAATTATTGAGAATTTGCCCTTAGTCACCTGAAATGAACATAATTAAGTATTAAGTACCATATTCCTCAACTTTAAGCATATTCAAAGTAAAATTAAACATACTTTATCTCCAATTTAATAGAGTAAATGACCCCTATCAAACTTCCCCATGGTTAAGCTTTGCTTATCCTCAAGCAAACAAGCTGATAAAAAGTATTAAAAGAAAATTTACATTCAATGTTAGGAAAGTAAATTACAAATGGTGCATTTGTTAAAAAATCTATGTATCTCTCATTAATTGAGCAAATTCCACTAAGTGACTTTACACAGTACATGCATTGTTGTCTTTTAACTAATGATGACATGCACTTTAGTTAATCCGAGTAATGTAGCCTTTGCCCTCATCATTTAAACAGGCCTTCAAAACTTGAAAAAGATCATACACAAGATCACCAAGTAAAAGATAGTTAGTCAATTCCATCCCCTTAACGTAAGAGCATAAACAATCTCAATTGTCTCTATAGCCAATGTAAACTCAAATAAAAGTCCATAGAATTTTTCTTCTTCCCCTTAGTATTTCATATATGTTTTTACTTGTCCAGCTTTTAGGAGTCTTATAACCTATGTAGCAAGCTTTCAGCCGATAATCCTAGGCTCGTCACCCAAGTTAACAAATGTTATTCTCCCTAAGAGGCATCTCGCGAGCTTAATGACTCGAGTTATAAGACTCACTAAACCATAGCTCTTTTGTTAAGTAAGTTTCCTCGGTCGACCGATCCCACACCAATCACCTTAGGTGACCAAGTTTTAAAGGGACCCCATCAAACCTCCACATACTTAACTTATTGTTCTCTTCTTCTTCTTCATGAATACAAGGAGATTATAGATTACTAACTTCAATTAGACTTTTATCACATAAAAAAATTAAGCTTTCAAGAAAATTGAATAGAATCCATACACTTAGTCAAGTGTTAGAAATTGATTAACTAACCTTTACTAAGAACCTTATGCTAATCTTAACATGTGAATTCCTAGTTAAATGATAAGTAAAACTACATCACTTAGATTTCATCATGCAATTCTAACATGTTAACCAAAGCACATAAGCAAGTAAAAACTCAGGAGAACATTCAACACTAGCCAATTAGTTATTCAATATGAGAAATATCAGAGAATTTTTTTTCTTTCAAAATTTTTGCACCAACAATGAATGTTTTCTTAAACATGCTTAGTTGAGGGGAAATTTAATATAACAACATGCTCCATTTATTCTATATATTCCCTTCCCCACACTTAGAAAAAGACACTGTCCTCAATGTCTTAGCAACAATAGCACAAGTATGAAAAGGAATTAAAGAATAAATTAAATAAATAAGGAAAATTAAGGGAAAGAAAACTATCACTCCCCTTGTATAAATTTGAAATGTTTGATCCATAAAATTCTAGCATAACTTTATGTTCTTGATCACGACTGTCATTTAGGCCGTGATCTTATTTATCTCGAACATTTGACATCATCTCCTTCATCACGGCGGTTTCGTAGGATATAATCTCCTTTGGTCATAAAAAATTTAGTATAACCCCCATGATAACGGGCGTGACAAAGTGGTTATCTCCTCTTATTAAGTTTATGTTCTATCCCCAAGCTTGTCACGACCATAATATGCCTAATACGGCCTCCATCATGCCCATGATTGATAGGGGGATCTCCCTGAATTATCACGTTGTTATGTAATGGGCGTAATGAGGGGTGTTATCTCCTTGTTTTGGTTCCTTCCTTGTATTTTCTATACTTAATACGAAGTATCCATGATAATCATAATGCAACCTCTCCAATTACCCTTCATAACATAATTTGGCCCAAAAAGAGTTAGATATCTGCAAAATTAACAACACATACTACATTAGATTCTAAAGAATACAAATCAATATAAACAATACACAAAACAATGCATGGGTTACCTCCCATGAAGTGCTTGTTTAACGTCGTTAACTTGACATATTGACAATCTTATCCTCCAGGTTCCCATGGGAATGTGTCCCATACCCATGTTTCTAAAACCAAAAGGGGAAATATTCTTCTCATTCTAGTTTTATCTTCTTGAAGTTCAATTCCCTTTAATAGTAAGATTCCTTAATAGGTGGGGTATTGATAAATTAGTGTCAGCATAAACTTAATGATATAGCCTATGGGCTCTAGGCACATTTCATGAAGTTTATCATCCCCTAAACTCTCAATAAATTTATTAAAAGGAGAAAGATTTTGAATTTTAACTTCCATCTCATGGTTAACTTCTTCAATCTCCTCTTCTTTTGGGTTGGATTGAACAACGCTAGTAAACGGACTAATATATGTCATGTTAGTCTCTTTAAATTCATCATTTTCCTCATTAGACTCTAACCCTTCTTCATGAATGTTTAAATCGAGCCGATGATCTACTAACTCATGGTTCTTTTCCATCACCTCATCCTTCACTTCTAATGACTCCTCAAAGTGAATATCTGAATAATTTTCTGCCAATGCATTAAAAGGACTTCTAATCATTTCCTTATTTACTCTCTCATGTCTCCCAAGTGTTGCTAAAGATTGAATTAACATAGACATCCACTCTTGAGATGATCCTAGAAGAGTGGTTAATTCTTCTAAACTTATGGGTTTGTAAATATCAGGAACACATAAATTCCAAGAAGCCGATTCAAACATAACTTGCATCGTCCTAACAAATAAATCTAAATTATCATATCTTGACTCAATGATCCATTCCAAAATGGATTTCTCTCGAGAGTCTTCATCCTTAAAGCTGAAGGAGGAAATGGTGCGATGTATGGTTTTTGTTCTTGTTCATAGGACCTATACGAACTAAATGTTTCAAAGTTTGGAGGGCATATTTTCTTAAAAGGTTCTTCACTCATATTCAATTCTTGAGAATGGTAAGAACTTGAGTTTTGATGAATGGTGGTAGAATAATATGAATGTGAGATAGGTTTCTCACTTTAACACTCAAAAGTCCAATGTCTGTCACCACACTCTTTATAGACAATATCATCTAAGGTGATAGGGTCATTATCTAAAAACTCTTGATAATGAATAAAAGAAGGAAATGCATGAGTATAAAATGGGCTTGAGTTAAAATAATATTGACTAAGGCATTCATCAAACTCATGGTCATTCCCACCATACCAAAATAGTAATCCTCGGTAGTTTATAGTTCAAACAGTCATAAGTACTCAAAAGGAAAACCAAGGAAGAAGACAACCCTAAAAGTAATAATTCACTATATTATATATATATAATGGCTAGAGTAATAATATTAGGCTTTCCTAATATTGCTAATGTTCCCTGGCAAAGGGGCCAAAACCTTGGTTTTGTTTTTGTCTTGATCGAGTTTTAATAAATTAATATCTTATTATCTCTTTCCTATGATTTGGTCAACACTAGGTAAGTGTACCTATTACATGTAGTATAGGAATGGATTATAGCATCGAGGATCTTAGCAAGTAATATTACTCACCTTTTTCCTATTATCTAGCCTATAAAATTGAGTGAGTACTATGATTATGATATTAATTAAACTACCAACCTCCTACAAATTATCACTAATGATTACAAACATCAATTTACTTAACTAAATGCAAAACACAATGACTTAGACCTTGCTTCACTGATGAACTTGACATGTACATTAAGAGAATGCGATTAATATCACTAGTTTCTTAAACTGCATAATTCATTAAGTATGTTAACGTTTTTCTCAAGATCGTTAACGTCTAATCCTAAGTTTATCTACCAAAATCTCTTCCTAGCTAATAGCAACTTATGCCTGCATTAAATTTATGAATTCTTTACTTAATTAAATATATGTAAAAGAATTTCATAATCCTATCTCTAGGCATCATGAGCAATTTCTTCCAATAGTCTAGATCTATTCAAAGGGGCTATCTCTCAATCCATCCCAATGAAATCTAACATGAAACTATATCATGCACAATACAATTCCATGATTCGGTAATATCAACTATTGAATTTAAGAAAAATAATAATAATTCATTGATTAAACGTACTAATACATATCAAGTTATAATGCAGGAGGCCTAAGCAACACTACCCATACATCATTCAACAAGAAAACAAAACAAAATATAAAACACAAAGGAAACATGAGAGAAACACCCTTTTCACGATACAAATGTTGAACTCTTCAATAAACGTCAACAATAGCCCGTCTCCTCTTCCTTCTCTCTCAAGAATCTTCAAGGAGTGCATTACAACAAGATATAATGTAGAAGAAACTATGAATAGGTATAATGTTACAAAACCAAACTGAATTATATTGTTTCGGTCTGTACAAAATGATTCCGTTTCTCCAATGTGATGTATGGGTCTTGTATTTATAGTTCCCAAGTTACTAGACATGAATGGCATCATTTCCTTGTGTCCATTGGTCTTCACATTTCTTCAAGAAAAGGTTATTTTACATCTATCGCGGAAACATCGGAGATCACCACCTTCATCATGGTCGTAACTAGAGCGATGATAGGCCAAAAAATAAATCAGCGGAGATCACCCCCTTCATCACGGTCGTAATGAGGGTAGTGATGAGCAAAACAACCAAATCAGCATAGATCACCATCTCTATCAACGCTAGTGATGGGGGTAGTGATGGCGATCACCCCCTTCATCAGGGCATGATGAGGGTAGTGACGAAGATCACCATCCTCATAACGGGCGTGATGAGTATGGTAATGAGTCCATAAATCAAATCCACGGAGATCACCACCTGGGTCACAGACGTGGTGAGGATGGTGACAAGCCATTTTTACTCTAAATGATCTTTCTTCACCAAAGTATTGAGAATTTACCCTTAGTCACCTGAAATGAACATAATTAAGCATTGAGTATCATATACCTCAACTTTAAACATATTCAAAGCAAAATTAAACATAATTTATCTCTAATTTAATAGAGTAAATGACCCCTATCAAATACTAATCTGACGTCGTGTGAAACCATAAAATAGAGATCAACTCACTAGATGATTTCTAAAGCACAAATAACAATTGCAAACAAGCAATCTCCAAGAGAAAATTCTCTCAATAAGATATCAAAAGTATGTAAAATATCAGTTCTGTTTACAAAAACCCTAAAAGACTATTATATTGTTATATGGGAAACCTAAAAGACAAATACTGAATAATAAATATAATGAAAGATGGCAATAAATACTATTTACTATTACAATAAAAACCCTAAAAGTCATTAATAAATAAAATCGTGTATCAAAAATTGAAGATGTAGGCTAGATAATGCACCGATGGCGTAAATCCAAAGCCGACGGTGTAGATCTTGAAGGTCATTGGCTTAGAGGTGTGGTGTAGTTACGTGCCATCCATGTTAGTATGGGGGTTGTATTAGAGGAGATGGAGTGTAATTATCATACTCTACTATAACAACATCATACAACGTATTGTACATAACATGTGCCATTTAATTCCAAAAAAGTTTGATTTGTAACTAGGTAAAATATTTCTAGAAATTGAAATGTGTTTCAAAAATTAGTTACACTTGGGCCTATGTATCTATTTCTTGTAAATGTGAATAATATTATCAAATTTCATAATCTAATAGTGTAAATGCAATATATATATATATATATATATATAACAGTGAATGTGTGATTAGTGATATTTTATCTTAAATACTTTTGGCTCAAGGAATGATATGCACACTGAAAGAAGAGATCTTTTGCTAGGAAAAATGGCAACACAAGAAGGAAATCAATTTTATTTAAATACCTTAATCCAATTTGGTTAAGCTATTTATTTTAGCTAAGCTTGATTTTAGCTTAACCTCTATTGGTTCATATTATTAAATTATCAAGAGAGCTTAGTTGACAACTAAGGTTGATCATTAACTAAGAGATAGTTTGGAAAATTTTTTTATCAAAAGAAAAGGATTAATTGCTAGCTATAATAAAGCCACTAATACAATTTTCTTATTATGTTCCAACAATTTAGTAATTAATACAAAACAATTATTCATATTTATGATAATTCTCATATTTTAGTTCAACATTTTAAAATTGGCAAATTACAACATGAGTTATCAATATCAATGATAAATTCGTTTAAGATATTAAAGTTTTCTTTTCTTTCCCCTCCCTTGAAAATATTAACATTTTCAATAGTTAAAAAGGGAAACAACATTAATGAGGTATCCATTGAGAAAAATTAATAAAAAATTATCTGAAATTTGTTACCTTAATTAAATTTTATGTTATACAATGTCTAAATCACTTTACAAAATATTGATTTCTTTTTTTAATCACATCAAATGTGACATCTTATAATACCTTCTAGTAAGTGATGACTCTATATTTGGTCTTAGTAGGTTTTCCTTCTTATAGCATGAGGACATGAAATCATATCTCAGAAAAAATGGCATATTTTTGTGCTAGATTTGTAAGTGTTTAGTTAATCAATCCAATCGGTGTCAACAAAAGTAGTAAAAAAAGTGCAAAATGTGCAAACAATAAAGATGCCTAGTGTCATGGTGCCATGGAGATTTGGATCAATCCATTAAATTGGTTGCATGCAATTAGTATTTAGGGATTGATATATTGACTCAACTTTGACTAACAATAAAGCTGATGTCTCTAGTCCAGTTATTTGAGTTCATTATTTGAAAGGGTTTAGAAGTGTTTTGTAGTTTATATGACAAACAGCTGCTTCAATTACACTATACATTTGTTAATATGTCGAACAATGGTTTGAAGCTTTCTTTACTGATAATGAGCCTAAAAATTTTCATTTGCACAATCATGATGCCCTCCCAAGAGATTCCAATAGATGCAATCGCATTGTTTAACAATAAATTTGCAATGATGAAAATCCCAAAAGAAGGTTCTAACATATTCAATGGCATTGTTTAACAATAACTTTATAGGTGAGACTTGGGTCAAGTCACTTATAGGGAAGATGCAAGATCCATCATTGGATCTTGCAATAATATTGTAGGTTTGTTTAAAAAGTTGTAGGTATAGTAGGTTATGTATAAAAGTTGTAGGTTATAGGTTATAGGTTGTAAATGACTTGACCCAATTAGGTTCCATAACTTTACAATGAAGAAAAGCCCAAAAGATGGATAGGAAGCATTTATGATTTTCTTCAATGATTGTTAGAATAATTAGTTAAAGCTATTTTTGTAATTTCTTATTTCTTATTTATACATAATGTAACATTGTATTAGGAATGAATAACACTAACAGTTTATTCCTTAACATGATATATGAGTAGAAGATTGAGAGTTTGAATCCCCACGCAGTCGTTACAACCCCTTTAATAATTAAATCGTTCAACTTGATGGATTGTAGTTAAAGTCCATATTCCACCCCACAAGTGAGAGGGAGTCTCATGTAATAAATATAACAGTCCACACTATATCTACAAGTTTAAACTTTTAAAGTAGATAGTTATGGTGCCAACCTGAATATAGTGGATTGTATGTCTTTTAATCTCTCTTGCTACTAAACATCGGTGGCATCTACATCAATTAGACATGGAAAAATGCCTTTCTGCGTGGTGATTTCTAAGAAGAGGTGTTTATGGAACAACCACTAGGTTTTGTTGTTTAGGGGGACACAAGGTTATTTTATTGCCTAAAAAAAATGTTTATATAGATTCAAACAATCTCCAGGTGCTTGGACTGGTAGTGTTAGCTCAGTTGTGATTGAATTTGGTCTTCCTAGATGTAATTCATATCACTTTATGTTTTATCAACAACATAATGGTAAGAAATTATATTAGTTATATATGTCGATGATATTGTGATTTCAGGAAATGACCATGCAGGCATCGAGAAATTAAAGGAATTTTTATAGTAGAAATTTCAAACCAAGGACATGGGTAGGTTAAAATATTTCATTGGAATTGAATTTGCTTGATCCAGAGAAGGTATATATCTCTCCTAATGGTCGTATGTACTTGACTTATTGTCTAAAACTAGTTTAATTGGAGCAAAACCAATAATTTGCCCATGGATCCTAATGTCAAACTCTTACTTGATGAAGAAGATATTTTAGATGACCCAGAGAGATATAGGAAGCTAGTTGGTAAACTTAACTAACCGATAGTGATACATGCTGATATATCATTTATAGTCAATGTTGTAAGTTAATTCATGGGCACACCTTGATCTAGTCATTGGAAGACTATATCTCGTATTTTACATTATCTTTGTTAGAATAATTAAGTGTTAATGTAAGGGTATGTTTATAGTTTCATGTTAACAATATATATATATATATATATATAATATCGTGATGGGGTTTATGTGACTCCAACACCGTTCTACCAAAATAGTATAGTATCAGAGTAAAGTTGACTGAAATCCACCACTATATCTACTGGAATATACCACTACCACTTCAGACATTACCTCTCACCATTAACCACCACTCAATCTCTTAGAGCATTTGTACTATTGTCTTGATTTGAAGTCAAAGAACTCTGATGCAACCATACCACCAACAAACCCAAATTCTAGCAACCAATTCGAAATATTCAAAATTGAAACCCTAAATCCCCAAAGTCAAAACCCTAAGTACCTAAAACTGTAACCCTAGCTCTTGGAAAAGCTTTGTAACACCAAAGTCCATCATGGGAAGGGGCATTGTTGTGGCAATCGCTTTAATTATCACCGCTATAGTCGAGTGCTCCATCAATGACTCATAGTAGGTAAAACCTACATCATAGAGAATTGCAACACGGCTGGGATCAAATACAGGAAGTACTATGGCATAGAATGGACTGATTGTCTTGGAGAGAAACCGTGTGATGATATGGATGCTTGTTGCAAAATTATTGATGGTGTTTATGTGAATAGTGATGTTCATGTTGACATTTTATCTTGCGTCAATAGGTGAGATTTTTTTTTTTCAATTTTGAAAATTAAACGCAGCCACAGACATTTTTTTTCAAAGACTTGTCCTATCCAAAAATGCCTTCATGGTCTGCCTTGGTTCTCCCTTCAAGTTCAACCCATGTTATGCCTAATCCAGATTTCCACGGTAATGAAACCTAATCATCTACAGTCACCATATCAAGGGAAGAACATGATAGGCTCTTATGGTTTCAATGTGTTTCATAGACATCTAGACTCCTATGGTTTCAATGTGTTTCACAAACATCTACTTCTTTATCTTTAGTCCAATTAGGTAATCCTACTATCTATCTTACTCAAGGTTCTTTACGGTGTTGGGTAATTGATTCAGGTGCTACTAGACATATGTTAGGTACAATTGATTGTTTTACCCAAATATCATACTCTTCTACTTCATCAAATGTCACTCTTGCCAATGGATTTACTTCATCTATAATCGGGATTGGCACAGCCATACCTGTTGCATCATTTCCCAAAAATTAATTCTATACATGCCCCAATTGCCTATTAATAAGCTCAAAAAATCCTATAATTGCTCCATCACATTATTTCCTTCTTTTATGATATAGGATTTGGGAACAGGAAAGATGATTGGTGGGAAGCATGAATTTAGTGGGCTATACTATATGAATTTGACACCTCTTACTGCTTTGTTATTCAACCAGACCTTATGGAAATGCATTATTGGTTTTGTCATCGTTATAAAAATACTTTGCCTAATGTATCACAATCCATAGTCTTGTCATAGTCTCCAGTGCCAATCCTATCAATTACACAAATAGAGTCATGTTTCATTCAATCCAAGAGTCAACAAATGGGTCATTACTCCATTTCATTTAGCTCATTCTAAAGTATGGGGGCCTACCCGTATTACTTCTATTTTGGGTTTTAGATACTTTGTCACATTTATCAATGACTGTTCAAGGATGATATGGTTATATTTAATGAAGAGTCATTTATAGTTATTTGATATCTTATGTGCATTTTATTATTAAATTCAAAATCGCTTTAATTCCTCTATTTGTGTGTTTTGATCTGATAATGCTAAGGAATACATGTCTAATTCATTCCAATCATATATAAAGAAGCAGGGTATTATTCATCAAACCTCATGTGCTTATACTCTACAACAAAATGGAGTTGTTGATCATAAAAACCATCATTTCATTAAGATTGCTATGATATTATTTATTCATATGAATATACCTAAGCATTTTTGGGCTAATGTAGTTCTCACTACATGATTTCTCATAAATAGAATGCCATCTACAGTACATGACAAGGTCTCGTTGCATCTTCTTCTCCTTAATCAATCTTTTTCCTCACATTGCTTACTCATGCTTTTGGTTGTTTCTGTTTTTTCCATCAATTGTCTCCAGGTAACGAAAAGTTTGGTCCTTGATTGATTCATTGCATATTCCTTGGCTACTTTCATAGTTAAAAGGGGTATCATTGTTATTCACCTGAACATAATAAGTTTAATGTCTTTCTTTAAGTCAACTCTATATTTTTCCACATTGTCTCCATCTCCCAGGGATGAGTTACCTTTGTTGCTTTTGCCATCTTTTCTTGATTTACTTCTAGTAGATCAGGGCACTTCTACTACCTTGCCACTTCATAGGGTTCCCTCATCTTAACTAGCCAAATATGTAGGCTTATGTTTGTTAACAATGCATTAACTTGCAAGACCCTACATCTCCACCAAGTCCTCTATCAAACTCAAATCCTCCTTCTTTATCTGATCTTGACCTCCCCATTGCATTAAGAAAGGGTAAGCGAGATATTCATCCTTTTATTTGCCATCCACTTTCAAATGTCATTACATACTCTTTTCTTTCACCTTCTTATATTTCCTTCATTGCATCATCATCTACTATTTCTGTTCCAAACTTTGTTTTAGAAGCTTTAGCTCATTATAGCTGGTTCGTCGTTATGCAAGAAGAAATGTTTGCTCTCTATTATAATAACATGTGGGATCTTGTACCTCTTTCTAATGGTAAATCCATAATTGGATGTCAATGAGTATTCTCTTTGAAAGTCTTACTTGATGGAATTGTTGATTGATTGAAGGCTTGCTTAGTTGCTAAAGCCTATACCCAAATATATGTTGTTGATTATTGAGATACCTTTTCATCAATAGCTAAGATAACTTTAGTGAGTCATCTTATTTCTCTTGCTGCCACTCATCATTGGCTTTTACATCAACTAGATATTAAAAATGCTTTTCTGCGATGATCTTGAAGAAGAAGTGTATTGAGAAGTGTCTAAAAAACCTTTATCTTAAGCATAATCTTGAGCATTAAATGTAAGAAATTATCAAATATGTTGTAAAAAGTTGGTACTTATTGAGTTAAATTATTGATTTTAGTTGCTTGAAGAGTTCAATTGAAGAAAAGATGAAATTTGATGAAGAAAATAGATGATTTCGAAGCAAAAACATGAAGAATCAAAGTGTAGAGGAACCATATGGCCCTTGTAGTAGATGGTATAACTCTTTATGTAGATACATAGCTCCATATGCTGATCCTACGACCACTATGATAGTTTATACGAGCAATAGAATATAGAGGAAAGAGTCATACAGCTTGCCATAAGGACCCTACAATAGGTAATACGAGCCCAAAACATGGACCAAAGAATTGTACGCCCTGCCATATGACTCCTACAATAGACCATATGAGCACAAAAATTGAACTGGAAGACCGTACGCCCTGAGATACGACCTATGTGAAGGAGATACCAAGCATTGTCAACTTAATCAGAAGCCATATGCCCCGTGAGATGATCGTACGTTAAATCATACATGCTTGCCACGTATCATATTAAAAGATTCCGTTAGGTTTTTGAGTTTCCCTATAAATATGACTAGTTTGCTAAAACCCTACTAACTTTTGAACACATTTTGAGCCATCCCACATTGTCATAAGTCTTATGAGCTTCTTCAACAACAAGATTGAAGACTTCAAGCAAGATTTCATCAAGTAATTAGGTTGTAACTATGACTTTCGATTATTCTTCTTTTATGTATGGGATTATTGCTATATCTAATAAGATTTTAATGTAATATCATTAGTTTTCTTAAGTTCAATTGCATGTTTGTTATTGTTTACTCAAGTTCATATTGTTGATGTATGAATTTATACAGGATATTATGGAAGTTGATTGAGAAATTTCTTTTATCATTAGATTTGTGCAATTGAAAGGATTTTCTTGTAGTTTTAGAGATAAAATAGTGAAAAATCTTTTGTGAATATTGGAATTTGTATCCATATTTGTAATTCCATTCTAAGTTGTTATTGATCTAGAAGAGATTATAATTGATTGATTTAGGATTAGGAATTAATATAGTTGAGAAAGTTATTAATTTAAGAAAGGAAACTTTACAGTTTGAGGAATTAATGTTACTCATTTAATTAATTTAAGAAGTTACAGTAGTTGGTTAGTGATAAATTAAGATCTATGTATATCTAAGTATGATCCAATCAAACTAAACTTCAATTTGTGTTCGTTGGATTGCTAGTAATTGATAGAGTATTATTAGTTTCTTAGATTAAGTTAGTTCAATTATTGTTGGTTACAGAATAAGGAAAGACTTAGTATCAGTAGTTGAAAATCCCTGTGAGATGACCCTATACTTAGTATTATACTACAGTAAACAATAAGGATGTACACTTGCCTATTAAGTCGTAAGACAAGATTAACAGCAGGTATTTTGATTTAATTAAAACAACTATCATTACGGCTAAGTTTTTTGGAACAACCTCCAGGCTTTGTTGTCTAAAGAAATCTTTATATGGGCTTAAATAATCTCCGCATGCTTGGTTTGGTAAATTTCATTCATTTGTGATGGAATTTAGTCTTTCTAGATGTATTTCACATTATTCCATGTTTTATCAACCATATGATGGTAAGAAAATTATATTGGTTGTGTATGTTGATAACATTGTGATTTTAGGAGATGGTCATGATGGGATTAAGAAACTAAAGGATTTCCTACACCAAAAATTCCAAACAAAAGACATGGGCAATTTGAAGTATTTTCTTGGAATTAAAGTTGCCTGATTTAAACAAGGTATGTATTTGTCTCAGTGGAAATATGTGCTTGACTTACTAAATAAAACCGGTTTAGTTAGAGCAAAACCAATTGATTTACTTATGGATCCTAATGTTAAGCTCTTGCCTAATGAAGGAGATGTCTTAGATGACCCAGAGAGGTACAAAAGGCTAGTTGCTAAACTTAATTATATTACGGTAACACAACGTGATATATCATTAGCAATCAGTGTTATAAGACAATTCATGAACTCACCTTGCATTAGTCATTGGAATGTTATGATTCGTATTTTGTATTATCTTAAAGGATCTCTTACATGCTGATTGGGAAGATTCACCATTAGATAGAAGATCTACCACGAGATATTGTGTCTTTATTAGTGATAATCTTATCTCATGGAAAAGTGAGAAACAAACTGTAGTAGCAAGATCAAGTGTAGAAGCTGAATATAGACAAATGAGATTCACAACATGTGAATTACTATGGTTTAAGTAGTTGTTAGAAGAACTTGGTTTTCCGCGATCACAACTAATGAAACTAATATGTAATAACCTGATTACTCTACACATAGCATGAAACCTAGTGTTTCATGAACGTCAAATGCATTTTGAAATCGATTGTTAATTTGTTTGTGAAAAGTTATTAAATAAGGCAATTGATACAACCTATGTGGATCAAAAAATCAAATTGCCAATTTATTTACTAAGTCTCTTCGAGGAGTTTGAGTGGATTATATTTATAACAAGCTAGGAGCACATGATATATATGCTCCAGCTTGAGGGAGAGTGTTAGAATAATTAAATGTGTTAATGTAAAGGTATTTTTATATTTTTATGTTAACAATATATATAAAGTATCGTGATGGGGTTTATGTAACTTCAATACCTCTCTACCAAAATAACTCTCTCAAAGGGTCTCCAAGTCGGGGATTCTAGTATAAGGAACATGGGTACATAGATGTTGTTGGGTACACGAATGCTGATTGGGCAATATCATCATTAAACAGGAGATCGACCACAAGATATTATGTGTTTATTGGTGGTGATCTTGTTTCATGGAAGAGTAAGAATCATGTTTCATGAAAGAATAAAAAGCAGACTGTGGTAGCAAGATTGAGTATAGAATATGAATACAGGGTAATGGCATCTATAACTTGTGAATTCTTTAGTTTAAACATTTGTTAGAAGAACTTAGGTTTCCTCAGTCACAACCGATGAAATTGATATGCAATAATCAAGCTACTCTACACATAACATCAAATTCAGTATTTTGTGAATGCACAAACCATATTAAGATAGATTGTCACTTTGTTTGTGAGAAACTACTAAATAAGGAAATCATTATATCTTATGTGAGATCGGAAGACTAATTAGCTGACCTATTTAGTAAGTCGCTTATAGAGGTTCGAATGAATTATATATGTAACAATTTAGAAGCATAAAATATATATGCTTTAGCTTGAAGGGAAGTGTTAGAATAATTAGTCAAGGATATTTGTGTAATTTTGTATTTCTCATTTATATGTAGTATAACATTGTGCTAGGGTTGGATAACACGGACACTTTATTCCTTATCAATGATAAATGATATAACGAGAATCATTTACAAACCAATGTACCATAAATTGGTTATTATCCATTTTGCTTTTCTCCTGTAAATTTGCAGTATTGTATGTACATAATATATTACAACATATCAACTTTGCCTATTCTTTTTCCTTCTTTTTCCAGAAAGAATAGAATGAATTTGCAAATGCCGATTGAAGGCCTCATTGAAAAGGAAGCGTGTTTGGAAAGCTTCGATGATTGGAAGCCATGCCAAACAAGCTACTGGTGTGAAGAGAATGACTCCCATTCCGTAGTCATATGCGCGGGCAAGGATACGGGTGAAATCCCATAATCCTCGCCAAATTCTTGTATCCTTTATCATTGGGCCAACAGCTTGAGCAATCTGAAATAGTTGAAGTCAGAAAAGAGCTGTATCGAACAAAGGAAAATAACATAGGCAAATGATTGCATTTCCTTGAAAAACACTTACCATTATCAGCCCCCAACCAGTTGGCAAAAACGCTAAACTGCATACCAGTAAGTCCATCATAGACAGGGCACAGACAGCAGAAAGAGTGATTATGACGGATATAACACCGAGGAAGAGGAACGCTTTAAACAACCTAAACACAAGGTGGTAATGAGCACTGAACTGTTGTCTTCCCATGTTCACGGCCTGAAAATTAGGACCATATTATTCACTTCAATATTTCACTACAAGTCTATCCTCACTGTTGATTTGGATCCGGAAGAGAAAAAAAAAATTTGTAACTTTTGATACTCTATATATAGAAATGAAAGTCACATTACAAAAAAGTCATGATGATAAGACCGCTTTGAAGGGAAATAAAATGATAAAAAATTGTTTCTAGAAGCTTTCAATTACCATGACATAAGCCAGGACTCTGTATATGCATAAAGAATATGCTGGTCAAAATACAATGCAATGTTTTTAAAAGCTAATGTCAACATTGTTTCATTATTTCTCTTTTCCCCCAAATGAACGACACCTGAGACCTTTTTTTTTTAATTTATTTTTTTTAAAGATAAATCTATTTTACTTCCTTCTTTTGCATCCTATCAGCTCAAAAATATTTGCTGAATGCATAGATGGTCATGAAATTGTAAATGAACATGTGATGCTTGGGGATGGTGAGAAGTGGAATAAGCAATCTACAGAGGTCAAATAAGCAACACGAAGGAAAAACCAAAATCATGCTGTCGTTCAATGCTAGTTTTAATAGCTTCTAACTCCCAAAAAAAAAAAAATAATAATATCCATTGTTGATAGGTGATATGCTGCAAAATCACATGAAATTGTGAAAAGGAACGCTTACCTTGGCTAATAGGAATATTGCCAAAAGGACAATCCAGGATAGCACATAAACCATGAAATTGTTACTCTGCTGGGAGATGTCCAGGTGGTATACAAGACCATACTGATATAGGAAAAACCTCAACGAGAGGAGAATTTCAATTAGCCTTGCAATCAACCCTGAGTGACGAATATGAGCTTGCTCTTGAATCCACCATGATTCCCAACTCTTATCTGGGTGAACTCCTATACCACCTCGTACCTTGATCCACTTATTCCAGTCTTTCCAGTCATCAACAATCTTGGCCCAGCTGAATCCAGAAGGATTAAATAGAAATGGTGCAAACAACCAAGTGATGGACATAAACCAAACCGAGTAAGTGATTAGCACATATGCCACGCTACTCTGGTAGGACCGCCGAAACATATCATAGATAATCAACAGAAGCAATAGCTCAAATCCTTTAACAAAGTGGCTTCGGGAATATAATCTGTAATTTTCAGAGAAACTGGCATGAAACACTACCACTTTCCTCCCAGTCGGCCTGTATTTAGCTCCTCCGTGCAGAATTGTCCGTCCATAATAATGCGTTTTTGATCCAAAGGAAAAGGTGAAGAAAAGAGCAGCCAGTTGAAACTGCATGAGGACAAAATCTTTGACGGCCATTAAGAATCCTCTCTCAAGTCCCAACTCCATAATCATTGGTAAGCCTGTTAAAAGCCCTAGTTGGATAAATGATTGTGAAGCAAGAGCTGTTTCCAGGGACCGTATATTTTGCACTCTTGCCTCAAGAACAAGTGCCTTTTGTAATCCACTAAGGACCAAATATAGCTGCCCATACAGGAAAACATAAATTCCAATAACTGCTATCTGTGAAAATAAAAGGAGAAATATCAGGAAACCTCTATTAATAAAGGTGATGAGGCAACAACTATTCCATTACATAGATCATAATTTCATGGAAAGCATCTAATAAAATATAGTATGTCAAAATACTTTCTTATGAATCATAGTTGGAAATGGAAAGCTTGATCTTAGATTTGTATAAGGCTTGTTATATTGTTATTTGTTAAGTAAATAGTTCCGGATTGCAAAGGTTGTCTACCATGTAATAAAGAAAGAGAGTAGGAACCTTTGTGAAATTAGAACGTTACCAGACTACTGAAGTAAAAGCCAATAGTTGTGTAGTAACAGGATAGCATCCGGAAGAAGTCGAATTGCTGCCCTAGACGATATATATCTCGGCTTAATGTCTGTTCACTGTTTCCATTGGCAACTTTGGCTTCAAACTTGGATATTTGATTTAAACCTACATCACGACCTTTGCCTACTTGCATGTACTCTCGATAAGAGATTTTTCCCCGTCGTAGAATACAATTAAATCCTATGAGAAATGTGTAAATTGCTGTCAACCGATTATGGTAATTCCATTACTGGATTATGATAAACAATGCATCAATATTTTACCAGCAAATACATCCTCACTCAAGTTGATGGTCTTCGATGCTTTGCTTATGCCACCTCTAGTGAGATGGAATATCCTGTCAAATACATCAGGATGTCCATAATGGAATCGCACCCTGCCGATAAAACAAGGAAATGTATCAGTAAAAAATTATCCTGAAGAAGCATGGGATTTCAACAGGAAAGACGAGTAACTTGGCATGTCTTGGCAAGGAACCTATTGTTGGTATAGTCCTTTAAGTGAAAGGTGGTCGGTTTATTGACTATCATATACTTGATTTGATATATACAGTAATAAGACAATGATAGGTTTTAATTGTGGTAAGATAAATGTTATGATCGTTCACCCTTTAACATAATGGGCAGCAGAGAGCTGAAGCAACATATCTTCCTATCAAACTACCCATTTCTAATTTAGGTATGTGAAAATTTTAATCTTATTCTAAAGAGAGGTCAATGTTAGACTCGGCAGAAGGTTTGACTTAGACATGCTAGAAGGTCGTTAAGCAAAACTGGATTTGAACCACAGTTAAACCCAACTGCTTTTATGGCCAGGTTAGGTTTAATTGAGTTGAACTAGGTAGATTAACCTTGATCTAACAACACTAGTTAAAGCTCATCATTTCAACCGTTAGGTTTAAATTTTGTTTGGATGTTACAAAGGATAGACTGTGATAGATTCTTAATTTTTCCTTTTCGGGTGCTTTCGGTGAGGTGTGGCATAATACTTCAGATCCAAGTTATGCCTTACCTGAGAGGGTTGGCAAGTAGCCTCTGACCAATGGTGACGAAGCTGGTCTCTTGGTATGACATAAACCAAGCAAGTGAGGAAACACTGCAATTTGGAGGAAAAGATATGATGATGTTGACAGAGATGGAGTTAGAGCAAAACGATTATACATCAAGCAACATATTGTACATTCAATTTATGCATACCATTTAATTCCAAAAAGTATGATTGGTAACTGAGTGATATATTACTCGAAATAAACAAAAAATAAAACATAATTCATGGATCAATATAAGTATTTGCTGGGAAGCAGACCCTCTTAGTCCCTTTTCGCAAGAGTGGGATCATAATCTTTTGTCCTTGAATTTCACATAAAGCTATTGATTCCATCTCAAACATTACTGAAATGCCTCTTACAGTGGAGTAAATAGTCAATTTTGAAAGAAGTTATTTTCAATTTATTTCAGATATAATTCTATCTGATTTAGAAGGGTATATTAAATTTCTGACGTTACTTTTATTAAGCACGAAAGTTGTCATTGCCTTTATATGCTATCACTTATATCTTGTACTGATGGTCACCTTGCATCTTTCAAGGCGAAGTCAACAGGTAGCACGTTTTATACCCTGAAGTATGGACTTTCATGGGATCCATCTCTTCTGATATACAATGACCTCCGGATTTTCTTCTACCTTTCTTCTTCCATTGAAGGATGAATTTTAATTATTCATTATCTTATTTTTACTTGCTATTTCTATCAGCCCAAGAAACAGATTTGCTATATGTGGTGTTGCTGCTGCTTCCACTTCCATGAATTACTAGCTATGCCCCCCTTCAAACTCCTCGGAATTCATCTATGTGTAGTTGAATAATGGCAATTATAGTATGGGAAGTCATTTAATGTAGGTAGAAATTAAACTACCCTTTGGATCAGAGTTTTACCTTCCTGTAAATATGTGTTCCCTTAGTCCAATTATGGTTGGAGGTTGATGTCCCTTACGCTGAAGAAATTCTTGTAAAAGATTTCTCATCTTGATAGTCTCTTCTAGATAATTATCCTGTTACATTATAAGTCACGAAATGATTGTCTCAACAGTCAAAACTGTAACAGCCACCAACAAAGACACCTACTTGATTCATATCAATCGTTTGAAGGGCTTCACCACGGGTAAAAATTATTGCATGATTCTGATTTTCAGGCTTCCCTCTCCAATTCTTGGTGAGCCAGGGAGTTTTATGCGATATATTTCCTATTAAAAAATAGTGAGACAATAAATGGTTTCAGTTTGATTCTTTATGTATAAAGCACAATGTCATTTGAACTATTCTGGATGGATTGAAGAATGGAATAAGTGGCTAAAGCATCATCATTCCATTCAGGTATTTGTATCAATTACCTGATCATATTCATTATCGGACTTAACCAATATTGAGGAATACACTTTTTTATTCGTGTCACCTACAATTGCGTCTTTTTCCTCAATATAAGCCACACGAAGAGATGGATACCTTCAAGCAATTCAATAGATGAGAATTATCCTAGAAATCATATCATATAGATGACTCCAATAAAAAGTCACAGATAACAGGAATAACAAAAGTTGCTGCAGGTGTATATTACCTTTTCATTAATTCGAGAACATCTTTTGCATGGGGATCTCCAGATGCTTTTTGTAATCCATACAATTGACAAGATACAACATATGTAAATTTCAAGTCAGCTATAGCATCCAGTTGAGCAGCTAATGCACTGTGCTCTCTTTCAATACTTTCATAACCTTCAATAATATCTGCTTGATGAGATAAAATAATCAGATATTCTTGTCCTCGAGACAAATTCAAACTATTACAGAATCATTCAAAAAATAAATGAATGTAGTCAAGCCAATGGCAATTCAGGCAGAGGTAGCTGCATAGTATGAACTTAAAGATTGCACACCTCTATCCTCGACCATGTCAAGAAATGCTTGCAGCTTCAAAGCTTCCCGATAGTACATCATTCCTCGGACTTGTATAAGCCAAAAATGCAAAGAAGAAGGATTAAGCCCATTGTCCCAATAATTATTAAGCTCGAAATCCAGACATTTAGCCTGCACTGAAAGGCTACCTGTTCTGCTAAGTGTTTGTCCTCTGAAAGAAGCCCAATTTCTTAGTTCTTCCTCCTTTTTTTTTAACATTTGTTCTTCCTCCTTTTTTGTGAACATTTGTTCTTCCTCCTTGTTTTCATCTTTTAGTCCTTCTATATCCTCATATTCCACACGTTCTACAAAGTTTTTCCACTCATCTTCATATATCAAACACAAAAGCAGAAGTCAGCTAAAGAATATGCATGCTTCTAATCATGAGTAACAAAGATTAAACTTCACTCCAAGATTTCTTTCTGTTAAGAACCTGGAAATATCCGTTGCATATAAAAGATGATGGAAACTTGTTCTTCACTGGAATGGAGCTCTTTCATGGAAAAGATGACATCCTCAAGAAAGTGTGGAGTCAAAACACTGTTATAAAGGAACAACAAAATGTCCAAATTAGAGAGAATTTGCGAGCCAACAAGTTCAAACCCTTCCATTAAAGCATAAAGGAAAATTACAAAGCCTCTTGAGTGTAAAGATCATTCACATTCTGATAGAAGCAACTGCAGGAGTTATTCGCGTTGATGGCTTCATACACAGTTTCATTCCACTGTCTTATACTTTCTAAACTTGCTTTCCTCATGAAAATCAAATTTTCCTGCTCTACTCATCATTTTCTTTTGATAAATTATCATATTACATTCAAAACGAAAAAGGTTCAACATCTTGCTTCTACTATCAAATTTCCTGCTTGATCCCTGCCTCTCTGCATCCATTAGGTTACTGCAAAAATATGATTTCCTATTTTTGGCATGGCATGGCATGGCATGGAGGCCATCTACACTTACACAGATACTTTGATTATTGCGTCAACAGATGTCTTTCTTCAATATTTTACATTTTCAGTTCTTGGAAAGAAAAAATTCTTTCAGAGTATCTAAAGCCATCCATCTTGGCTCTGTTTGTTATCTAACTGCCAATATGATATTTGATCTCTGAACAAGAGGTTGCCATTCAATACCAACAAGGAAAAGGAAAACATTTATCCTAGCAGTGGAGCTTCCGGTACACTCACTCCATTGCAAAGAGGTAAAAATTTTAGTCAGTGCAAAATCGTGGTGTGTAGATCAACAGAGTAAAAGTTGACTCCAAATTCATACATATCTCAACAAAAGATAGCTGGTATCAAATTTTGACCTGAATGACAGCATATTTCGTACTTTAGGAGCACGAGGCATATCCATAAATAGAGAGGTAGCAAAAAATGATATGCGCCTTCGAGCCTCTAGATTTGAAGGTACATCAACTGCTGTATCCTTGATTGTCAACAAAAGATAGAGACGGTTTATCTGCCATTTGGAAGCAACCATTACAATTCTTGATGATGGCAACCATGTATGTTAATATTTATCGATTTAGTGATGTTCGTGTTACCTTCTCCTTCAAGGTTGCCGTGTCAGGTAAAGGGAAAAGGATAGAGTCCCCTCCTCTGGTAGAATCAAATAATTCTGCCTTGCTCCTTTGCAGATAACTTGCATAATCTCCCGATTCAGAGTCAAGTACATGCAGTATCCTGAGGATGTTTATAATGACTTACGTTAATTTAAAGCCTTTGAAAAAAACTTGAGAATTTGTAGATTTATAGGGCAACAAACCTTTCACCATGTACCATCAAATCATAAGTCGCAATCTCAAAAATATCTTGAAGTACTTCCACAACCTTGTTATGATGGCACCCATTTCCATCAAGCTTAAGATATTTGCAAGATCAGGTTGGCAATTGTCAAATTTAAAACGAAAGAAAACATTTACCAGGCCAAAAAATCTTGATTCAAGCTTACCAAAAGTTTAGCTAACTTAATACATTTAGCTTGTAGCGCTGGAAGGCAACCCAAGTTGAAGTCTTTTAGAAAGCTTTTTTTCCCAATGCTTTCTTCAATTTCACATGTTATGCCGGATAATAAACTGAAAAAAAAAAAAAAGAAGAAAATAAACAGGTTTTATATTCATTACATAAATAAAACTTTAGAGCCAAAAGACAAGCATAAAAAAAAAAAAAAAACCTAACTGATCTTTTCCATTAAATAATTGCTAATGTTAACATAAGCCCCAAAAACTATCAAGAGTTACTACTTAACCACATGAATCTAGCCTACTGCCACACAATTTGTATATCTACTTTCTGATGGAATTCATACAACTTTCTGTATCTGCCTATGTAAGAATTGCGGAAGCTGATCCACTTTAAGGTTGCCGAGAATATTTGTATATATTTTTAGTATATAAAGGTATTGGTCATCAATAGTCCTATTTTAGTCTCTTCTTTTCCTTTTTTCTTATTTTATTATTTATTTTTTGAAAATAAGTGGCTTCCTAATGACATGACACATGACGACTACAAATTGTAGAAAGTGACTAAAAAAACTTATCTCGAAAGGTTGAGAATTCAAATGACACTTTTGAAAAGTCTAGGACTCAGTTTAAAAGAAGGTATTTGTTTGTTGTGTTAACCTCTTTATTTTGTCATCCGCCAAATATAAGATTCAGATTTATTATCAAACATCATCCAGGAGATGTATATAAGATATTAGATGATGTTATTCTGAAAGCAAAATAGCAATTTCACCTTTTTTCCAGATCCCCAAGAACAAGAATTTCAAGAATGTACTTCAGTAACTCATAGCACTCCTTCACTGCATGATACATGTTCTTATCCCTGCGTATCTTTCTTGAGAGAGCCTCATCCTTCCCGACAAAATTTTCTGCAATGCTTACTGCAATTGACAACTGTTAAGAATTGGAGGGCTTTCGTTAGTGAACCACAATAGCCAGAGAAATTCTGGGAAGAGAAAAGATGATGGATGCTTGAGGGAGTACCTTATTGGCTAAGAGGAAGATAGGCCATCTAACAATACCAGAAAGTAACTCCGATGACATGGGTATAATCATCAAATCTAACTCCCTGTACAAAAGAAATAGTTATATTGAAATATGGTCAAAGGCAAACGTCTTAAAATTTATGAAATAAGTAGATCCAACCAATTGCTTATTAGGTCCTCTGATCGAAGTTCCTTGACTATTTTATTCCATATGAGGACGAACTTTGCGAGAGCACTTTTATCATTCTTTGCATCCTGGTTCAAATATTAAGGAATGATCAAAGTCATGACTGAGAATCAAATACTGCAACTAATTATCTAATCAGTATGGTAATAATATAACAAGCAAAAGGTCCACTACCTTGTGAAATCTTTTACCAAGGAAGCCTTGTCTTTTTTTACATTTGTTGCTTTTCGAAGGAGGGATGAGGTGGGTGCTGAATGCAGAAGGCAAGGATTGAAATCTACTTCTTAGCATTCCTAGAGTCCTGATCTACATATAACTAGGAGTGAGATCACAAGAATCACAATGATGAAACAAGGAAAGGAGTAGTCAGCTCATTTTTTAGTAAAGAAGGAAAGGATATACCTCCCCAAGATGATGAAGAATGCCATAGAGACCACCAACAATTGTGCAAAAAACAGAGTACCAGATTTGTGTATCCATAAAATACACCTGTACATAAAAATGAAAATAGAAGTATTCATTTTGAATTACTTCAAAAGAATCAAAATTTGCTTCTTCATATAGTAAAAGGTACACTCACAACAATGACGGGAGCCCATATGGCCACAATAGCACCAACATTGGTTTGGACTGAAAAGACAAGTAAATATTTTATTAGCTTCTTGAATTGACTTCACTATTGAAAACCATCTTAATGAAGAAATGGAGATTACCTATGGGAAGAATTTCATGCCATTCGTATTTCTTCACCCCAATTTTCATTATCTGTCTAGTTGGTTCAATCAGTGGTCTTATCTGCATTATCTTCTAGTAGTCAGTGATAAAGTATTGTTGCTTCATATAATGGATGGATATTAAAATGTTACTTGCAATAGTTGAAACTTATCAAAATCAACAGTCATGAAATATGACTTGCAAGGAGACCATAGAATCACAAGTAATGAATTCCTTTATTGTGGTATAAATTACTACTGCGTGTGGCAATGTGCAGAAAGAAAAGTGATCAAGTATAGTCCCAACCACAGATAAAATTTATAGAGAAGGAACATCACCTCAAAAAAGTAGTTGAACAAAAATTTGCTTGACAAAACCAATAACCAAAAGATTGTGTACCTAAAAGGAAGAAATAGTAAATACAATTCATAAAAGAGATTAATTCAATGAAAAAAGTGAGAAGAGAAGCAATAAAATATACTTCAACTTTGACACTTGGCTTTCTTGCATCCCACGTCCAACAAATAATCGCGGCTGCATGAGGAAGATTCCATAAAATTTTAGATGATGCAAAACTCATCAAATAATTTTGATTGCACAATATAATCTTGTGGGCTTTTTATTACTTATACTTCAACATTATAGATCCTTGTTTTTGTTTTTATTTTTGGCTAAATGTAATGGATCTTTGTTCAAACATGATAGAGGAGCTAAAAATATTTATATGTTTAAACTAAAGAACTGGAGCTGTAGCGTAGGGCCTAAACTACATCCAGTACTAAAAACTTACGGTCAAAGCAAAAGTTCAGTAAAACAGCAGTTCCTAAAAAGGAAAACTCTACATGTAGGTTATAAAAGGGGCCAAGGTTATAGATTTTGAAGAAATACACAGGAAATGCAAGGGCTCAGAAATCACTGATCATTAGAATAATTTCTTGTCTGTGTTTTAATAGAACTTTACAATATGAAGAATTCTGTCATTTTAGTGTATTCAAATGATACAAATAGCAGCAATTCTGATCTGCATTTCAACTGGTTTTCTTTGATGCGAGACAGGCACAAAGTCTCCCATGCCCATTTTAGTAACTGCCAAAATTTTTGTTTATTTAGTGTATCCATTGCACCAGAAGAATAGAAAAGGACACAGCCCTTTATCATGTTTAAATAACAAATAAACTTTCAGAAGTGGAATTTGCTATGTATCTCAACAAACTATAATCATTCACTGCATGAGGTTCAGTGTTGCAGTTAATGTGATTGGCTTCATAAGCTATAAGCTTAGAATATCCCTTCACATCACTCAAAACCCATTGAAAGAAAAGGAGTATAACAATTTTCTATTCAAGATGTGCATCACAGATACTGAAGTTAATTGATGATGGCATCAAAAGTACTGGAAACGCGAGTATTGAAATTATATGCTAAAATTTTAAATAACTATTATTTACATTATTAGAGGTTTAGTCAGGTGAGAATAGAGAAAATATGGGTCATGAGATCCATGTGGATACCTGTGCCCACCAAGAATATATTGGTAATATCTGGCAGTTTGTGACCTCAATAAATTTGGTTACAGCAGGAACAAAAAACAACACTAGCCGGACAGCATTAGTTGTCATGTAAATTGCAACAGCAATCATATATGGAGAAACGCATAACTCTTCAAACCAGCTTCCTTTCCTAGTGGAGTAGCAAGTGTATTTTCTCCTGGATGTAGCAAAACATGTCGGAAGGATGATTGTCCATGCTGCGGCTGTCGCCAGGTTTAAGCCATGTCTCCTTTTTTCGGAGAGGTCTATGATACATTTGCCTTTCCATGCAAAAGCAATATCAAGAATTGCTGCAGATGAAATCCTCATTAAGATCTTTATTATATCGACAAACGTGAGTATTTCATTGAGTATGTAATATCTTAAACACTCAAAAGAAATACTTTAGTTTGGCATTAAAATGTGAGGTCATGACACGGCATATGGAATAATAATGAACAAAGCTCTTTTTAACTAAAGTTGAAACTAAAGAAGTTAGTTATAAAAAGACATGAAAAAGAAATTCGTATATCTGGCAGAGTTATTACTGTTAACTATTTTAAAAGTTCCGCATATTTCTTCCTTTTCATGTGGTCAAGCCTTTAGCCATTACAGAGAAGGAGGGCACACCTTGTATGAGTTTAATAATTGTCAAAGTGACAAAGATGCTCAAAATGTCCTCAAACACTCCTTTCTCAAACAACTGAAGAGGAGAACTCAAATCATGGCATGCCGTAATAATCATTGCCTGAAAAGTGGACAAAATATTAACTGCAAGCTAAAGCTTCTGTAAAATGGTTTCATCAACTCATGAATAGAAAGCAGAATCACCTGCAGAGCTAAAATAAGAAAACTCCACATTCTGTCAAAGCTTCGGAAAATGTGCCAAAATGAGCGAATCTCTGTGAAATTTGTCTTTCCTAACCATTTTTGTTGACGTTCTTCTTTTGAAGCTTCCTATGGAAAATGAAAATCAGACGAGAATGTAAAAATTTGACAGATTGCTAAAGAAAAATTGCAATGCGGGAATTAAAAAGCTACAGAAAGGGCCATAATAAGTAGTACCCTTGCAACATAGTCACTATATGTCCTGACAATACCTCTTCCTGACAGAAAAGGATTAGGTAACTTATCCCTGAATCAGTCAAGAATTTCTCATCACCCCATGCTGATACTTTATCATATAGAAAGGCGACACTAATGCTTCCGTATATTCACAGTCATAATAAAACATTAAATCATATTGATGATGCCATAGCAAGACTCTGGTCTTTAAAATTTCAATACATAGATATGCCATCCAGAAAATTCACCTTCAATCTAAATGAACTATTGCTATAAATTCACTCCTGCCTTCCAACCTAAAAGCAATGGTCTAATATGCCCAAGGGGATGGCTAGGATTTAATTAGCATTTCATAGTCTTCAACGAGTCTGCAAGAGCTAAAAATCCAAATGGCAGAGCTCATCTTTGATGAAGACACATATTCTGCATTTCTTTAGATGGATGCTTTTGAACTGCCATTCATTAATCTTCTACTCAGATGCTAAGAGAGGATGTGCAAGATATTTTCACAAACTTACACCAAGTTCTTCATTAATGCCACCATCTGGAGACTCCGTAGTCTGTTCTACAGAACCATCTGATGCCGAAGATTTATGATTCTTTTGATTGTTTGGAGGCTTTACATAGAAGAAATCATGATCTAAACGCATGGGCCACCCTATTTCAAAACAAGAAGGAGACCTGAATGCAAATTACAATTTATTAGTTTCTCAGAGCTTTCCAATCGAACCATTTAGAAGCACCTCAAAATGCCATGTTACCAGAAATATTCATTTAGGTCGTCATAGTTCCTCCAAGTAGAATGATCAGCAGTCCCATCCTTGTTTTTGTCAGCTTCCTGGTTTTTTAACATTGCAATGGGTTAACAAATAACATAATATTATGTATATTACGCACTGAATATCAAATCATACCTTAGATATAACCTTGTATATTGGTGTAACTACATCATTCAGGTAAGACTCTGGTCTTCCTCCATATGCTGGTACCACCTTCTCATTTGTTACTAGGCTAATAGCACCAGTTAATATACCATGCATTTCATCCGCCATCTGAATAAAGAAATTAAAAGGGAAAAAAAAAAAAGAAAGGCAGATAAGTCGTTGGTAAAGCATGTGCATGAAAATAAGCTGCTATAAAATAAAACATTTTTTTTTTTTTTAGTGCCATTCAGTTGAAGAGATCCACAGAAAAAACCTTAAAATGTTTGTAATTTCTGTTAGTGTAGCTATATTCTATATGTCAGCCTGACTAAATTATTTATCTGTTTGTAACAAGCAAGCAACCTCCTTAGTCTTAGTTCAAAGATTCAACCGGCTTAGAGGTTGGGACATATAATATCGAGGTTCTGTATTTACAGATTTAACATCACCTAATAGTTTCCTATGCAATGGTTAAGAGAAAGTACAAAATTCGTACATGGTGAAAGATATAGCATAGACACTCTGGCATAAACCGCAAGTTTGCAGCCTCCCCCCAAATAAGAAGGTAAAGTGCTAAATACAACAGCTTATATTGCTGGCCTTCCTGTTTCCCGTAAGGCAACCTGTGTAGGCAATATCAAAGGAAATTGAGAAAGGAGAAAGGAGATAACTCTCTTCAATTATTCCTGGAACCGGAAGGAGTAGGCCATGCTTCAATATTTATTAATTCATTTCTGGTTTACACAACATCAAGCAGACAAAGCAACTACAAATACTATGTCTGTCAATCGAGTAATGATTTTGGTTGATGAAAGTTTAAGCAGGAATATTTTTGAGGATTACTAGAAAAGGAAAAAAAAAAGGAAGAAAGAAAAGAAAGAAAGAATCTTCAAAACAATTTCCAAATGTTTAGCCAAATGGAAAAGAGAGTTGTTTACCTTATGCTGCTTTTTCTCCCTAGAAATTTGCACCAATTTGTATAATTTTTGAAGAACTTTTTCATCAGTTCGTCCACTGCTTTATCCTCCAACTGAACAGAAGAAATAGATATATGCATAAATATTAGATGCATAATGTTAAACCTGGGTACTCCAGTTCACTTAATTTAACCAACCTTTGGAATAGTTGATTGCTTGCGATTTTGTCGAATGTGGATATTGGCCAGGAGTAGAAGGAGATGCTCCCTCTGATTGGCTACATTTCCATCCTGCCAGAAGAGATAGAATAGGTGTCATTTGTCTAGAGACATCAGTCGCTACTAGCAGCTATGTCCACACTTTGTGCAAGCAAAACAAACAATTTAGTTAATAATTTTGTCCATTTGGCAACAATATACTGTGAGATTGATAAATAAATTGAGAACATGATTCTAATATTGCTTTCTTGCTCTTGATTCTATAATTTTATCAAATGAAATTAATAGTTGATATTGAGAAAATTCTCAGAACCACAGTTTTTGTTAATAAGCATCTCCTCTTAGTCAATAATAGTTCATTCTGTTTCTTCTTTATGTTCTTCCTATTGTAATGTTCCAAAACTCCCATTTCTTATATAAATTGTGCAAATTGATCGAAAGGTATCAATGTTAGGGTGAGTTTATTTAAGGTATCAATATTTTGAGTACTTAAAAAGACGAATCAATGATTAAGGATAAATCCATTTAATGTATCAACGTTTCAAGTGATTGAAAAAATGAACCAACATTGCAAAGTGAGTCAAACAAGGTCTCCTCGAGGTTTTGGAGTAAATTCATTTAAGTTATTAATTTTTTAAGTGGTTAAAAAGAAAAAAGAAGTCAATGTGTAACAAAATGAGTCAAACAAGGTATTTATAATTGATCATTAAGGAATATTAATTAAAAACTAATTCAAACGATAATATCTTAAATTAAATTTGCAAAACTTAATACCTCATTTAATTCACTTTGCAAAAAGTTGATTTCTCTTTTTAAACACTCAAAACATTGATATCTTCTTCTATAATGCACACTATATAAATCGTGTTTCCTTAAAAATTTTGGACTATTTATGCTATAATGTGCAAGTTAAGGACTTTTCTCTCCAAATCTCTTACCTTGCAGATTTCTCACATTAGGCTGCAAACAAGATAAAAAAGGTCTGTCTTCTAGTAACCAGGCAAATGCACATCATTCAATTTCAACATATGTATTGCCATCCATTTTCAATAACATAATCAAATGACAGCTCATCTGCCAAAGCATCCAGAGTTACCTGAAATCCAAAGTGACTTTGGAGAAAATCAAACACATCCAAGTGGTTTGCATCTTTCTGCAAATCATCAGGCATAGGTATACCTTCAACATTACGAACGGCTGCAAGTGCTGCCTTTATCTGTATTAGGAACTGACATCACTAAACTTCACCAAACAAATGCCATTTGGAAAATCATCAAGCTAGCAAAAGGAATTTCGGCTGAATAGTGATGGAAACCCACTAATGTAAAATGATGTGAAGCGCAAAAGTAATTTGTTTGGAATGGTAAATAATTAGGGTCTGTTTGGATGGTCTATTTTTTATCTGTATCTGTATCGAAATGATATGTATAAATATATTTAATTTGCATTTATATTTTATCTATATTTGATCTATTTGGTCTTTCCATGAGAACTATCAATTTTTTTTATCTGTATCTATTTCTTGATAAATAATTTGTTAGAAAAAAGTTTGAAAAAAAGTGTATGTATCTGCCTAAAGAAGCTAGCCAAACAGAAACTTTCCCCAGCAGCATACCTCAGGGAGTTGCATGATTGCATGCTGAACACCACGTTGATCAAGTGGAAGAATGTTGTATCCAACATAAAACTTCCTGTCTGGTACAGCCTGCGATGGCAGAATCAGGCAGTGAAAATAGAAGCATAATGGAGACCACAATGTGGACACTAGGAATAAAGCGCATCAATAAGATTTCAGCTTCTATTGCATTTTATGATATATTTGATTACGGAAAAATATTCCTTAACATTAAGTATGTACCTGCAGGACAGCAGCACTGGTAAATGTCTTTTGTACTCCAATTAAAACTGAAGCAATTCTCTGTGCATTTGTTCTCTCTCTGAAAAAATGCCCGCAATATTGTTTAAGTTGAATGGTTCAATAGTAGCAAACTAAGACAATATAATGGTGGCAATTAAGAATAATACCGGCTATCTGGATCATATGCACCGCCATTCTTCATAATGTAGTCGTTGTACACATGGTACACACGTCCAAGTTCGCGTATATCACTTGTTGCCTTCCGTCTCATCAAAGTTGTTTCTTCATCCTGAATGTCATTAAAATTGGCAATAAGGCATTTGTACCATTTGCCACTGTGGTTTACCATAATGAACTAGAATGACAGCAGGAAATCACAAGAACATGAAGACTGGAGCATGGAGGAAAAGAATCATTAAAAGTTTCTCTATGCACATGGATCTACCTGCTGAAGCCTCTTTAGAAGGGATGTTTTGAATTGCCGAACACCCCTGCCAATGGAGTAGCGATCCAATTTATGTGCCATTTCAAAAGCATGAAATCGGCCTGCGAATGAAGATCGTTCAAATAAAATAACTGGAATGAGCATCGACATGCTCTGCTTTATTCAAAACTGGCAGCTTTTGGTTGCAAAC
This sequence comes from Combretum micranthum, assembly GCA_024138025.1. Classification (NCBI taxonomy): domain Eukaryota; kingdom Viridiplantae; phylum Streptophyta; class Magnoliopsida; order Myrtales; family Combretaceae; genus Combretum; species Combretum micranthum. The sequence goes on along the minus strand of JAMXBD010002125.1, from coordinate 42,106 downwards.
CTTAGGAGCCAACTACTAAACCATTATATGGGCCAGGAAACCCGAGACGTAAAACAAGCAATGAATGAATGATTTCCACAATTATGATAAAGTGAGCATATGCAAAGACCAATATAACCTAATAATCAGAATTGCTGCCAGCCAAAGTTTCTCTTTCACTACATATTGTTGCATCCACATTCCGTTTTAATGGTAAGTCCATGATAGTGAAGAACACATTTTCATTAGGCTGTCTAAGAAACTAAGAGGAAGACTGGTCCATGATTAAATATCAATTAAAGGATCTTATTTATGTCAGATTCCCAGGATCATCAACCGAATTTCTCTGCTACAGCCTAAACCTTAAATACAAACTAATGACATGAAAATCTAAGGCTTTTTATTTTTTACTTTTGACCAGAGGATTTTTACCCTCATTTATAACCATCGTTCCTCCAATTTACAAAGCTATCAAAAAGGAAAAGAAAAAAACAATAAAAAAATGATTACGTTGCCAGTTCTGCAAAACATAGGCATTGAAATTAATTCTAACAAACAATCAATTAGATAGAACAGACCATTGCCTCTAGAACTTTAATTAAGGTAATCGGCAATTTCCAAGGCAGGATTACGGAAAAAAAGGTTATGCATTTCATGACAAAGTTCAATGCATTGGAATGTAAAAAACCTCTTTTTACAGACTTATAGACAAAATCCCTAAAATAACCATAGATTTCACACTTCTTGTATCCTGAATTATTGTATATGGAATTGGCATAGCATATGGTATGAACATGGCAAAAAAGACATATATAAACTGGAGTATATAAGAAGAAGTATGTCTCCTAAGGCTTCCTTGATACTACACATTACTTGAATTGATTAATGGTGTGCAGCTACTAGTGAAGTTTTAAAAGAATAGTAGTATTTTTATTTTTTAACACTTTGTGAAAATCTTTTATATATTAAATAAAAAATATCAAATTTGGTATCTAGAAGTTTACACAAAAATTTAAAATTGATCAATTTAATACTTATTCAAACTTTCTATAACTATTTTACCAGCATACTAATGACATTTTCTCTGTGGAAAAAATAGTTTTTCAGTGCTACACAGTGTTAAGTGATTTAATATTGACTTCTTCAATGTCAACAAATAGAGTAAGAACAGAAAAAATAGCCATAAAAGTTTTAATTAGTATTACATTAACATTTCAAACGTGAATACCAAATTGAATTTCCATAGGAAGTTAAGCTTATCCCAAATAGAACCACATGTGCCATATATGTGTGTATACACCTAGCAATAAATAAACTAGTATTGATGATTAAAAGCATGCAACCATATAAAAAGAAGTTTACTAACAAAGATAAGCAACGCGAGGTTCCTCGCTTTCTATTAAATTGGCAACACGAAGGAAATCCTGAATCTCTTTAGCCAAAGTGATGGGCAATCTTTCACTGTCAAAGGGCTCCGGATCATAATGGTAAGGAAGAAACCTGGTAGCACGAGGACGTTCGCTCGTACTTGCACTAGTACTTGCACCTCCGGCATCATAATGATGATGACGATGATAAGAAGTAGAAGCACTAGTACTAGGTTGTTCTTGTGTATTACAATCCCAGAAGATGGGATCATCCACAGGCACAATCTCGTCCATTTTGTTTGTTGGCAATAAGTTGTGTCGTTGGGAAGTGGAATTGACATTATCATTAACGTTGGAGCTGAAGTTAGAGTTGTATTATATATGGAAGTGGGATGATGATGATGATGATGATGATGATGATGTGGTGATAGTGATGTTGATATACATTTGCTTAACGCGGTCAGTTTACTGCTTGCTTTGGAGTGGTGTGTTTTCTTTACAGAACATGCACAATGCTTTTTGGCGCGATTGAATGGGAAAAAAAAATGTTTAAAAGAGAGTTAGTATCGTGGGTGGATCTTCTTTAGCTTTTTTGCTTTTTGTGTATTTTAATATATAGACTTTAACATTCAGCAATTGAGATTGACCTAAATAATTAAAGTTTTAAAGTTTTTTTTTTTCCCCTTTTTCGTTTTCAATTTACTTTGGAGATTGATGGCAAGGGAAACAAGAAAAAATCTCGCTGGCACTGCAATTCGTAACTACACCCAATAGGTGAAAGTGAGTCGTGCAAATTGATTAAGGTGGTGGGATGCTCCACAAACAACTTTTGGGTGCGGATCCCTCCTATAGAAACTAACTTTTGAAATACGATATCAGGCTAACAAGTTGTCAAAGTGGCATAGCTAAATTATCATGCCATGGATTGATATATGCCATTTGATTTGGCTATTTGAACAAAATCATATGCTGAATATGAAATTATAAGCCAATTCCTTTTAACCTAAAGGCATTTCTTCTTACTCTCAAGTAGAAGATATCGGGTTTGATTTCCCTCCTCTATTGTAATGATAGAAAAAATAATATACAATTATAAAAATCACAATTATAACATGTGATTTTTATATTAATGAAATATAATGAATGATTAAGGAAATTATAGTCCAGAGCTGTGATTATCGGGCATATGAAATTCATCGTCCCTTCTTCAGTCATTTAGAGTCCTTCCCTCACTCTCCTTTCACCCCGTTGTCCATATTAGCACTCTCTCTTTTTCTCTCAATTTTACAAAATGGTGCACCAATATATTGATTCATACCTTTACTTGATCTTTATAAGTAGTTTTCCTTATTGTTATTCTTTTTATATCATTCTCTCTCTATATTTTAAATTTAATTTAACGCCTTAACTTCTCCATTCATTTTTTTCTTTTTCCTATTATGTTTCCAACTTTGTCACCTAATCAACACAAGAATTCAATAAAATTATAGAAGTAAGTGTATTTTTAAAGGTAATTTCAAAAGAGAAAATAGTTTTTGTTTTTTTCTCTTTTTGGGAATATGCTTAAAATCATTTTGTTAACAAGTGTACCGTTTTCTAAAGAGGTGTAATCAAATTCATATTAAAATTATGCTGAATCTTATACATTTAAAAATAATTGTTAAAGAGTGCAACATTTTTTCCCTTAAATAAAAGGTACCTTTTTTAAAGGGAAACATAAAGCCACTATTACAGTGTTTGTTTGAGGAGAGTAGCAATTTAGGTAAAATGATGAACAACAATTCATGTCCTCATTATTTAATGGTTTATTTTTCAACTTTCTTATAAATACCACTGTCTTAAATATATCATTATTTATATAATTCACCTCTCTCTATAATAAACACAAGTGATATTATAAATATTTTATCTTTTACTCCAATAATTACTTATTTTATTTTTTACATCAAGTGAATATTGCAACTGTATAACATTCTTATTAAATTGGAATTCAATTCCACCTTTATTTCAAATGGCATAGTGAATGAGCCATCGGTTTCAATTATTAGGAAATTAAACGCACATAATGAAAATAAAACGAGTGTATTAGCAATTTCCTCTTTTATTTAAAACAACTTTATAAGATCGTTTTGTTATTAATATGCAAAAAATCACTTTATAAAATTGTTTTGTTATTTATGATACTCTTTTACTATCCATGATTATTCTTTTCTAGGTTTAGGTGGCTTGGAGGCCCATCCATTTGGTGTCAATTGGTTTGGGATATGGCAAATTATGTCAAACTTACAATATATGCTCATGGTGACATTTTTCATGGTCAAAATGGGGCATATTATTATTGGAGGCCATGAAAGAATATGAAAATAAGAGTTGATGAGAATAATGCAGGATTTCTAGATAAAACCAATGATTGGAGTTGATCGTAACACCTACCATGTGGAAGTGTTTCATAGAGAGCTAACAATTAATGACATAAGTTTAAGAATGAGGTTTTTGTTGACACCAATCTCTGACGATGTTGATGGAGAGGTGATTTCTGAAGTTGCGAAATCAACAAGTATTATGTTCCTAGCAAATGTTTATTAAGCAACAAGATAACTCTTTCATGCCACGAGAGCTAATTGCATTCGATCAGATTAATATGTTTCATTCCTTGAAAGTGCTACAATCTGTGAATGCTTCGATATCACATAAGCAAAGTAATTACTAATTAGCTAATGAAGAAGATTTACCTATTAGAGATAACCTACAAAGGGAGATGGAGAATGCCCTTCAAGAAACTAATTTATAAGACAGCTTAGTAAATGAAGAGAATGCAATTAGTGGACACGGGCATACATATTATAAGTGAAGGGTGGGATCATCTTTGTAGATAAGTCATCCAATCTTGTCTATTTGATGTTCCTTCCACTTTTGAAGGACTTCAAGGCAATGGGTAGATATGGCTGGGGGTCAATCTACCTAGCGTGATTGTACAAATTTCTATTTCCTATTATAGGAACCTTGAAAGTTGAAATTAGAGGGACTACAATTCTTATAATTAAATTTGAGCATGGGATGATTCTCCCTATATCACACTATGCATGAGCAATCCCTATATTCCACATGATGGCCCCGATGACACACATGTTGTTTCTTAGTATCCAAGCACTCCAGATTTCTACATTCCAAAGTAGATATGGTGCTTTTGTTAGTTTGATTATATAGATACATGTTTATAGCTATTATAAAGTAACATGGATTTATGTTCTACATATTTGTTAGATGCCTTATACTCCTAGCATCCTTGAGTTGATACCATCTATTTACTAAGAAGGGAGTTATTTGACTCGCCTAGATCCCCCAATGTACTTTCACATCATGGAGATGTACTTTCCTAATAGAATTGTCTGATGATTCAATGGGTTACAACATATCTCATCGGAGGAGACATGCAATGTACATTCATTAGTAGGAAGAGTGGGGAAGGTTGGAGGAGAAGACATATAATGTACATTTCTTAGTAGTAGTAACAATGATCGTGCATCAATTTACTCCAGTATGATGATGCATTGTCAACTGAGTTGCTCCTAATTACTACTCATAATACCATAGGGTGCCAAAACAATGCATCATCCACATAAAAGCGATGCCAGTACCTTAATGAGTATTCTAAACTAAATTACCACATCTCTATCAATGCTATATGATGTTCGTGCTAATATAATTTGGTTATCTTTTCTTGTAGTCAAATACATTTGCTCACATTATGGTAGCTAACAATTTAGAGGAGACGCAAGTTATAACCAATGTTGTCAGACTTGAATGCGGTTCAATCGAAACCAACCATTTTAATAGGTTGGTTCATGCATTTACCTTGGATTAGCGTCGACCCATGACTCACTAGCATTTCATGCTTCCACATCACACAGCACTTATTTCCCTACACCTGGTCATTTCTCTCCAATTTCAACCTAATAGGCTATATCAACCTATCCTCCTCCTCTATTATTACTTCGCCCACTCCTATGAAACATAAACATCCATGACCATCAAACATAGGAAAGGGACTCACTCAAGTGGATTATTGGTGCATTTCATGGGACTTAGTTGAATCAATCAATACTTTCTAGATTCGAGATGCTTCAAGATGGTGCAGGCGAGTCGATTTTTAGTGGCAATGTCTGAGACATGATTAAGGACATTTTAAATAGATATATGATTAAAGATAGTCCCATTTGTATTTGTTGCTTTCATCACTTTTTGGATATTAAACTTATATATCTAAAATTGTATGATAACGTTGTAGTTAGTTATCGATTGTCATGGAGCTTGAGGTTACATGGTGGTGGCTATTTAATTAGATGAGATATGTGGAGTTTGTGACTCCACTTGGTAAAAGAATGTTGTCAAGTATTATGATACTACTGTAGTGGAATAATTAGGAAGAGATTATGCTGTAATTGTTGAGAAGAAATTGGCCTTTTGTTTTGTCAGATGATGTTGCAATATCAATCCTTGGCTAGCTAGATATAGAGTGGTAAAGGAGCTTGAAGTAATCGCATCTTCAAATGCAAGTATTCTGAAGTATAAATCACAGCCTTATGATTTCAATAAAATTTGGTAGAAATCACTTGTTTCAAATGCAAGTTCTTTGCAAAAAGCATTTGCAATTAAATCTCATCTTCACAATGTGACTTACTTACAATATATATTTTGGTAATTAGATTGCTGGAACTTATTTGAAAAATTAGCTTGCATGAAATGGGTAAATTGACCAAATCTTCATGTCAATGGAGTTGATTTTGTATTTAGCTATATTTTATTTAAACTCAATGATTTCATACATTATTTTCATAAACACAACCACGACTACTCTCTTATATATTTGTCATAAATAAAATAAATATATTACCATTATAACAGGAAAATAATAGAAAGGTTGTTTTATTTTACTAAAATTGTAATTTTTTTTTCTATGTTAACTAAACACTACAAGAGGCTATTCCGCAAAACAACCTAAAGAGGTTCGCTTTTTCTTTGATCTAGAGAATTTATTTTTTCCTCTTCCATGTTTGGTAAATTTTTTTATTGTTTAGTTAATTAAATATATCTACTAAAATTATTTCATTAACTTAATGATAATTAGATATATCTAATTGTATTAGTTCATTAAGTTAATTAGAAAAACAAATTACATAACCATATTTGTGTTTTAGCTAAACGTATGTTTTTCTTCATAATAAACAACATATGATATTTCTTAATAAGTAATGTACATCAAAAGCCATCAACAGTTGGAGTTGGAGGTACATTTGTTTAAGTATCAACGTTATGAGTGATTTGCAAAGTAAATCAAATAAGACATCAGCATGTAAATTAGTTTTCAATTAATTTTTTCCAACAGTCAGTTATACTTACTCAACTAAATTTGTGAAACATTGATTCCTATTTTTAGCTACTTAAAATATCGATATATTAAATAAATTTAATCACAAACGTTGATTCCTCTTTTTTAACTAGTTGAAATATTGATACATTAATTGGACGTATCTTTAAACGTTAATAACTTCAATATAAATGATCCAATTTTTTTTAGTATGTGTTGATGCTATTTCAGGACACGTGATGTCTTATGATTGATCCACAAAATATTGAAGACTATACCAAATTGAAAAAGGAAAAGAAAAGAAGAATTGAAAACAAATCAAAGGAAAAAAAAAAAAAAAAAAAAAAAAAGAAGAAGAAGAAGAAGAAGAAAACGGAAAAACACAATGCCATATGGGCATCCCAGCCTTTAGTCTCATGTTCTCTGTTCCCAAAGATTTAGCCTTTACACTGATAATGTTTCGATTAGATGGGAAATTCTATAATCATGTCAGTGAAAAGAATGTCTAGTTTTAATTGATTATTAAAATAAATTTAATAAATAATATATTAATTATCTTAGTAGCGATAACTATTAGCTAGGTATGAATCCTGAATCCAAATTATTAAAAAATTAATGAAATCAGTGTCATTAAAATAAATTATGGGAACATAAAATTTCTTTAATTGGTTAGATTAATCACATAAAGTTTCATTTTTCTTTTTTAAGAATAAAACGTGCTCATAATGAAGATTTCATGCCATGATGTCAGAATCTGACCATATTTTAGGGATTAAAAATGATATTTAAAAAATTAAAAAATGCCACAGAATAAAAAAAAAACTGAAAATAAGTTTAAATTATACTAATTACAACATTGAACTTGTCTAAATGCAAAACCCATGCTTTCTCTCTAACCCCATTTTAAACCACCAAGGTAAGAAATAAAAATATAAAGAAATTTGAAATTACAAACTCTAAAAATATAAAATAAACCACGTAGGTCTTAAATAGCATTTTTTGAGATTAAAACGATTTCAATATAGCTAGCCCCAATGGTCCCACTCAAGGTAATTTTACATAAAATCGTCAGAGGGTTTGTAGAATTGGAACAAGGAATCAAAATATAGCAACGTAAGTTCTTATTACAACCTACACAAAATAGTTTCAAAAAACAACAAAAATGCTTACAAAAGTAGTAAAACAAACATTTAAAATACATAATGGATGTAAAATAAAAAAAAAAAATTAAGTTCTCTTTTTCCATAATAAATCTTAATCCATATTGTAGTGTACATGAAAAAGGAAAAAGCGAATAGAGTCAAATTAAGTTCTTTTCTACCATTACGTTTGAAAGAAGTTACAGATTGAGAGAAGATCAATACTTTTCAAACTTAGCTTAAAATTTTAACAATAAAAAAATAAATAAGTTTTCTTTAATTTTTACAGTTATAACTCGACTTAAATGAATTCTACAGATGTAGAACAAAGGAGTTGTAGGGAGAACGGAAGAGAGAGAGAGAGAGAGAGAGAGAGAGAACAATTTCAAATGTGATAAGGAAGATGTATTATTTTAATAATTGATGAGTTTATAAAAAATATGGTTGTATCTTTTATATTTTAACCTATTTGACTCAAATCGGTAAAATTAGTAAACTAGGTTAAAAAAGTTTCAAAAAAAAAAAACAATTTTATGCGTAGGTTAACCTAGAAGGATCTCTTAAAATCGTAGACTCTAAAATCATATTATTAAAATTGCGATTTTAACAACTAGGGTCCCACGACATGACTTAAAAATCAATCCCCAAAATAGCATAATACGTTTTGTAACTCTTTCCCAATCCAAAAAAAAAAAAAAAAAAAATCCACCTGTTTAAGCTACTACTGAAAATTGGTTTGTTTTGGGTTCTATTTTTGGTATATATTTCTCCCCATTTGGCCATAAAATATAATCTAGACTAATTACATCTTGAAGAAGAAAAAGATAACTTCTGTTCATTATTACACTAAGCAGATATAGACAGTATCTATCATTACTTCTGTCAAATTTGTGATATTTTCCTATAAAATGCATTATACTTCTCCCCAGATATTGGATTTGAATTGTAGCTGTAACATGATCGTTGTAATATATCATATGAGTTGTTAGTGCCATCCCATATACGCAGATATAGATAAACAGGTTTTAGATGCACTTTAAAAGAATATAATATATCAGATTTTACAAAAAATAAAAAGTTATACCAAATTTTATGTCTATTATAACTATAATATTGAAAAACCGTACGTGTAATATTTTGGTAAGTGATAAAAGTCAATGAAAGTTGTTTTAAAAAACTTTTACACCTTTAATAAGAACTGGACCAATGTGAATAAAATTAGTGTATTTCATAATCTGACAGAATGTAAATATATGATTAAAATACAAAATAAAAAAAGAAAAAGATTGAATATAAGCATAAAAAATTACTCTTCTACTAAGAAATGGCAACACGTGAAGGAAGGAAGGAAGGAAGGAACCCAATAATTTTCCAGCAGTGTCCAGACAACTTTAGTAATTAGGTGTGGGAAAAAAGCATTCCTCCTCCTCTCCTTTTAATTTACAAGATTAAGATATCATAAAGAGAAAAGATGAGGGGCCTAAAAGTAGAATGTATCTAAAAAGACAAAATGGTTGCTTTTGTTTTGATGTCTAGTAAATAAAAAATGTTTGGTTTTAAAGTCGCCAAAACAAAAGCGCACCCCCACTCACTCAAATATCTTTTTTCTAATAGTTTTACTTTTTTTTTCGTTAAGACGATCGAGAGGAGCATTGCACTGACAAAGCTGGACTCTTGTTCAACCTTTGTAGTTTGGTATGGCTAGTTTGGTCAATTACTTAAATACTAAGGATATCAGATTGATTTCGAGTTTCAGCAACGTGCTTTCCTTTTACTTTACCATATTATATATATAAGTGTACACATGTATGTATATGCATAAATGATACCTTTTAGATTTTGCAAGATGCCAAGATCCATATTACCGATGCAAAACGTTAGGTTCGTGTTTTTTTTTTTTTAATTTAATAAAAGCAATTTCCCAAAAAAAAAAAAAAATTTGCTACTGTTTGCCATTTTTTTGGAAAGACAAACTGGAAAATAACGCCAATCACCTCTACAAAAATTTGAAAAAACGCGAAGATCCCTTTTTTTTTTTTTTTAATGTAGGCCTAATAATAACTAATTAAATATTATATAATGTGGAAATGTTAAGTTCAAATGATAACAAATTAGATACTTATTAATTTTCATATCATTTTAAACTTAAGTAATAAGAATAAAATAATAAAAAGACATAATTTATAATATATATATATATATATAATTAAATACAACATGCATGAGCTAGACCAAAAATATATATATTGTTTGCAACTCAAAAATAAAGATTGATGGTGAAATTGAATGAATTCATATTTTTAGATGTATACCATCTACACTCTTTTTTGCTGTAATTTCCCTTTCTTTGAATTTTATTCAAATTCAATACAGCTTTACACATATTTAAATATATGTGTTAAAAATAGTACCTGATCGATCATCTTGAGATGACTACACATGGCAGAATGTGATAGGAAGAGATGAGGGAGGATGAATAGCACAATTAATGTATCATGTGTCTGGTGTGCTGTAAATTTGAAAGTTATTTATTTAATCTTCATCGAATGGTTGAGGCAAATGATCATTGGATCAATCTTGCCGATCCAACTGCCAAAATTCATCACTTTTTTTCATGGATATGGGCTCTCGTAAAGGTGGCTTAGGCTTGGGCTTAAATAAGTCTAGTGGATTATAATATTTGAAAGAAAACCTAATTTCTTCGTAAAGAAGGGCATTAATACTATAGAGGTTGCATTAGTTCACATTACTCTTCTATAGACATAGGTATGGTTCGGTTTTGAACTAGAAACTGAACTAAAACCATTATCGATGGTTTCAAAATCAAAACCAAACCTGTTAACCGGTTCCAGAACCTGCTATGGAATCATCGGTTTTATGATTCCTAGGTAGTTCTTTGTCCTATAACTAGTGGAAACGGCGGTTTCACTCGATCCTATTGAAAAAATTAAAAAAGTAATATTTAATATATAATTATTAATATTTAAATTATTTTATATAAATATTAAAATTTATTACTTATTCACAATATTTATTATGTTATTATCAACAATACAAATAAATATAGCTTAAGATCATATATAGTTAATTTAAATAAATTTCTCCTAAAAGCAAAATTCATTTCACTAATAATGTGAGACTATTTTTTGCATTGTAATTTTTTTTTTACTTTCTAGAATATTTTACAATCTCATATTACTACTATGGTTAATATTAGATTTGTTTGTATACAAATAAATGCACATTCTAAAAATTTTTTAAAAAAAATTGGTTAAATAATTTAACATTTTTAGATCCAATAATTATTTTGAGTTTAAAATTTATTTTATTAAAAATTAATATTTTTTTATTTTTATTAAAAAAAAGAGGTTTTGCGGTTCCAAAATTTGAAATGAGAACCAACAGTTTTGGAATCGGTCCGAAACCATAGAAGACTGTTCCAGTTCCAGTTCCCTAATTTCAAGATCCAAAACCAGCAATTCTGATTCCGATTTAATTTGATTTAAAAACCGTACCAATGTTTACTCTCACACCCATCCTAGCTATTTTCTTTACCCACTTAAGGACTTCTGTATTCTTCATCGCCTGCCGAATTATATCAAGTCTTGAAAGAGTCTTTTTGCTTATTTCATTCTAAGATAGAGATTATCTGCACTTTTGTTAAGACAAAGTTTTCTAGATACACAGAATAGTTTAAAGAAAGTGCTTCACTAAGTATCTTTTTTTTTTTTCAACATTCTTTTATTTAGTATCCAAAACTATTTCCCAATTTAATCAATCTATCCTTTTCCACAATTTACTCAGTTTGTTCTTTTACCTTTACTGTGTTTATGATATTCTATTTTTTGCCAATCTCCTCTTTTATGCCTCCTTAAAACATCTCATGAGAATTCCTAAATTCCATTATCAACTCACCTGAATCAACCAACCACATATGGGTTAAATAATCTCTAAACGGGACTACTGTCTCTATACTCCATTTCACATTTAATTCTAATTTAATAGGTCATCTAAGTTATTTAAATTAATCCTGGTAGCAAGCAACCACAAAAATTACCATCCTTCATTTTATCTAAAATATGATATTTAAACGCATGTTCATTTATCAAACTTCACTCTATAATTATGGACATACACTAACTAATCCAATCATTTAACTTCTCTAAGATCTCCAACCATATCACATAAGACTAGAGATGCAACTGGACAGATCGTTATATAGTACTTGACCAGCTAAAAACCCTATAAAGTTATGGGATAGGTTTGGAAAAAAATTTTGTGACCCTGTAGGGTCACCAATCAAGCTTGGGTAGTAGTTATGATCCTATAGGATAGACCCGACCCGTTAAGACTAATAGAAAAAATAATTTTATAACATCAAAACTTTGATACATTCATTTTTTATTATTTTTATAGCTTTATGATTATATAATTTATTTTTTTTTGTCCAATTGAGAATATCATGTTTTTTTTTATAATTAATAAGAGGTAATATTCTATATATGTATCTATGTCAGTCCTCAAGTAAAGTAAATTTTACTATGTTGTATTACAAAATGATTATCATATATCAAAAATCAATTATCTAGCTTATTGACTTTTTTTTTTATGTATAGCTTTACTATCAAATGAAAAAGAAATTGAAACCAATAAATAAAATGAAGAATATATCATGAAGACAAGTAGACAAATGATAAATAAAAAGAATGAAAAAGGAAAAAAAAAAGTATAAAAATAAAATTGGGTCCATGGGGTAAAGCAGGTCGGATCATGATCCTATAGGGGCAGGTTTGGGAATTGCACATAAACCCTATAAGGTTGCAAGTCAGGTTTAGGAGATCCTATAAGGAATCGGGTCGGATTCTAGTTTTATATGATCCGTCCCAAATCCACCCTAAATGCATCCCCGAATAAAACACCTCGTATCAGCGTCTGTGCATCATTTACAACACTGATTTTGCATTCAATTTGTTGGGATTGAAATACACCACCAATACGTTCCTATTATACGGTCATGTGAAAAATTCATGAATTGACTCTTATTTTCATTATTGCTAAAAGTTACATTTTATTAATATCTTTTCATAACACCTTTGAAAAGTGTCAAACATCCTTAAAGAAGTCAAACGTCCATCCCACTTGACTCATCCTATCTCATATGGTCCCTAAACCATCAATCCTTCACTTGTGTTAACAACCTCCCCAATACATCATATTCGACTTCCCTTAAATTACTTGTGCACCCAAGTTTAGAGATTTAAACATGACTCCAAAAACGTCCTCATAAGGCCCATCAATCTAACTAAAATTACATACAAGAATTTCATATCTTTGTCAACATTAATTCATTTGCTCACTCGGTCACTCCCCCCCTTTAGCATATTACTCACTAAGTCAACAAGATACTAGTATCACGTGGTGTTAGGGATGAACAAAAGAAAAAAAAAAAAACTAAACTAAACTAATCCATAACCGAATGTTATCATATCGAAAAAATATATTTTTTTTAATAATTTGATTTAAAATTTTTCTAATCCGAATTAATTTCTAAATTTATGATTGGTTTAGGAATAAACCAAACCAATCCATAAAACTAAACTAAACCATTTTAGAAAAATATAATAATATTTTAGTTGTAACTATAATTTTTTTATGATGATTGATTAAATATCATATATGTTCTTATGATTTTGTCTTATATTTATTTTTTGATGAATATTGATTAAAATTAACTTGTTCATTTTTAAATTTATTTTTTAGACTCATAATATATATTCTTTTTTTGTTGACGTACTATTGTTCTTTTTAATAGTTTTAACTTTGTAAAATACAAAATTTATTTATTTAATTATAAACTCTTATTATATATTAATTGTCCAATGTATTTGGTCAGTAGATCACTTAATTTCATTAATAACTTTTATTGATAGATGATCTTAGATTTTGGTCAAACTTATTGTTATATGATTAACTTGATAGTCTTGTTAAAAATTATAAATTATGACCTACTATGTATTAGTTAGTGAATGTATTTTATTAGTAGATAAATGATCTTAAGAGGACTATAGATCAAAAGTATGATGAATTTATAAAGTATTTTATTGTGATTTGCAATATAAACTTTGTAAAGTGATACAAATATTCAAATATCCACACAAATGTAAGAAAAAAAACTAGAACGGAAGAATTTCGAATAAGATTTTTGATTTAATCTCTAATCTAAACCGAGCCATGCCTGCCCTTACATCGTGGTGGTGGTGGTGGCGGGGGGAATTTAGGATAAGTTTCTCAAGGTTGCATCACAACATCTATTCCTCATAACCATTTAATTCATGAAAACAACAAGTGCACATATTTTTATTCATTTCAACTTGTTAAGTTCACAATCAAATGGTACAAAATAGCAAGTACATCGATACCAAACATATAGCATTCTAAATCCAATCAAGTTCCATTTTCATAATATAGTAAAGTGCGGAAAATAAATAACTAAATATTCAGTGATTTGTCAATTATTTGATCCATATACACTTTATGGTTTTTAATTTAGGCTAGCACATCAAGCAACACAATAAACAAGAGCATCTTAACAACACTCATCCTCATTGTCCACGTATTGCAACTTAATTAATTTAAATCTATAGCTTTGATACCAACTTGATTTGTCACATCCCAAACGCACAATTTATAGCAATTTCATTGCACACATCATTTAATTGATGTATTCAATCCTCAATTAAAGTTAAGTGGGTTACTAACAAAGTTTTCACTAAGAAATCATTATTAAATTTCAACACATTATGGTTTCCTTTTCCATGTTTAGGTTAGTCTAAAGACCTATAAAAGTACCTATTAAAGGGTAAGTTTTTCGTTAAAACCTCACACACGCACACACATGGCCTCCCATAGGCCTCCCATGTGCACTATCTTCACTTGTTGCAGCTGCTATAGCAAATGAAGTCTTCTAGAAATCCAAAAACTTAAAATTTAGCTACATAAATTCTAAACTCATGCATCTATGTCAATTTCCATGCTTAAAATGTTATAAAACTCATATAGCTCATTTTGGAATTACACCCTTACCTTGTTATGAATTTTATGAGTTTTGAAAGCCTTTTTCCTCTTCTATTATTTCTTGATCTCCACCATTCCCTAGTAGAAAATATGGTCTAGCAACTAATTAGTGCTAACTTTAAGTTAATCCTACTTAATTAACACTAAAAAAGCTATTAAGGCATAAAGTTTTAGGCATAGTTACCTTAAGCCTTTAGATAGAAATCTAGAAGAGAGGTAAAAAAGACATGTACAAGGGAGAGAAATGGGTGGATGATTAGGGTTTTGGAAGGATAAAATAATGCATTTTATCACACTATGTCACATTACAAAATCATATGTGTCCAAATTTTACATGTGAAAAAACCTTGACTAATCTTAGCTAGTCTATAGTTTTAATTAATCTTGTGGGAGGAACATAATTTAAATAATTCAACAAAGTCTAATTATATTATTTTTTAAAAAAATTGAATTTTAAGTCTTCTAAGTTCCTAGTGAGGGGCAAAATTATAATTTCGCAAAAAAGGGCCCTAGAATTCATTATTTGGCTTCGATCTTATGAATTTGGTTTTTTAGTTAATATCATTTCAATAACAAAATAACAAGTAATATTTAAGAATAAGAGATGCATAAACCATTAGGAAGTAATAGGCCCCATAAAAGATATAATCTTGATAAATAAGCAATCTAAGTATCTAACTAACTAGTGCACTAGTGTGTGTGTGTGTGTGTGTAACATGGCTAAGTCCGTTTAAAGATTAAAAGAAACAAGAGAGGCTCATAGAAAACCAATAGCTCTCTCTCATTGCTCTCACATCTCTAATATCAGTAGAATGCTAACTTGTGGCATAATGTATCCAGGTTGTACTCAAAATGTGCCAATGAAAATCTATAAGGGTGTAAGCTACATCTAGTTTAATGAGAAATTCTCTCAATTTTGAAGTCGGTTATTGGGTAAGTTATTATTATTAGCATATGCAATGCAAGTAATCAAATGAACATATATCTACAGCCATATGGAAGTTGCATATAGTATAGATTTACGCCTCTTGTAACCTAAATTAAGGAATAAGTCATAAAATTCAACGATCCTATAATGCACATAAGCTCCATGAACCACTCACCCCTAAGACCTAATGCTATTTGTAATAACTCAAATTCATACAATTCAAAAATAATAATCATTAAGGAAATAATGTAAGAATATTGAAAAAGTTTTAAGAAAAGTCATAGAGGATGTTTCTAATTTCTTGTAATCTAAAAATATTGAAATTTAAATAATTTAGTGATCGTTTAAAAATTTGAATTATTATGTTTTAAGATAAAACTCTATAAAAACAACAAGGATGAAATTAAAATATATGTATATATATATATATACGCATGAAAATGAGATTCAAGTAAGAGATAATAATAACCAAAGTTATAAATGAAATATTCCAGATAATTAAAGAAATAAATGATGAGTAAATAAATAATTATAAAAGAATAATACTAAATTTATATACCTTAAATTTTAAGCCGTTTTATGGAAATAAAAATATGATAACAAACCCCAAATTAATATAGCAAGAAAGCATAACTCAATAAGAAATATTAAACAGATCGGATAATGGATATAGAAATATAAGATATTAATCCAATAAATAATAGATTATTAAATAATTCAAAATTTCGATGGAAGTAAAAATAATAACAAATCTACATCTAAATTAATTGGAATAAAACAATGAAAGAGTAAGTAAAAGAATAAAATGTTAAAACAATTAAAATCTTTCGAATTATGAAAACTAAAGCTAATATAATGTCAACTATCAATGGATAATTAATCCAAAAGTTGTTTGGAGTATAATTTAATAACTAAGCTTAGATAGTTTAATTGAAATAAATAATGTGAATTATAGGTTATAAATGGATAAATTGATATAATCAATTAGTAAATAGACTTAATTAAAATTGAGATTTCAAATACTTTTTTTCAACCTTCTATCTATTTCTGTTATCCATTTCATGAACTAAATTTCTTAAACCCTTTTAGTATCACATTTGAACTCTTTTTCTTTGAAATTACTTATTTACTTGAAGTATTTTTCCCATCAAGCCAAATTTCACTATTTTATCAATCAATTTTAATTTGAATACTCTTTTCTTTTAATCTATAAATGATCCAAATTTTTCTTAAGTCTAATACTTAGATTTCTAAGATACTCAAACATAGCTTATTTAATTTAAATCTATATCTCCAATTTTCGTGAATTTTGAGATTACCTACTTATTTAAAAATATCCGTTTCTAAGCCTAAACTCAATTAAATGTCAACTTGATTTGTAAGCTAAGTTATTGATTTTACTTTTTTATATCCTAAAATCTTTTTCTAATTGTTTTTAATGCTTAAGATAATGACCTGAAAGGTTTAAGTCAAGGTCCTTAATTATAAATATCCTTAATTAATTTTGGCTTTATCTTATTTAATCCTATTCTCTCTCCTCTGCTGCCATTCTCCTTTCTTTTCTTCCTCCTTTCCTTTTCTTTTACGTTTCTTTCTCATTCTTTTCTTCTTCTCTTCTTCTTTCTTAATTCCACCATCAAATCTCAATCTCAAGAAGTTTATGAGATAGAATAAAGTTAGAAATGAAGATAAAAGGTGGAAAGCATGTTAGCAAAAGCTTCAAGAGTAGAGAAAGTGGTAGTAGTAGCAAGAACATATCCCATGTATTTCTTAAACAAGTAAGTATGATGTTGTTTCTTGTTTTTATTTGTTGTGATTGCTTTTATATGATGATTTAACGCTGGTTATGAGTAAAGCTTAAGTAGAAACTTGTAAATTTGTGATATATAAGTGTATATACAAAATCTAAGCTTGTTTATGCAAGTTAAAATCAAAGGAGTTAATGAAATGGATTGAGTAAATAAGATGTAGTGATGGATGTAGAAGTGTTGTAAGTGATGTTGCTAAGTTGATATGGTTTATGGATGGTGTTTGATGGATGAAACAAATAGATAAGTGGCTAAAATGGAGTAAAGGAAAACAAAGGACGTGATATGGGCCCATATGGGGCATGGCAAAAGGCGTGGTAGCCACTGTTCCCCTTGCTAAACCCATATAGGGTGTAGCAAGGGCCATGGTAGCCACCGCCACTCTTCATATGGGGCGTGGCGAGGGGCCTGCTGGCCACTGCCACCCCTGATACACCTATACGGAACCAGCGGCTATCTTGTCCTTCTTTTCCTTGTCGACTTAACTTAAATTGATCATAACTTTTTTATCCGAACTCAGATTAAGGTGATTCAAAAGGCTATGAAAAGCTTAAAAAGAGATCTATAAATTTCATGTTTTCAAGTTTTGCAAATTTTAAAATTTTTTAGGTCTAAATTTTGATTGATTCCAGCTGCTACATATTCCAAATAAAGTTGAAAACTTGTGTTTACTTGTTAAATGTGTATAATTAAGTATAAGATGAACTTAACCAATAATCGTAGGTTTAAATTAACTAAATGAACTTGAATGAATTAAAATGAATTAGATTAATTAAATTTAATCAACTTGGTTAAGATTAAGTCAACATAGATTTAAGTTAATATGAATCTTAAATAAAATGAACTTAGTTATTCCACTTAAATTCAACTTGACTAAATAGAATTTAGTAAGCTAAAATGAATTAGATTGATTAATTTTAATCAAAATAACTTAGTAATTGGATTAAATGATTAATTCTAATCAATTTGGTTATGATTAAGTTAAAATGTGTAATAGCTAATAATTAAATTAAAATGATATGTTGGGATAACCATAATTTATGAGGAATATGTTGTTTCAATTATGTGTTTGCTTAGAAAATGAATGATTTTGTATATGAATGCTTTGTTGATGTTTTTTTAACAAAAGATTGTAAATAAAGAAAAAAGAAATACTTTGACAGACAGTGGAGAACTATCCGTATTTTGATGGGAGGATCTTCATAGCCATGACGGGATTCCTACTTAGTTTCCGATCAAATAGGATCTTAAAATGAATTCAAGTTCTTAAACATATGCTTGCTTTTGTTATATATTCTTTTAATTAGCCTCTAGCCAGTTTTCTATTCCTGTTTGGATTTCACATGAAGGATGATAATTTAGTGCTGATGATGATATTGTTAATGATGGGATAATTGACGGGGATGGTGCTTTGATCTTCCTAAAGAATAATTAAGACTTAGCTTGGATGTCAGGAGAGTAACAACAATCTCTTTACCTTACTTGTGCTTGAAATCTAGTTGCATTTAAAATAATATAAATCTAATTGATTATGCATGGGGTTTGAGAATCCGTTTACTGCTTGATGATTGCATTTGATTGATAACTCACTAAACCATAAGTGAAAATAGTTATGTGGTGTTATTTGTGATTTATATAATGTTGATTGTCTGAAAATGATGTAGGCATTAATTAATAAGACACAATTCTTACTTGACCTTTGAATGAATTGGTCATGCATTACATCACATTACATTTGCATTGGTAGAGGTTTACGTCACATATTAATATTTCGATTCTACGGTAGTGCTTAATTAGGACCAGTGGGTCTACATGGAGGCTACTACTAGGGTTGTCGGCTTCACGAGAACTAAGCATGCATCGAAGGACATCGCCCGTGTTGGAGTCGGCTATAGGGATTAATCCTTAGGGAAGTTATGTGGTTCTAAGGGAAGTGGAGGGTTGGTTAATAGAGTAAATATTTTGATATATGCACAAAATGGGTTCAAAAGGAAGTCCTCACTCTTTAGTCTTGTCTAAGGAGTAGTTAGAGGCTATGTTTTCATAAAATAAAATTTGAAGAAAATCCTCTCTCCTAAGCTAAGCCTAAAGGGAAGTTAAAGATTATTTTTTAATAAAAAAAGTATTCAAAATGAAATCCTTGTTCCTTGGCTATATCCAACAGGCAATTGACGGTTATATCTATGGCATAAAAAAATGATTTTTACTAAGAAAGATATGAGCTGAAGGCTTAAGGTTGAGTATGAACCCACCCCCACCCCACCCCCCTCCCGTTAGTTTATAGTCCTCCTAGGCGTGAATGGCCTGTATTTAGTCTTTCAACTCCTAAGAAAGGGTGTGAATCTTATTGGTTTGAATTTTGGTCATCTAAATTGTGCATATCATATGGATAAGTATGCATTACATATGTTTATTAAATAAAAATTTGCTTGACACTTGTTTGTAATGTGATTTGGTTTTGTTATCCACTGAGCTCTAGTTGAGCTCACACCCCTATAGTTTCAGTGCACGAATAGCTGAAGCTTTAGATATGGGATAAGTTTGAGTGAAAGGGAAACCTTGGAAGATAGAAAACAAGTTTGGAATAAGAAATGGATAGATAACATAGTTTGTTTAATTCTCTCTCATGTAAATCTAAGTCTAGATTATGTAATGTTGTAATTTAAAGTTTGTGAAACATAGATAATTTATTTTATTTTACTATTTGATAGGAAATACCGATTCTCTACGGTTTTGGTGGACTGTAGGAAATTAGATTTCCTTTATTTATCACAAATGCAATTTCATATTAGATGTTTATAAAGTAATTATTCTAGTAGAGTCTTGCAAACTTTAACTTGCAAGATGATTCTCATATTACGGGTGCACACGTAATATGATAACTTCAGATTATCCTTCTAGGCCCGTTTTTAGGGTGTGACACTATTCTCTTTAGAAGAAGGAGTTTTACATGATGAACATAGAGGAGTACATACATAGTATATTCCCAAGGTATGGCTCCATAAGTAATACTCTTGACACTCACTCTAGTCACAAAGTTGCATTCTCCAATTAGGAATGTAACCAGGTAGGCCATTATAGGTTTTCGAGCTCATCTGATCTATTAAAAATCCTATAAGGTTTAACCTATAGGATTTCCGGGTTGGGTTTGGATATACAGTAAAAACCCTCTAGGGTTATAGGGTCGGGTTTGGATCATATAATAAATCCGATAGGTATCCAATAACTCGGTATTATAATTTAAAATAAATAAAAACATTATTAAAGGAACAAAGAGAGGAAAGAAGACATAAATGAGCTACCATCTTTTTTACTTTCCAATGATGTTTTTTCTTTTATATCTACTAGACTAGTTACGAATTATAGAACTTTTTATTAAATTTTGTTCAAGCCATGTTTGTTGTAGAGATTAACATTATTTATTGTCTGTTATTTTTTGTCTAAGTAGGAGATTTAATTTAATCATGTTTTTACAATATTATATAGTGAATAAAGTAATATATTTATGTGTTTAAATATTATATAGTGAATGTAGTTTGTAGCATTTTCTATCAATTGCATATGCATCTTTTCATTTTTGAATGTACAGGAATCTTATGTTAGAAGCAGCAGTTTTTTAAAATTTATTATTGAAATTTGGAAATAGGTTGAAAAAAAAAATAAGATTATAGGATTATAGGGTCGAGTTCTGGGTTCTAAATTTAAATCCTATAAAGGGGATTTGGATATAATATTAAAACCCTACAAGTTATAGGATCGAGTTTCGAGTTCATTCCCAACCCAATTATATCCTTATCCCCAACACGACTTACAATATGTTTGGTTCAATAGAATGAAATCAATATTCCAGCTTTATTACCGAGAAATATCTATTCCTTTATTTGATTTGCAAAAAAATTTATTAAAAGAATGGTTATTCCATGTAATGTGGAATAGACAAGGAATCTTCGTTCCTTTCATTTACTAGAAGAATGGTTATTCATGACTAAAAAGTATGTTTTGTTTTAAAAATACTCCTAACCATAAAATAAGGAATTGTTATTCCTTTCTAGTAAATCAAACGTATTGTCATGGCATGTTTGGTACGCAAAAATGGGCCGGAAAGGAATCACGATTCTAGCTTCTGGCTTTCGGCCTCCATTCCCTATGTCAGTATTTGGAAGCATTTTTAGAAGCCGAATTCGTGATTCCTTGGAATCGACAATTCCAGTTTTGAATGGGAATTCGATTCCATCATTAAGAAGGCAGAATCACGATTCCATTTAACTTTTATTAATTATATGAATGTAATTACTTTTTTATCCTATCATGTATTAATATTTTACATTTATTACTAAGGACATTTCCGACAATTACACTTTTAGCCATTCCGTTCCATATAAACTTCCAAATATAGGAATGGATTTGTCATTCTCAAACTCATTCCATTCCAATCCAATGCATTCCATTCTAAATCATTCATGCACACCAAACATGACATTAGTTTCATAAGGCCAAAGGAAGCCTTTAATGGGGAGAGATTCTTCAAATAGACTTTGTAAAGGAATACACAAATGGTTTTAACATCATCTATCACTCAAAACCTTAATGTATTAGGTTAATGGGTCTTCCCTTTTATAAACCCTTCACATAAGTTTTATATTTTTCACGTGGGATATTTCCAATTTCATACTTGCATCCTAATAAATCTCCCCCTCGAGTGTGAGTCTTCAAATGGGCTAAGGTCATACATCCCCTCGACAAAAGTTTGCCAAATTGACTCAACTAAATCCACTTCGTAAGTGATCATATTACAAAGATCTTCGTTCCACATGGAATACCAACCATGGAAGTTTCTCGGTTGAACCATCGACTTTGCTACCAATTTATTAAGAGAGAAGGAGGCCTTTAATGGGGGGAAATTTTTCAAATGGATGGAAATTTTTGAAATGGGCTTTGCGAAGAGATACACAAATGGTCTTGATTCCATCTATCAGGTTAATAGATCTTCCCTCTTATAAACCCTTCACATAAGTCCTATATTTTTCATGTGAGATTTTTCCAATCTTACACTTGCATTCTAACAAAATTGAGGGAATGTGAGAAATTGGATGTGTAATAGTTTAAAATTCATTAAAAATCTAAAGTAAGAGTATTTGGCGAAAAGCACTTCTATGACAAATAACTTCGTGGAAAGTAGTAGATACATAGTTCAATGTTGTCACAAGTGGTATCAAAATAGTATACTAGTCAAAAGTGGGAGAACTATCTACTACAACAAGTGAAGACACCTCTTAGGTTATTGTTTAGACTTTAACAAAAATGGCTGATAACAACAATAAAACTGTACGAGGAGTCACGTCAAAGCATACATTATTTTGGTGGCAGGAATTTTAAAGGGTCATGGAGATTGCCGATCCTGGGTTTTGATTTCCAGTTCGAATTCCTTTAATCCGATTCGTACTAAATCCTAACCCATTTAATACAAATCCTCAACTAAGAATTAAAGGAAATTTTGAATTTTGAAAATATTTTGGAGTCACCCCTCGACTAAAGTCGAGAAAAAAGATAAACTAAAACCAATGGGTAGGTTGATTTCGGTTTTACTACTGATCCGCGAAAAAATCGCTTTGAAAACGAGAACAAAAAATTAACTTGAGTCTAGGGGCTAACCTATTAAAATCTAAACGGTTACCACTTTAGCTTTCCAATTTTAAATTGCTTTCTTTTAAACCTTAATTTCAAAATCTAAACTATTTACAAGGCTTTAACTATTTACAGATATGTACAAATTTACTTAAACTAAGAGAAACAAATAAAATCACAGAATAAATTTTTCACATATTTTGAGTCGTCCATTTAGGTGTCTACGTACCCGCTAATCAGGATTAGACCATACGTAGTTCTTCAAGAAAAATTTAGTTTGTTGGTTAATTTTAGTATTTTGAAATCTTATCACTTTAAGTTCATTAAGTTTTATGATTTAATAAAATTATCTAATTTTATGTGATTCTTAAATTTATCAAATTAATTTTGAACAAATTTATAAAAATCAAATTTTTCTAGGTGTCAAAAAGATTTTTTTTTTAAACAAACAAATAATCATAATTAATAATCACAAAAACTCATGTAAACTATCACAACTATTTATAAACACAAACTTCACACTATTATCATATATTAACATCAAACAAATATTACTATGATTAATATTATTAAAACTTCAACTAATTTCACTTATTAATCTATTTTTGCGAAAACAATATATTTATTACTAATTATATATAATCTATTATTATATATATTATTATATAATATATACACATACACATATATGGTAAGGAAAACTTACCTGGATGAAGATGGCTCCGCGTGTAGGAATTGAAGACGACCAGGGATGAAGACCACGACAGCATGCAGAGGATCGACGAGCGGATGAACGAAGGACGACTCGCGACAACCATGATCGACCATAAGGATGACCAGGAGCAATCCGACGATGGCAATAGCAACAGTGGAGGGTTGACGATGACGTGGCAGTGACGACCAATAAAGGCAAATCGACAAGAATGGGAGATAATTGATTGAGGGCTTTTGAAGTCATCATGATTTCAAACAAATCAACGTAAATTAATTTTTCTAATTTTCCCTGCAAGACAAGAAATTTGACGATTAGAATTGAGAACCCTAAATCAAGAACAACTTAAGAACAAAAATCCGAATTAAAATTAAATTGGACAGAGTTTTGAGAAATTAGACCTTCCTCCCTTACAAAACAGAAGATGAGGAGGGTATTTATAAGCTTTAATTCGACCAAAACATTCCTAATCAATCAATCTCGAACTTAAGGCTTGTAAAACACGTTTTGGGCAAAATTTGAATAATCCAAGTCAAAATCGATGTAACTTTCCAATTAAATACAATAAATGACGTGTAGCTCCCATATTATAACATTTCAAATCATTAAATTGCCTAAAAAATAACTTTCACACAAATGACGTTTTTGAATTTTTATTAGGAAAGTACCAAAAACAAGTTTTTCCCAAATTTGAAGTTTTATATTTGAAAGAGTAATTATTGATGAAAACATGTGATTTTTATACCAAAACAAACTTTTCCATGCCTAGTTTCCAAATCTGCTTTCGATTCGTAGAAAAAAGGTTCGGAAGTGGGCCGAAAACATGCTCAAAGTGGGCCGGTCGGGCTGTCCAACAAAGAAGAAAATGAACTGTAAATTTTTTTTTTCAGATTATAAAACTATATTATATACAATAATTACATCCATTATATTATTTCATTTAATTGATTATTTTTCCTAATTTTTATTTATAATCATAGTGCTCAAAAATGCAAAAAATCCTTCAATTTAGCCATATTTGCACTAATATTAACATTCAGTTATTAACAAATTGACAAAATAAATTATTAAAACAAAGTGTCTACGGCTGCCCCTCTTTGTGGTGAGGTTTGTCAAAACCTTATCACAAAGATAAAATAGACCTCATTTTGACATCAACTTATCTGGAACTCCCACTTCTTGAGCGGGGTAGAAGCTTTTCATGTTCTGATATGGTCCTTGAACCAGGTCGCTCCTTGAGCAGAGACGATTCATGTCCTTGAAGAGAAGGATGACACTTCTCTGAGCTAGCGATCCTTAAGCTTGAAAAGAAGGAAGGCGCTCCACCGAGCTAGCAATCCTTTAAGCTTGAAAAGAAGGAAGGTGCTCTACAGAGCCAGCGATCCTTAAGCTTGAAAAGAAGGAAGACGCTCCACCGAGCTAGCGATCCCTAAGCTTGAAAAGAAAGAAGGTGCTCCACTGAGCTAGCGATCCTTAAGCTTGAAAAGAAGAAAGGCGCTCTACCGAGCTAGTGATCCTTAAGCTTGAAAAGAAGGAAGGCGCTCCACCGAGCTAGCGATCCTTAAGCTTGAAAGAAAAGAAGGAAGGCGCTCCACTGAGCTAGCGATCCTTAAGCTTGAAAAGAAGGAAGGTACTCTACCGAACTAGCGATCCTTAAACTTGAAAAGAAGGAAGGTGCTCCATCGAGCTAGCGATCCTTAAGCTTGAAAAGAAGAAAGGCGCTCCACCAAGCTAACGATCCTTAAGCTTGAAAGAAAAGAAAGAAGGCACTCTACCAAGCTAACGATTCTTAAGCTTGAAAAGAAGGAAGGCGCTCCACTGAGCTAGCGATCTTTAAGCTTGAAAAGAAGGAAGGCGCTTTACCGAGCTAGTGATCCTTAAGCTTGAAAAGACTCTTAAAACATTTTGCATGTTTTATGGAGATGCTTCATGTTTTGAAACGCCTCTTGAACTAGGTCTCATGTTCTGGTCCCCAAGTAGCAAATCTCATGTCTTGAGCTCTTGATTTCCTCATGCTTTGAGTGGCTTCTACAGCTAATTTCCTGAAAAACTTAATCCTGGCAATATATTTATTCATTCTCTTTCTTTAAAAAAAAAAAAAAAAGAGAAAAAAATTGCTAGATTCTTATAGAAGCTTTTAAACTAGTTAGACCACTTAGTGAAGTCCGTTCATCACTAGGTTTACTCCATCAGGCTAGAACGCATTCACAGTAGCTATCCTTTGAATTGAGTATCCATGTTTGTCTCTTGATGGCAAATAAACCCCTTTTTTTTTTTTAGTCTTAATCATGGGACGATACAAGAGATGATTCTTAAAGTCTTCCTTACTTTGTAGCTTGAACTTATTGACTTCTTATGTTATTCCCCTGAAATAGTCATTTCTTTAAGAAAAGATCAAATCACAAAGTATTAACATGTTTTTATAACTTTATCAATTGCTTAAACCTGTCTCTCATAATACGCTCGTGTTTTAAGTATTTGGAAGATATAAGGATGAAAGAGAACTTATCAGTTAAGGTGAATGGTCAGTGACCGATCTGATGATTGGAGACCGCCAGAGATATGTTTTTGTTGATACATAACAAAAATTAGATCATACAAAAACAAAGTAGTCAGTAAATTTTCTGAACTTGATAGAATTCTCATTAATTTCCCAAGAGTAGTACAACTTGACCGCATCAGAATTTACAAGGTCTTTCAAATCTGGACCATCCATTCTAGTCAAAATTAATGCACCACCAGGCAACACTCTCTTCACCACATATGGTCCTTCATAATTAGGAGTAAATTTTCCTCTGGGATCTTGAACATTCGGGAGCACTTTTCTCAAGGCTAAGTTTCCTTCTTTGAAATTTCTCGGGTGAAATTTCTTATTAAATGCTCAAGCCATTCTTTGCTGGTAAAGCTGGCCATGATATTTGGGTCTGTTTGGATTGTCTGTTTTTCATCTGTATCTGTATCTTTTTTAAAGTGATATATGTAAATATATTCGATTTGCATCTAAATTTTACTTATATTTGTTCTATTTGATCTTTTGATGAGAACTGTCAACTTTTTTTATCTGTATCTATTTCTTGATAAATAATTTGTTAGAAAAAAGTTTGAAAAAATGTCTGTATCTGCCGGAAAAAAGCCAAAACAAACAGACTCAAAGCAATCATCCTCCTTTTATCAATAAGATTCAACTGATCTATCCTATTTCTTACCCATTTAGCTTCATCCAATTCGGTTTCTGCCAATATTCTGAGTGACAGAATTTCAACTTCAACTGGAAAAACTGCTTCTGTGCCATAGACTAATGAATAGGGGGTTGCCCCTGTTGATACTCTAATGGATGTTCGGTAGGCCATGAGTGCAAAGGGTAAAATCTCATGCCAGTCTTTGTAAGTGATAACCATTTTCTCTATTATTTTCCTGATGTTCTTGTTGGCCGCTTCAACTGCCCTATTCATCTGAGGTCGATATGGGGTAGAGTTCTGATGTTTGATTCCAAAGTTTTGGCACAATTCAGACATTAATTTGTTGTTCAAATTGGTACCGTTGTCTGTAATGACTGTATCAGGGACTCCATATCTGGCTATGATATCTCTCTTGATGATTTTGCCAACTACTCCTTTGGTAACATTAGCGTACGAGAATGCTTCAACCCATTTGGTAAAGCAGTCAATCGCCACCAATATAAATTGGTGACCATTGGAGGCTTTTGGCAAAATTGGCCCTATCATATCCATACCCCACATCGAGAAGGGCCAAGGTGAAGACAATAATTGCAATTCTTTGGGAGGAGCATTTATCTTATTGGAATATATCTGGCACAAGTGACAATGTTTCACGTGTTTGATACAATCTGATTTCATAGTTATCCAAAAATAACACATCCTCATAATCTTTTTAGCTAGCATATATCCATTCATGTGAGGTCCACATATTCCTTCATGGACTTCCTTCATCAACATTTTTGCTTCCGCCTCATCTACACATCTCAAGAGAGTAGTAACAAATGATTTTTTGTATAATGTGTTACCACTGAGCATGAAATGATCTCCTAAGTCTTAACGTTTTTTGCTCCATTGTTGAGGTGTTTTTAGGGTATTTGCCATCTAGGAGGAATTCTTTGATATTAACATACCAGGGATCTTTCTTTAGGACTTCCTCCGTATTCAAGCAAAATGTCGGTTCCTCTTCAATGCGAATCTTTAAAGGTTGGATCTCAACTCCATCAGTGATCTGAATCATAGATGCTAATGTGGCTAATGCATCCACGAACTGGTTTTGGTTTCTTGGCATATAAGTAAATGATATTTCTTTGAATTTTTGTGCTAGTTCTAGTAAATGTTGGTGATAAGACACCAATTTTGCATCCTTTGTCTTATATTCTCCTTGTGTTTGAAAGATGATGAGAGAGGAGTCTCCATATACTTCAAGATCATCTATCTCCATGTCAAGTGCCATCTTGAGACCCATGATGCAAGCCTCGTATTCTACCACATTATTAGTATAAGGGAACGTCAATCTTGCCGAAGCGGGTATTGATTACCATATGGTGATATTAAGACTGCCCCAATTCCACATCCACATACATTAGCTGCTCCATCAAAGTACAACTTCCATTTAGGGGTGAACTGTTCTGATTCTTTATCCAAATCTGCCAGCAATATGCTTTCATCCGGAAATTGAACTTCTCCATCAATCACATTATCTTCAACTGGGTTTTCAGCCAGCTGATCTACAAGCGCCTGACCTTTAACTGAGTTCTGATTCACATAAGTGATATCAAATTCTGATAACAGCATTTGCCACTTGGAAATTCTCCCAATCAGTCCTGGTTTCTGAGCCAGATACTTCAAAGGGTCATGTTTCGTGTAAAGCTCTATAGAATAATACAATGTATATTGTCTAAGTCTGTGCATGATCCACACCACGGCACAACAAGTTTTTCCACTTCAGTATACTTCTGTTCACCTTCAGTGAATTTCTTACTCAAATAGTAAATAGCCCGTTCTTTCCCATCTTCATCTTTTGTCCAAGCATACCTCCCATTGATTCAGGAAGTACCGTCAAATACAAAAAGAGGGCGACCAGGTGTTGGTGCTACTAACAATGGTGGATTCATTAGATATTGCTTAATTTCATCAAATACTTCTTGACAATCTTTATCCCAATGGATAGCTGCATTTTTCCTCAACAACTTGAATAGAGGGCGACATTTATCGGTTAATTGTGATATGAACCGAGTAATGTAGTTCAAGCATCCTAATATGCCTCAAACCTCTTTGATCGTCTTCGAAGGTGGCAATTCAAGTATGGCTTTAACCTTATGCGAATCAACTTCTATTCCTTGCTGGCTGACTACGAATCCTAGCAACTTCCCTAAAATCACGCCAAACGTACACTTCTCAAGATTCATCTTAAGATGGAACTTCCGTAATCTATCAAATAATCTCCTCAATATTTCCACATGATCCCCATCTTCCTTAGACTTAGCAATCATATCATCCACATATACTTGGACTTCTTGATGCATCATGTCATGGAATAAAGTAACCATCGCCCTTTGGTATGTTGCCCCAGCATTTTTAAGGCCGAAAGGCATGACTTTGTAACAGAATGTTCCCCAAGTAGTAATAAAGTTGTCTTGGTTTTATCTTCTTTTGCCATTTTAATCTGATTGTATCCCGAAAAGCCATCCATGAATGAAAATAGATGGTTTCCAGCTGTGTTATCCACCAAGACATCTATGTGAGGTAAAGGGAAATTATCTTTGAGCGTAGCTTGGTTTAGATCGCGAAAGTCTACACAAACTCTAACGTTTCCATTCTTTTTAAGTACCGGGACCACATTAGCTACCCATTCAGGATAATTGGATACCTCTATAAAACCGACTTCTAATAATTTCTTCACTTCTTGTTTAATCTTAAGCAAGATATCTGGTCTAAATCACCTTAATTTTTACTTCTTTGGTTTGATATCTGCTTTAGTCGGTAATTTATGAACCACTATAGAGGTATCTAAACCAGGCATATCTTCGTAGGACCATGCAAACACATCTAAGTAATCAGTCAATAATGTTATCAATCTTTCTCGTTGTTCTGCGGATAAAGTGGTGCCTATTTTCAAATTTTTAGGCTCATCTTCAGTTCCAACATTTACTACTTCTATGGGCTCACTGATCTCAATTCTACCTTGTTCATATTTTTGCCAACTTTTCTCTATCATAGTGTGATCACTAATATCACCTTCGACGACTAACCCAGTAGGGCCGGAAGTGATATCAGTATTTTCGTTATCTATCGGTGCAAGATATCCCTTACTTTCACCGTTATCATCAGATCTGAATAAAGGCAAGATAAAGAAAAAGGAAGAAAAGTGAGGGAAAAAAGAAAGTGATGATATGGATAAAAGAGATAACATAGAAAAGAAACAAAGAAATTTCATTAATGAATATGACTCATGGAGTACATTTTATTTGAGCAACTGATAAAAGAAACAAAACATAAAAACGCTTCATGAATTCAACCCTTACTCAAAGGTAACCCTAGAGTTAAGGGGAATAGTAAACCAATTATTCAACTCCTGAACCGATGGGAGCTGCAAGAAGGCTCCATAACTGATGCAATGTCCGGCTTCTGGACATGAGAAGGTTGTGGGAATGTGACTCTGATGTCTGGAGACTCAATAGGGGAATTATACCATTCTTCTCCTCTCTTCTTCCGGGCTTTCCTTTTCATCTCTTGTATCTCAGCCGAGTAGGAACATATCCCAGTCCAAATGTCCCTAAATGTCCCTCTTCTTGAATCATATTGCTTCTTCAAAAATTTGTAAACCAAAGTCTTCGGATCCTTCATCGCCAATATAAGGTATAGCAGTGTCTTCGAAGATAGCATGATCTTGTTCACCCAGTACCGTAACGATTTGGCCATTTGTTATAAACTTGACCATCTGATGCAGACTAGACGGTATTGCCCCAGCTGAATGGATCCAAGGCCTTCCAAGCAACAAATTGAATGATCTTGGTATGTCTAGAACTTGAAATGGAATAGTAAAGTCTTGTGGCCCAATAGTAACTTCCAAGTCTATTTCTCCTGATATTCCTCTCTTGGATCCATCAAAAGCTCTAACAATTGTGGAACTGGATCGAAGATCAGATGCATCGATTCCGAGTAGGTTCAAAGTGGCCAATGGACAAACATTCAGAGATGACCCATTGTCAATGAGGACTCGGGCTACAATCAATCCATTACACTTAGCCATTATAAATAGGGGCTTCGTGTGTTGAGTGCCTTCAGCTCCCAATTCATCAGGTGAGAAAGAGATTTGGTCCAAAGCAAATACCGAATTCATCACATGTTCCATCGTTTCAGTTGCAACACCTTCGGGAACCTTGATTTGTTGAAGTATCTTAAAGAGGGCTTCCGGTGTTTTTCAAAGTCAATAATAAACCCATCAAGGATATTTGAGCGGGACCTTAGCAAGTTGATCGGTAATCTTATAATCACTCATCTTCATAATCTTGGTCAAGGCCGTTTTCTCATCAGATTTCTCCTCCTTTTCCTTATCTTTTTTCTGTGGGAAGAATTCCTCTGCCAATGTTTTCTCTCTTTCGGGCTCTGGGCTTTTCCAAGTTTGCCGACCATGGGCCTGGAACTTGATTAACAGCTTGATAGTTGAATGGGGCAGCTTTATAATCTTTCGGTGCAATGGGTACATGGAATTGATACCTCATCGACTTCACCTTATATGGGCCTCTTTCTGCTCCTCTTGACATTGGATAACTACCCTTTTCGGATCGAACTGGATCATTCCAATAAAAGGCTCAGATTCTTCAATCATGATCATGTTGATCGTGGGCCCATGATTCAGGAGAGGATTGGTGTTAACATTAGGGGTTGGAGTTTCAATGAAATCCAGTTGGACCAATTTAGCATCAATGAGGTCTTGAATCTTATTCCAAGCCTCCAACAATTGTCAGTAGAATGACCCACTTGCCCCAAATGATAATCACATTTCTGCTCGGGGTTAAAGTATTTGGGCTTGTAGTCTTCTCTGGGTGTTTCAAAGGTGATCAGATTGTCGGCTCTAAGCCGAGCTAGAACTTGGCTAAGGGGTACGGGAATTCTGGTAAACTGTCTTTTGGGTCTATTGAATGGTTGGTTTTGGGATTGTGGTTGTTGTGACTGGTGAAGGGTTGATTAGTGTTTGGGGTTGATTGGTAGGCGTAGGATTGAGTAGGTTTAGTGTATGGGGTTGATTGGTAGGCGTAGGATTGAGTAGGTTTAGTGTATGGGGTTGAGCTGACTACACTGACAGTAGTATCCTTTCCTTTGTTGTTGTTGAAGTACTTGGAGTTTGTAGTCTTTTTCTCCACATGGATCTTCCCGGTAGTAATGGCATTTTCAATTCTGCATCCGGCCAATACTATCTCGAGAAATTAGCAGTAGTATGTCCAATGAGATGGGTAAAGAATGGTTCTTCCAAGTATTGATGAAAGTAAAAGTCAAATCCTTCTCTGGATAGGGGTAGATACCATAGATGCCATTGATCTCCACCTTTGAGCATATTCCTTAAAGGACTCATCTTTCTTCTTCCTCATATTACCTAAATCCCACATAAACGTGGCCACTTCAATATTGAACTTGTATTGATTGTAGAAAGCCCTAGACAATTTGTCCCAATTATTAATCTCATCAAGATCCAATTGAGCATACCATGTTAAAGCTGGACCAGTAAGGCTATCCTGGAAAGTATGGATCATAAATTGCTCATATTGAGTGTACCGGCTCATCTTCCTCACATAGAGCCTAGTATGCAACTTTGGGTAACCAGTACCATCATACTTTTCAAAGTCGAGAATCTTGAACTTCTCGGGGAAAGCCCCAGCTTCGATTGTAGGAAAGTTTGTGATTCCAGCTTGATCAAATCCTTCCATTTTCTCAAAAGCTTTAAGTTTCTCATTGAATTGAGAGAAAAGCTTTTTCTCCATCTCTTTGTTTTGAGCCTCAATTTCCTTCTTAAGGCCGGAAGATTCGGTCTCGACAGTGATTTGTGGCTCATGATTAATTACTTGTTCCTCAATGGCTTTACCATCTCTCTTTACCCCGGAATGTCCTTCGGTAGTATCTTGAGGGGCCTTTAAGTTTTGTGCAAGAAGATTCATTTGCTCGGTCATTCGAAACACCATTTGTTCTAAAGCAGTGAACCTTTGCTTAGAAATTGGATTGGAAATGCCAGAATTATTGTCGTTGCTAGCCATTCTGGATTTTGACTCAGTGATGATTGGATTTCGAATCGAGTCAGACTGTTTAGAAGCTATCTTTTAGAAACTTAATGAAAATCAAAAACAAAAATTCCAAGTTTAGAGAAAAATATGTATATTTATATATATAATTATTTTTTTTTTACCGAAAATCTTATTATTTATTTACAATTCTCAACAAAACGAGCAAACAGTTAGTGGTAAAAAAATATACACAAAAACAAGCAAACGAGTAGTGAACAAAATATATACAAAAGAGTCATACAAGAACATGTAGAGACAAGAAAAGAAAAGCGCATGCACATGCAAATTGAGATGATGAAGAAGCTTTGTGGCAAAAACCATTTTATTTCATTAAAGCTGAATTTATTCAAGGAGTCAATACATGACCTAATCATGACAAAACCGAAAAGCTAAACCAAGAGACTTCAAACTTAAACCAAACGCCTAATCTTGCTAGGACACACTAAACGTCCTTCAGCTCCTCGATAGTCCTCTTCGCCATCCGTAGTTGAGCTTCAAGTGCTTGAACCTTGGCTTGAGAACTTTGCACTTCCTCTTCCATCTCTCGCTCCCTCTTCTTCATTTCTTGGAAGTGAACCTCCACCCAGCTTTTTCAATTCCATATAAGCTTGTGTCTCCGGGTCGGGAGTGGTAGGTGGTCGACTCAACACCCGGAGCTTGAAATTCCAACCCTTCTACCTTTGCCTTTGGTTGAGGATGTATTCTTTAGTGGCTTATTTCTTCGTCTCAGTATTGATGGGTTCTATCACGTAGATCGGCTTGATTTCTCTCTCCCATTTGGTTGTATCATCCCTAGCTTTCCCTCTCTTTGTGCCAAAGGAACGTCGGGGTCATCATAATCCATATTAACCTCCTTAATGATGGCTTGCTAGTTATATCTTGAAGTGCTCCATATTGTCTTATCACACGAGCTATAATATCCCATAGACCCGGTCAAACTGCCGCATACTCCGTGCATCCGGTTATTGCCGCGTGAGAATGGAACCACTTAGCAATCCAAAGGAATGTGTGAGCTTCTAGGTCTTGGAGTAAATGCACCCACTCATCGGTTCTTGGAAGATCTTGAATGCGGACTCTTTCACTAAAGCTCAAAATAAGATCATAACCCTCTAATGTGGCAAGCGACTCAAATTGCTCCCATAATCTTTAGTGTGGCTAGCAAACCAAACTATCAAAAGTGCATACTAGACTTGAACTTCCCATGGCCTCTATTCTTCAAGTGGTTGAGAGATCTATTTTGTTCAGCGAGCAAGGCCGGGATATAAGACTTTCTTGCCAAAAACTGGTCCACTAATTCCACCACACGATAGTGGATGAATAGATCCCCATTCAGAAGAGGATAGTACCAAATACTGCGCTATAAAGGCATTGATGCGATTTTGTTCCATGCTTCTACACTTCCACAAAAGATGGACTTATTGTCCTTGTAACCATTTGGAGATCCAAACCATTTGAACAAGTCAGAAAGCCGAATGGAGACCGAATTGCAATTCTTGAGAGCTTTAGATACATCGGTCCTCTTAATCCCTAAAAAGGAGTTGAACAAATTGATCGGCCCTTTACTAAGTTGAGGGGCATATATTCCCATGAGTTGGTGGAGCTTGAAGAAGCCTTGTGTATTCCTCAATAGTAGGACTCAAAGTGTGCTCACCAAGGCAAAAGGCGGCCTCATCAATATTCCATAAGTAAACCAAGGCCCTAAAAAGATGAATGGGGACCTGGACCTTTGGTAGAGAAAGAATAGGGCCTAAAGGTCTTCAATGAATCCTCTTTGTCTTGGCTTGAAAGTTTGTAACCACTTGTTCAAAATGGGCATCGGACTAGTAGGCTCATGAACATGGATCTCGGAATAAGATGGGCCCACATGTTGCCACTACACATACTGCTTGCCATACTTCCTAATCTACATATTACAAAAGAGATATGTTACAACACGGTATATACATTTACAAAGGACAAAGATGAGGTTACAAGGATTTACAAGACACATTTACATAACGATTACAAAGGAAAGTTAACTCCTATAAATTCAGCTTTTGTTTTGTTTTGTAAAAAGTTTTTGAAAAACACTTTGATGGGCCACAATGCTTGATCATCATCTTCTTCATGTAGTGAATGCAAGAAGGGTGGGTTCTAAAGGTCCCCAATTAATGGGCCATGGGCCACATTAACCGAGTGGGAGGCTAATTCGTGTCCCGAATGGTGGGTAACCACAACACCCAGACCTACTGGTGCCTCCCATCCTAAGTTACCTAAGGTGGCCCGGGTTTGACACATCTAGCACACATTTTTCTTAAATTCAACCTTGCCCTAGTTAGGGGTATTTGCAGAATTTTCTTTTTTTTTTCTTCTTTTTTTTTATCTGCATCACTTAAACAAAAAGATTAGTACAACTATTTACAAATATACAAATATTTACAAAAGAAAGCAATTTAAATATGAAAAGCATAAAGTGGCTAGCCCTCTAAAAAATTGTCCCAGTGGAGTCGCCAAGCTGTTGAGCCTGGTTTTGATTTCCAGTTCGATTTCCTTTAATCCGATTCGTACTAAACCTAACCCATTCAATACGAATCCTCGACTAAGAATTAAAGAAATTTTGAATTTTGAAAATATTTTGGAGTCGTCACACGACTAAAGTCGAGAAAAAAGATAAACCAAAACCAATGGTAGGTTGATTTCGGTTTTGCTACTGATCCGCGAAAAAATCGTTTTGAAAACGAGAACAAAATTAACTTGAGTCTAGGGGCTAACCTATTAAAACCTAAACGGTTACCACTTTAGCTTTCCAATTTTAAATTGCTTTCTTTTAAACCTTAATTTCAAAATCTAAACTATTACAAGGCTCTAACTATTTACAAATATGTATAAATTTACTTAAACTAAGAAAAACAAACAAAATCACAAAAATAATTTTTTTACATATTTTGAGTCACCCATTTAGGTGCCTACGTACCTAATCGGGATCAGACCACACGTAGTTCTTTAAGAAAAATTTAG
Source organism: Combretum micranthum (assembly GCA_024138025.1). Taxonomy (NCBI): domain Eukaryota; kingdom Viridiplantae; phylum Streptophyta; class Magnoliopsida; order Myrtales; family Combretaceae; genus Combretum; species Combretum micranthum. Next base: position 5,832 of record JAMXBD010002125.1, on the reverse strand, counting down.
TTTGTTGGTTAATTTTAGTATTTTGAAATCTTATCACTTTAAGTTCATTAAGTTTTATGATTTAATATAAATTATCTAATTTTATGTGATTCTTAAATCTATCAAATTAATTTTGAACAAATTATAAAAATCAAATTTTTCTAGGTGTCAAAACGATTTTTTTTAAACAAACAAATAATCATAATATCAATCATCACAAAAACTCATGTAAAACTATCACAATTATTTATAAACACAAACTTCACACTATTATCATATATTAACATCAAACAAATATTACTATAATTAATATTATTAAAACTTCAACTAATTTCACTTATTAATCTATTTCTGCAAAACATATTATTATTATTATTATATACACATACACATATATGGTAAGGAAAACTTACCTGGATGAAGATGGCTCCGCGTGCAGGAATTGAAGACGACCAGGGATGAAGACCACGACAGTGTGCAAAGGATCGAAGAGTGGATGAACGAAGGACGACTCGTGACGACCATGATCGACGACGATGATGACCAGGTGCAGTCCGGCGATGGCAACAGTAACAGCAACAGCGGAGGGTTGACGATGACATAGCAGTGGACGACCAACGAAGATAGATCGACAAGGATGGGAGATAATTGATTGAGGGCTTTTGAAGTCCTCACGATTCCGAACAAATCGATGTAAATTAATTGTTCTAATTTTCCCTACAAGACAAGAAATTTGACGATTAGAATTGAGAACCCTAAATCAAGAACAACTTAAGAACGAAAATCCGAATTAAAATTAAATTGGACAGAGTTTTGAGAAATTAGACCTTCCTCCCTTACAAAACAGAAGATGAGGAGGGTATTTATAAGCTTTAATTCGACCAAAACCTTCCTAATCAATCAATCCCAAACCTAAGACTTGTAAAACACGTTTTAGGCAAAATTTGAATAATCCGAGTCAAAATCGATGTAACTTTCCAATTAAATGCAATAAATGACGTGTACCTCACATATTATAACATTTCAAATCATTAAATTGTCTAAAAAATGACTTTCACATGCTTTTGAATTTTTTAGGAAAGTACCAAAAACGAGTTTTTTCCAAATTTGAAGTCAGGATTTGAAAGAGTAATTATTGATGAAAACATGTGATTTTTATACCAAAACAAACTACTCCATGCCTAGTTTCTAAATCTACCTATTCGTAGAAAAAAGGTCCGGAAGTGGGCCGAAAATAGGCTCAAAGTGGGCAGGTCGGGCTGTCCAACGAAAAAAAAGATGAACAGTGAAATTTTTTTTTAGATTATAAAACTATATTATATTCATGTATATTACATCCATTATATTTATTTTCTTTAATTTGATTCATTTTTTCTAATTTTTATTTCTAATTATAATGCTAAAAAATGTAAAAAATCCTTCAATTTAGTCATATTTTCTCTAATCTTAATATTTAATTATTAATAAATTGATAAAAATAAATTATCAACATGAGGTGTGTACAAAGGAGATGTATAAACACCAAAACAGTCACCACAATTAGCAGCAGTAGAAAATTTTCGTTCTGGTCCCGCAGTAATGTTTGTTGTCTTTTTAATTCTGGGCTGGGCTTTAACTGACTCCATGGATCAACTTCTTTATATATAAGCCTACAAAAAAAAAAAAAAAAAACCTTCATTTTCATGACATAGCTGGGACCAGAGAATTAGCGCCGGTACGAGATTCTATGGTCGTTATTTCTCGTTAAGAAAGAACTTACGTGAAACTGAGATATATCTTCTACGTGTAAGCCTAATAACCTCTTGAAAAAAAAAAAAAAAAGAAATCGACGTGAAAAATGTTTCTCCTACGTATTGTTGACCTTTGAGCATCATCACACATATCTTTTTTAGACTTTTCTAATCAATTTGTACCTGAGAAGTATATAGACATATATGTATATTTATGGGTATTACCATACAACGCATGTACATGCAAAAATAGTTTTGCAGAAAAGGCAGTCCACCTAGATTATTTCTGTTCACTTTTTATGAATATGGCAGGCTTATTCAAGCTTTCTCTGCTGTTGAACCTGCTATCGGGATGGCACTTGGGTTTTGACAGGAATAACGTACAGGGAGCGGCGCCAACATGCGAGCGGATCGAGTGTCCAGCATACGATGTTATTCATGTGGGCAATGGTTATGAAATCCGACACTACAATTCCACCGTCTGGATTTCGACTTCTCCGATTCAAGATATCTCTCTCGTCGACGCCACGCGAACTGGTTTCCTGCAGTAAGTTTTCTATGTAATATTAATACTCTGTAATTGTGCTACCACTTGAATGGGGATGTAGTTTAGGCAGTTGCAGACCCAGGAATTGAACTATAAAGATTTATGATTTTTGGGCGAAATGCCTGAATCTTTTACCTGTTTTGTGATTAATTATTAAAATTTAAAAATGTCCATTTAGGGGTTGAACTTCATCAATTTTTATAATTGCATATATTAATCTTGCCTATTTTTATAATTAACTATCTAATGAGCTAGTTAGGTACTATAAATGAATTGAAAAGTTTGTAGGCATATTATGGACACATTTAGATCTCTAAGTAGTTAGTTGTAAACTTAAATACCCAAACATTCCAAAATTAAAAGGTTAATTTTAAAATTTTTTGAGTTTAGGGATAAGGATATAGACCATCCACCATGTTTGCCACTAAGTTTCGGTGAAAGTTTTCCCGGAGCATGCAACTCTATTGCTGAAGATATAATAGAGCACAACATTACCGGATTATAATAGTAAGATATATTTAGTGGCTGTTCAGTGTGCTCACAGATATCCGTGGATACTAACAGAAAAATCAACTTGTATGCAAGTTGAAGAAAGGCGAAAGATACATTATTTCTTATGATAACTATAAAGGCGTACAGCAGTATTGCTTTTTTAGCATCAGAGTAAGCCTTACTAGAGAGAATTTACTATCATATTGCTTTTTTTCAATCCTTAGGATTTAAATAACTAATATCCTTGTCAAGAGATGACAAAAGTTAAAGAGGCTGCATTATATTTCAAAATTAAAATGTATGAAAGATGTAGTTGTCGTAAAAATTCTTGTTAGATTATAAACTTAATCTTATGTATCCTATTTAGATTGTGTATTATAAGAGATCCAAGCTGCTCTTTTGATGCTTTGCTAGTTTATTTGACTACATCCAAGGGAAGAACAACTACTCGGAGAAGATCGAGATGACAGCTCCAGTGATTACAGAAGTCTATCCAAGTGATGGACCATTTTGTGCATCCTCATTTGTTGTTAGCTTTTATGTCCCCAAAAAGAACCAAGCAGATCCACCTCCAGCAAAAGGACTACATGTCCAAAGATGGAAACCAACATATGTAGCTGTCAAACAGTTTGGTGGGTTTGTCATTGATGACGATGTTGGTCAGGAAGCTGCTGCTTTACAAGCCAGTCTTAAAGGCTCAATTTGGGCCTCAGCTATTGATAAAAGTCGCAAGACTGGGGGCACTTCTGACTATATTGTTGCTCAGTACAACTCCCCATTTGAGTTTGATGACAGGGTGAACGAGATATGGATGAAATTTGACATGGAAGATGAGCTTGTCATATGACAATGGAGACAAATTGTATAAAAGTGATCTCAAGATCTGATGAGAAAGAGGGTATCTAAACTTTGGAAAGCTATCTTCTGGTACTTTTCATTGTTCATTAGCTTTTAGTTGTAAAATAAAGTATATCCAGGCAGATTGTTAGCTGTAGGAGGTCCTGTTGTATCATGCATGTGCTGACCTTCCATATCTGCGCGAATAACAATGCCTTGTAGCTTTCATTGTACGAATAAAGTTGTTCAAACCATCTGATCTAAAGGATGTATTTTCCATTCTTGCTCCATACATCATCCCTGAATATTTTTGCACTAGCCAAGGGTAGGGTTCTGTCTTTCTTTTTCGGATTACGTCTTGGGAAGTCTGAACAGCAAATACTGATTTTATCGGGTTAATTTAATCTATTGCACTCTCTCTTTTTTTGGCTGATGAACTAAGATGAGACACCTCTTGGCTCAAGTGTCAAATGGCGGTTTTGAACTTCACTCGCATTGTCATTATTGATAGAAGAAATTCTTAGTAGATCTATCTTGGATGCTTCTAGGTCCATTTTCTGTGCAGACTCAGTGTTATTACTCATATATGGCCTACTAAAGCTGTTCTCAAGTAAGTAAGGCACAATTTCATTTTCAGACGTGGATCAATAATCTAATCAAGCGTTCCATTTGTCTAGGACTTATGTGCCTCCTCCGATGAGCGTATTTGCTCACAATCCCTTTGTATTTCATGGTTGTCTGGCACATAGTACTTTAAATAGCACAGCACCAAACGAATATGCATCTGATTTCAATGATAGTTGCTGAAAGCTATTGAAAGCAGACTACAACCGGATCTAAATACCCAAAACTTCCTTTTGCAATAGCAGGCCATTAGATTAAATTTGTGTTGAATGACAATGCGGGGATCTGAATTCAGGACCATCTATTCTAATATCATGATAAATTTCAGATCCATTACCATCTGATTTGAAAGTCTAATATGATATCGTGATAAATTTTAGATCCCTAACCAACCAATCTAAAAGTTGTTAGTCTAATAGGTCACATGTGGTTTATATATATATTGATTAACAATAATGTAAGTTTGTGATACTCTTGCTGGCCAGTTTGACAATCCAAAACTTGAGACCTTAGCATCCCAATCCTCGGCAAGTAATATGATGGTTGTCTTCACATCAGGATGGCTCCAGAATGAATATAATGCGTGCAAATCTAGAGAGAGAGAGAGAGGAGGGGTGGGGGGGCTGTGATACTGGTTCTGTATAGGCGACCATGCAGCTTTCCATGGCCCATTAATTCATAGAGATGTAACATCTCCTGTGATCATGGCCACACCCCACATTGGAGACGATATGAAAGTGCAGGAATCTGGTTTTTGCTTAGCTTATGTGAAAAATTAACTCAACTTATCCTTCTCATTGAAATAAATGCGGAATTTTTTGACCATGCAATTCCCCCTGCATCCAGAGCAATGGAAGCACTAAAGCTATTGAATTGTTTGCTTCAACTGCAAAAAAGGAACTTTAGCACCTATAAGCAGGTGTTATTCTCCATAATAGTGAAACCATATGACGAAACATATGGTGTGAAATTGATTTAGAGTTTATCCCAAGATATTGATTCGTTCACGAAATACCGTCTCGTGATCTTCAAAGCTTATTGATTCTGAGAATACCTAGATAATTGATATCAAATTCGCAATTCTATACAAGAAGATCAAGATTTGGAATAACAAAGCAAAAATGCTAAGAGAAATTTCATTCAAAAATTTGAAACCAGTTTGTTTCGCCTAGGGCGTTCAATATATAGAGAACAAGGTAAAAAATGCTAAAATTATGAAATCATAAAATTTGAAAGACGAGCAAGGAAAAAAAAAAAAAGCCACCTCAATACTAGCAGCTTATAAATCAATGCCAACAGCTTATATTGAAAGGCCGGTGGTGTAAATGGTGCTGTAGAAGGCCGGCGGCATAAATTCAATACTAGTTCTTCCTCGCCTGCCATCCTATACCATTTCTACAAGTATTTATATGCTATCTCTTCTACTGCATCACCAGAGGTACAATTCTTTTGAAATAACTGAATAAATATTGGTAGTTTTTATGGTCAGTTTAAATTGTTCGGTTGTTGTGTTTTATTTAAAGTAATACATGGTTTCACGGAAACTTGCGAAAGGTTAATGTCAAAATTTGAACCTATAGATTTGATACTTGTTTTATATTTATTACTTGATGTACCCTGCTT
>JAMXBD010002124.1:0-236604 GCA_024138025.1 Combretum micranthum | reverse complement strand
ATGCCAGCGAAAACCTTTACTGAGTGAGGAGGGCGAAGTTGTAGGATCACATACCAATAATGCTCGCATAACTGCTCTAAATCGGGTTAGTGCAATAATGTTATGTCTTGTGTCCAGCGTTGCATTATTCCATTGTCTTGAAAAATCCTAAGCACAACATTCTAATTATAGAAATTAAATTTGTAGCCTGCAGATGAGATAGCAATTGAGATCAAGGATGTGTACTCAGTAACGCTTCAAATGGTTACAAAGTTGGTTGTGGGAATGTTGCTTGTTGTTGCAGCTGTGTATCCTCTTGTCAATGTTATGGGCAAATTTTCCAGTTCTACAACCATTCCTTCATATTTTATAGCATTTGTCACACTTCCCTTTGCTAATTCCAGCTGGATTTGGTCGGCCACACCTCTTTCCAGGCAAAAGAAGTCTAGAACAACATCCTTAACACTTTCAGAGGTATGAACTTTCTTTATTATATCTATACCTAGTTAATCTTTTTTTTTTTTTTTTTCTAAATACACATTTACGAGTGTTTTTTTCGAATTCTTATGGTTTTGTTACAGATTTATGGAGCAGTGACGTTGAACAACATCTTTAGCACTTTGGTCTTTCTAACTCTTGTTTACATTCGAGGTTTCACATGGAACTTCTCATCCGAGGCGTTGAACGCGTTACTAGTGAGCATTGCCATTGGTCTCCTAGCTAGTTTCAGGACCACATTTCCAACTTGGACATGGGCAATGGCTTTTGCTCTTTATCCAGTTTCCTTAGCACTTGTGTATGTTTTGCAATATGTGATCGGGTTGTCATAGAGTCGAGTTGAGACGAGTTCATAGGAAAAGCTAGTTAGCTTGATAATTGAAATTACAGATAGCCATTCAGGTCCATTTTTAGGAAGTTGAAACTAGTCATTTCGCATCCCAGCTTAGCAAGAACTAGTGTTAAATTGCAAGGATAGTTTAGGACTTGCATACTAAACAAATAAGTTAGCCTAAGAAATATGTGATATTGATTTCGATCCTTAAAAAAAAAAAAAAACCATAAAATTATTGTTATTGTAACCGGTGATCCTTATTCTGCTTTGACATGTGAAACAATTTAACTTTGTTTTCCATAAAACACATGGTTCTTCATATATGTAAGTGCTCATGTGTTAATATTTATACACTTAATGTGCTTCTATTGATTAACTACATGCATAGAAACATGAAATCTGCATTCAAAAATAGAGATGAAGTCATCATATCATTGCCATGATATTCTTTTTTACTATTTTTATTCTATATATATGCCTACGACAAAATTTTTAAGATATGGGGAAAGAAGTTACAATACTTATGATAAAAGACAATGGAGGATTTAATACTTTGAGGTAGAGAAAGGGGAAGAAAAACAAAGTAATTTTTTTTCTATTATTAACTCTCTTGAACATAGTTGTCGAACTCGCAGTTAACTCGTATGTTTTTATGAGTTTACGAGTTGATGATGAGATTTCGATTCAACTCGCATACAAAATCGTTTTTTGGGTAAACTCGTAAATAGAATCGTAGTAAAATCGTAAAGTTGTAATTTTATACTTTTTTTTATTTGAACTTTAAAAATGCAATCAATGTAATATATTTAAATTTAGGGTTTTTAGGGTTGGTTCTTGATATTTATCTTAATCTAACTTAATTTTAATTTTTTAAATATTTTTTTGCTTTTATTTCCTTTTTTTATTTTTCAAAGAGTTATTTTTTTAGGTTATATACTTTAATATATTTTGAACAATTTGAATGAAAATTAAACTAATATATATAAAGCTATATTTTTTTCCTTTTTTTTAAATAATTTTCTATATATAATTTATTTGCCATAAATGCAATAATTTTTTTTGCAAATATATAGTGAATATGAAAATGTTCATTATTGCACAAAACTAGCTACTCACACATGATAATTTACACGATTTGCAATACATCTTAATAATTATAGATTATGAATCATCATTAAATAAAAGTAATTATTTTAATTATAAAATTGTACTTAATATATTAATGACAGTATGTGAATTATGATTAGTAAAACTTAAATTTTGGTTGTATGTAACTAATTTAATACTAAATTCGTTATTTTCATAATTTATTTAAAGTATTATTAGTTTAGTAAGTACATTGATAGTTTTTGCAAGCAAATTTACATTAGTTGTAGAATCTTATGATTTTACGTTTTGATTTTACATTTCGGTTCTACAGATCCCATAGCGATTCTAGGTAGAAAGTTGAGCTTGACAACCATGCTCTTGAAATTCTCTTTTATAATACAACTCCTTTTATAGCCTTTAAATATAGGATGAAGACTTTAGAAATTCTTATAGGATAACATAAAAATAGAATTCTAAATAACACAAACTTAAAGAGTTCTAAATGACCTATAAATGACCAACATTTCCCCTTTTTATAATTCCTCTTAAATTAGCCTTAAATACCATAGAATTCAATATGTTTTAAATTTCTCAAAAAACTATTATAGAAATTTAATTTTATAATTCAACACCCCTCCTTAAACTTAATTCTATCTCCATCCTTCATGCCAAGAAAATTCCTAAATTTCTCAAACAACTTGATAGGCAACGGCTTTGTGAAAATGTTAGCCACTTGATCTTCACTCTTCACATGAGCCAATTTGATATTTTTCTCCTTCACATGCTCTCGAATGAAATGAAATCGTACGTCAATATATTTTCTCCTCTCATGATACACTGGATTTTTAGCTAATCCAATTGCTGACTTACTATCCAAATAAATTTCAGTAGCTGCACCTTGTGTAAAATTAATTTTTTCAAGCAACCTCCTTAGCCAAATTGTGTGACACACACAGGCCGCCGCCACCACGTACTCTGCTTCACATGTTGAAAGTGTTACTATTTGTTGTTTATTTTAAAGCCACGTGAAGGTCATATCACCCACGTAGAATACAAACGCCGAGGTGCTTTTTCTATCATCCATGTCTCCCCCCAATCACTATCCGAATATCCAAAAATTGCAACTTTGTTAGCGGATAAACCATAAAACATACCAAGATATAGAGGACTTCGAATGTAACGAAGAATCCATTTGATAGCCTTCCGGTGCGTTGATCTCAGCTCCTCCATATGCCGACTTACTAGACTGACTCCATACAAAATATTCGGCCTTGTGCATGTCAAATATCACAAGCTTCCAACTAGGCTCTTGTACAATGTTGCATCAATCACTTTCCCTTTGTCATGTCGAGATAATTTTACACCACAGTCAACTAGTGTATTAACCGGCTTGTAATACACCATTTTGAAACATTTCAAAATCTCCTTAGCATAGGCTTCTTGTGAAACAAAAATGCCATTACTCCCTTACTTTATCTCTAGACCAAGAAAATAAGACATAAGTCCTAAATCGGTCATTTCAAATTCACTCTTCATGGCCCTTTTGAACTCATCAATCATTTCTTCATTGTTGCCTGAAAAAAAAAATTAAATCATCAACATACAGCAATACTACTAGCATGTCTCCATTTTTAACCTTCACATATAGTGCATGTTCATATGGGCATTGCATAAAACCATGCGACTTAAAATATTGTTAATCCGGGTGTTCCAAGCCATAGGGGCTTGCTTCAAACCATACAAAGCCTTCTTTAATTTTAAAACTTTATTTTCATTGCCTTTTTCGTCATACTCGAAGGGTTGCTCAATATATACTTCTTCTTCCAAAATTCCATTAAGAAAGGCCGACTTGACATCTATTTGATAATTAAGCCATTTTGATTGAGCTACAAAAGAAATCAAAAGTTGAATGGTCTCAATTCGAGCCACCGATGCAAATACCTCTTCATAATCGATGTCAACTTGTTGGTTATAGCCTTTTGCCATTAATCTAGCTTTGTATTTCTCAATTTCACTTTGAGGGTTCTTTTTTTTTTTTTTTTTTTTTTTTTTTTTTTTTTGTATACCCACTTGACACCAATAGCCTTATGATCTTTGGGAAGATAAGTGAGTTCCCATGTGTCATTTTTCTTGATTACACGCATCTCATCATCCATAGCGGCTCGCCACTTATCATCTACAATCGCCTCTTCAAAAGAGATAATTTTTCCTTGAGCCAAGAGACATACCAAGTGCAACTCATTTGTTGCCTCGTATAAGTCATGTATGCTCCTTGATTTTGGGGTTCTTGCCTCCTCATTCGATGAATTTGCCTCCGATGTCATAACCGTTGGTGCCTCTTCATGATTATTGGATGTCGACTTTGACATATTCATCAGTGTGGATATCTCATCTCTTGCCTTCTCATGAAAAATCTCCAACATTGAATTCTAATCTCACATGGCTTCTTCATTTACCTACATATCACAATTAACATGCATCCTTTTGTTAATGGGATCAAAGAGTTTATAAGCTTTAGACCTCTCATCATATCCAACAAAAATCAACTTCGAACTCTTGTCATCCAACTTCACACGCTTTTGACTTGGTATGTGCGCATACGCCACACTACCAAACACCTTTAACTATGCCACCGTTGGCTTCAAACCGCTCCATGCTTCTTACGGAGTTATATTCTCCAAGCTTGATGTTTTGTATCGATTTAACAAATAAACAGCACAATCTACTACCTCTGCCCAAAACTCTTTTGGCATGTTCTTACCCTTAAGCATGCTTCAAACCATGTTGAGAATAGTTCGATTCTTGTGCTCTGCGACTCCATTTTGTTGTGGCAAATATGGTGCTATTAAGTGTCGTCGAATACCATGTTCTTCACAAAAAAAGTTAAAGGCTGTCGAAGTAAATTCACCCTACAATCAAATCTCAAAACCTTGATATAATAACCACTTTGTTTCTCAACAAAAATTTTGAACCTTTTAAAAATTGCAAAAGCTTCTTATTTTTCTTTCATGAAATAAACCAAAGTTTTGTGAGAAAAATCATCAATAAAAGTTATGAAATATCTGTTCTCACCAATTAAGCTCGGCTTGATCGGCCCACAAATATCGGTATGCACTAATTCAAGGGGCTTTTTTGCTTGATAGTACTCCATTTTCATAAAGCAACTCCTCGGATGTTTGCCAATCACACCCCTCACAAAACTTGTTGGAAGAATCAATTGATGGCAATCCATACGCCATTTCTTTTAAGCCTCCAAAATTAATATGTCTAAACCTCAAATGCCACAACCAAGTTTTGTCTTCTACACAAGCCTTCAAACACTTTGTTTGAATATTTACCAAGTCCAATTTAAACATCCGATTTTTAGCCATCTCAACGTGGACTATGAACTGATTATTTTTGTCCCGCAAATAAAGACATCGGTTTTTCATAAACACCGTGTAATCCCATTCCAACAATTGTCCCAAACTCAAAATATTAGTCTTCATTTCCAAGACATAATAAACATTTGAAATAAACTTTTGTGTCCATCTTTCAATTTAATTAAAATATTACCTTGCCCTTAGACACGCACTTTGCAAGCATCACCAAAAAAGACATGACCATTTGCTATTTCCTCGAAATCAGTGAACATATGCTTGTATCCGCATATGTGGTTGCTTGCATCCGTATCAAGATACCACACATTCTCTTTTTCGAGACCGTTCTCCTTGCTTGCCAACAATACAACATCATTATTTTCAGTTTCTTCCTTAACAACAAAATTAGTATTTTCCTCCACCTTTTTTCTAGACCAACACTCATTTGCATAGTGACCATATTTATCACAATTGTAACATTCAACATTATACTTACTTGATCGGCCGCTTCTTTCGCGACCGCATCCTCTACCACGTGAATTATTGTAGTTTATTTCTTCGCTTCCACATTGTCTATAATTGTAGCCTCTACGGCAATTGAAACCACGACCGCCATGACCTCGACCTCTACCTCAATCAACATTACGTGGTTTCTCTTCTTTTAGCGTAGCTTTCGCTTGAAACAGTTCTTCTAATAGTTCTTGCTTCTTTTTCTTTTTTCTTTGCTTGTGAGTCTCTAAAGAACTTGCGAGATTGTCAATGGTCATCCCTGCTAAGTTTTTTTATTCTTCAATGGCACACACCACATTTTCGAAAATCATTGGTCAAAGACCATAGTATTTTCTCTACCACTCTTGCATCGATTGGAGTCTTGCCATTTCTTTTAAGTTGATTGACAATGGTTTGCACCCTCGTTATGTAATCGAACACACCTTCAAACTCCTTCATTTTCATCACCTTGAGCTTGCCACGTAGAGTTTGTAGTCAAACTTGTTTTACTCGGTCAACACCTTTGTATGCCTTTTCTAAAATGTCCCATGCCTCCTTTGATTTTGTCATGCCGGCGATCTTCTCAAAATCAAATTCATCAACTGCTTGAAAAAGGAGGTAAATGGCGGTTTTATCTTTCATACGGGTCTCTTTCAATATCTTAAATTGATGCTCTGTCATATTAGTACCCGTTGCATCTGTCTCTTCATAACCAGTTTCAACTACTTCCCATGCGTCTTGTACACCAAGCAAGATCTTCATTTGTATACTTCAATTATCATAGTTGTTCTTTGTAAGGTGTGGTAACGGAACTTGTCCAAACGATGTCACGCTGGAGCATGCCATGGCTCTGATACCTATTTGATAAAAGACAATGAAGGATTTAATACTCTGAGGTAGAGAAAGGGAAGAAAAACAAAGCAAATTTCTTTCTATTATTAACCCTCTTGAAATTCTCTTACATAATACAATTCCTTTTATAGCCTTTAAATATAGGATGAAGACTAGAAATTCTTATAAGATAACATAAAAATAGAATTCTAAACAACAAAAACTTAAAGAGCTTTAAATGACCCATAAATGACCAACATTTTCTCTTTTAATAATTCCTCTTAAATTAGCCTTAAATACATAGAATTCAATATGTTTTAAATTTCTCAACAAATCATTATAGAAAATTAAGTTTATAATTCAACAACTTAAACATAAATGCCATTTATCAGTGATATGCTAAGTTTTTTAAGATACCGTATCTCTTCTAAGATACAATTAAGTAAGTATAAAAAAAAAAAGTAGGATTCTTTGTTCTTAACTACCACACAAGATTTACATAATATTTGAAATTTTGCTAGTGTTTGTTGGTTTTGAAAGAGAAAATATGGATGACTTGTGTTGAAAATGTCTATTGAAAGAAATATATATGAGTTATTTTTCAAAATTTGAAGTGTTATGATTCTTTTAAAGGATATGATTATTGAAACCTTCTTAGTTTTCATCCTTAAATTGAGATCAAATTAGTTACTAACTTATCTAAAATATCCATTTTGAAAGAACACAATTAAATTGATTCAGAACACCAATCATTGATAAGGAAATCAAATTCATGAATTTGAAGTAAAAAAAAAAAAGTCAAATAATACAATTAGGATCTAACTTTTTGTCAAATTCAAAATCCTGACCAAGAACCTAGAGTAATTTAGAATTTGAAAATTAATTAAAATAAATTAAAAAGCACTTAATTGTGTTATTAAAATCATAATTGATCCATAAGATCAAATAAAAAACTCCAGACCAATTCTAGTCAAATTTTTCACATGTGAAAAGATAGAATGGCTACAGCCAAAAAAAAAAAAAAAAAAGGTAGAATAAAATTGTGCCATATGGCACAATGAGATAAGGAGTGCAAGCTTATGCCCTTAAAACCCTAGCTGGTGGTCTACCACCTTCACATTCTCTCTATTTCTTTTTAGTTCCCATTCTCTCTTCTTAGATCCTCTCTAGAGCCTTAAGGTAAGTATGCCTATGACCTTAAACCTTAATGACCTTTTTTAATGCTAGTTAAGTGGGATTAACTTAAGATTATCACTAATTAGATACTAAATCGTGTTTTTCATTTGGGAATGGTGGAAATGAAGAAATTTTAGAAGAGAAAGAAGTTACTAAAGACCTATAAAATTCCTGATAAAGTAAGAGTTCTATTTTAAAGTGAGATATTGTGAGCTTTATAGCATTTCGAGTATGGAAATTGACATGAGTATATCGATTTATTATTTAGGTAGCTAAATTTAAGGTACTTAGGTGTTTTAGGAGCCTCCATTTAGTGTAGTAGCTAAAGCAATAAAATTATTGCACATTTAAGTAAGGTAACTTGTTGCACTTGCACACAGTGTTTAAACTAATGTTGTCAAAACCGGACCGGGGTTTGACCCGGACAGGCTAAGGGGTCAGGGTTCGAGGGGTCGGACCGGGTTTATCGGGGGTCAAACCGGGGTTACAAAAAATAAAAATATAAGGGATAATTTAATTATAAAAGACCAATATGTGTGTAATCACTCAATTAAATCTATATTTGGATCAAATTCATCAATTAATTATTAAATAAATATGATTTAATGATTATATTTTATAAATTTATAATAAAGTATGAATAAACATTTAAATTTCTAATTTTTTATTTTTATTTTTTTGGATCCGGGTCAACCGGTCCGGGTCGACCGGTTCAATCCGGTTCGACCACCTGGGTCGACGGGGTCAATCTGGTTCTTGCTAAAAACAAGCTAATCGTCTAACCCAGCCCGCATTCATTGTTGGTTCCGGTCAAACCGGTTCGAACCGACCGGTTCTGACAACCTTGGTTTAAACTACAAAGTTATGATCTAACTCATAACGCAATTTGAGGTTACCGCATGCTAGAACAAGTAGCCATGTAGCAACCAACAAGAAATTAAGTCAAGTTTTAGTTTTAGTCCAAATTATTTCTATCTCAACAAAAAACACACATTTACTGTGAACCTAATATCCATTTTTAAAACTTTCATCCTTTTCCAAAGCTCAACAAATAATAATTGTTTATTAATTCAAAAACTCACATTAGGATAACGTCTCAAGTAAGCTTAATCAATTTGTTTCTTGTTTGCATTATTTAAATTACTCAAGTGATGGTACACATGTTTATGGATTAAGCACAGAGGTTCCTATGTGTGGTATGGCTCGGAGGGTAATCGATAAAAAAAGCTCCAAGATCATATGATTGATTGGAGCTAGGACGAAGTTGCAACAAATTATGCACGATTATAGGTCCTACGTAAAGTGTTGCAATAGAATTTTGTCATTGATGGTTAGATATGAATAGTGAGTTAAATGAGACTACTTCTTTCTTTCTTTGTTTGTTTTTTTCCCTAGCAAGTGTTGTAAACTTGTTAAATCCCTCGATACTTAACTTGGGACCCCTTTTGTTCGTCGTTATTGTTTAGTGAGAGTCACAAGTGCTCTTATGTGTATTGGTATTTTTTAGGATCCTAAAAATGCTTAGTTGCCTAACTTATATTTAAATATATCAAACTTATGATTGTTACATTAGACTAAGAACGTGCAACATGAGCAAGTCTGCTTATTTATTATGTCATAAGCCTCATAACACTTTTATTATTATTATTATTATTATTATTATTCGTGGTACTAACTTATATGTGGACTCACATTACAATTCATTAGCCTTTAAGAATTGAGAACCATAAGTGAGGATTGGAATAGCACGACACATAACACTAAATATGAATTTCATGGAATTTTATGAAAAACTTGTTGAATTTTTTCTTTTATAGCTAGATAATTGTAATTAACTAGTCACCTTCGTATTATTGCTTTTAGATGGGTTTTTGGAGTAAGCCATGCCCATATGAGAGGCCCATAGTAGATCTAGTCTATATATATATGTTTTTATGAAAATTTATTATTGAACAAGTATATTTATAGATTTTCAAATTAACCTCAAACATGAAAAATGAACAGCACTCCATCAAAATTTCCAAAAATCAAGGAAGGATTTCATAATTAAAATATGTATAGAAACCTACTTAGTTATGTAAAGCCTCACATAATCTAGCTTGACCCTTTTCCTAAGGCTAAAATTAAGTTGAGTAGAGATGGTACGGTTTTAAACTCGAGCTCAACCTTAACTTGAAATTTCAAAGAATAAGCTCAATTGTGCTTAAAATTTGAAGTTATAACCCATTTTGAAGTGGCATTACACATACTTGAGCTTAACTCCATTAAGCTCGTTTAGACTCAAATATTAAAAAAGAGGTTAATGTTACAGATAATACTTAAACTTTGATAAAATATGCAATTAAGTGCTTAAACTTTAAAATCGATCAATTTAGTACCTGAATTTTGAAATTGATCAATATAATACTTGAAATAATATTTCATGCATGCCAACGGTATTTTTGTCAAGTTCTTTTAGGTACTAAATTAATTGATTTAAAATTTTTTAGATAATAAATTGATTAATTTTCATAGTTTAGGTATCTAATTACATATCTTGGTCAAAGTTTAAATATCATTTATAACATTATTCCTAAAAAAAATTAACATATAAACTTTGACTCAAACTCGATTAAAATTTATGTTTAACTTAAGCTTGTTTAAACTCATAAACCTACAGATCTAAACATTGTAAATTTCAAGCTTGACTCGATAAATTATTTAAATAACTCAAATTCGAGTTTGACTTGACTATTCACAAATTGAACTCGAGTAAAAATTGAGTTAAACTTGAATAGTTTGTAAATCATTTTGATTCATCTACACCCTTTTTCTCCTTTATAAATGGGTTCTCAGGATCTGTGGTAACAAATTTAATCTATCTTTATTGACACGTGTTTTCCCTCACTTATATTCTTTCACATCCTAAATATGTTACTACCATTATACTCACAATTCTTCTTTTTTGTAAATTCAAAAACACTAACCCGAGGTTTTAGAAGCATAATATTCTACTAGCGAAAGCTTGTGATAAATAATATCCATCGTAAATCTATCTAACCATACAAACAGAGTGAATTTTTTTTTTTTTTTTTTACTTCGATTAGGTTAATGGTTCATGTTGCACTGTTTTTGATAGAGTTTTAATAAATTAATTCCTATTACTTCGTTCTTGCAATATAGTCAATGCTAAGTGTACCTAGTCATATATAGTATAGGAATGAAATATAGGGTCATATTCCTTAAGGATCTTGGCAAATACTATTACTTACATTTTGCCTATTATCTCGCTTATAAAATTGAATGAGAATTACAATTATGATATTAATTAACTTGCTAACCTCCTACAAATTATCGCTAATGATTACTAACATCGATTTACTTAACTAAATACAGAACACAATGGCTTAGACCTCGCTTCACCAACAAACTCACCATGTACATTAAGAGCATGCAATTGATATCATTAGTTTATTAAACTACATAATTCATTAAGTGTGTTAACGTCTTATCTCAAGATCGCTAACATCTAATACAAAGTTTATCCATTGGAATCTCTTCCTAGTTAATAGCAACTTAAAACTGCATTAATTTTAGGAATACTATAATTAATTAAGTAAATACAAAAGAATTTCGCAATCCCATCTCTAGGTATCATGAGCAATTCCTTCTAATAGCCAAGATCTATTCAAGGGGATGATCTCTTGATTTGTCTCGATGAAATCTGACATGAAACTATGCCGTGCATAATACAATTCCATGATTCAATAATATCAACTATTGAATTTGAGAAAACTAATAATATTTCATTGACTATACATATTAATACATATCAAGTTATGATGCAATAAAAATACTACTCATACATGATATAACAAGAAAGCAAAACAATAAATAATATTATATATATATATAGATAAAGAAAACATGACATAACTCCCTTTTTCATGACGCCAATGTTTGAATTCTTTAACAAATGATTACAACAGCCAATCTCCTCATCCTTCTCTCTCAAGAATCTTTAAGGAGTACATTACAGTATAACACAATACAGATGAAACTATGGAAAAGTACAAAGGTACAAAGTTAAAAGAAGACTAGATTGATACGGTTCGGTGTGTAAAAAAGAATGATTCTTTTTTTTTTTTATGCCATGTTTAGATCTTATATTTATATGTACTAGGTGACTAAGCATGTCCAATTGGCGTATCATCATCGCAGTTGGCGATCATCACTCTTCAAAATGCCTTTTCAATCCAATTGACATGAAAACATATCAAAGAGTAACTGCTATCATGGCTGTATCACGACCTTATTTCTTCGAGGTGTAGATATCCCATGTCGATCATGGCCATGATGAGGCCCGTGATCTCCTTGGCTCCAATTTCTAAGTGTAATAACGCCTGTGATCAAGTGTTCATATATTACTGCACATCACTCCCTTGTTGGTCATGGCCACATCAAGAGGCATGATCTTCTCTATTTCCCAATTGTCTCCTACACATCACAGTCGTATTGAGCATATTTATACAAGGTCAAAGGAGATCACCACCTATGTCATGGCCGCATTAAGAGGTGTCATCTTCTCTACATAAAAATTTCTTCAAGTTACAGTCATAATCTCTTAAAATACACACCTAATGGGATCACTAAAATAAAGTTAATAAGGTCGTATAGGGACTGTATTGACATGTTTTCTTCAAAATCTCATCCAAGCCTATCCAAGTGTTGATGTGGTGTAATTAGACACTTGAAATGAAAATATTACTGAATTAAGCACCATATCCTTTGATTTAGGTATGAATAAAAGTAAAATTTATTATAAATTGGCTTAATTAAATAGAGTAATAAGCCCCTATCAAACTTCCCCATACTTAAGCTATGTTTACCCTCAAGCAAACAAGTTGATAAGAAAGTTGAAAGAAAATTAGCCTTGTGTTAGGAAAACAAATCACAAGTGATGCTTTCATTCTAAACATATCAAATGCTTTTATCTCTCAATTATTCTGTTCAATCACAAGTCTAAATGCCCTATTGTTCTATTCACTCAGTATCACATGTACTTGAGTTAAAAATACTAGAATTCCATAGTTAATCCAAGTAATCTAGCCTTTACCCTCATCATTTTAATAAGCTTGCAAAAATTGAAAAAATTATACACAAGATCACTAAGTAAGAGAGAGTTAGCTAATCCCATCCCCTTAACATAAGAGTATAAGCAATCTCAATCATCTCTACAACTGATATAGGCTCAAGCAAAAGTCCACACATCTTCAACTTTTATTCCCCTTAATATTTACATAAATTTATTCATATATTTTCAATTTTTTAGTTTTGAAGAATCTTGAAACTCATGTAGTGAGCTTTCAAATGATAATCTCATTCATCACCCAAGTTAACAGATGTTATTCCCCTCAGGAGGTATCTCGTAGGCTTAATAACTCAAGTTACAAGAATCTCTAAATAGTATTTCTTTTGTTAAGTGAGTTTCTTTAGTCGATCGATCCTAGACCAGATGACCTTAGGTGACCAAGTTTTAAAGGGACTCTATCAAACCTCCACCACTTAACTTTTTTTTTTTTAATAACATAAGTAAGGGGATTATAAATCAATAACTTCAATTAGACTTCTATCATGCAAAGAAAATTAAGCCTTCAAGATAATTGAATGAAGAACTAGACAATTAGTCAAGTTTTAGAAATTGACTAACTATCCCATACTAAGAGCCTTATGCTAATCTTAACACAATAATTCATAGTTAAATGATAAGTAAAACTATTCCACTTAGATTTCATCATGTAAGTCTAACATATTAATAAAAACACAAAAGCAAGTAAAACTCAAGACAACATTCAACACTAGTCACTTAGTTATTTAACATGAGCGACATTTGAAAAAAAATTGTTCAAAAGTGTTCAAAATTTTTGCACCAATAATGAGAGTTTTCCTAAACACCTTTAGTTAAGGGGAAATTTAATATAACAACAGTGCTCCAATTACTCTATATATTCCCTTCCCCACACTTAGAAAGAGACATTGTCCTTAATGTCTTAGCAGCAACAACACAAGCAGGAAAAGGAACTAAAGACTAAAAACAATAAGGAAAATTAAAGGAAATAAAAAACTAACACTCCCCTCGTAGAAGTTCGAAACATCTGATCCATGGTTCCAGTTTGAGTTTTCACTCAAGAGATGCCCTTAATTACGGTTGTTATACAGGCTATGATATCCATGATCTTGAACAACTTGTTATAACCTCCTCCATCATGGCTGTTGCTTAGGTCGTGATCTTCACCGATCAAGTTTCATTGCATATTTTAATACAAATGACAATCATGACTATATTCGTTATCTCCTCTAAACAACAAAACCAAGCATCACCCCCTCATCACGATCACGACAAAGGTGGTGATCTCCTTTGACCATAAATCTTTCTATCATCTCGAATTGATATGGTTGTGATCTTGACAATTATCTCCTCTAATCAATCCCATTCTCTTTCCCAAACTACATTATGGGTATCATTTGCTTGTTACGACCCCATAATGCTCGTGATTGATAGGGGGATCTCCTAATTTATCATGCTGGTGTGTCACGAGCGTGAAGAGAGGTGTTATCTCCTTGTTTTGGTTCCTTCCTTGCAATCTCAATACTTAGCTCGAAACATTTATGATGATCATGATGTAGCCTCTCTAACTAAACTTTCATGACATAATTTCGGCCCAAAAGTGTTGGATATCTCCAAATTAACAACACGAACTACATTAGATTCTAAATAACATAAATCAATATAATCACTACATAAAACACAACACAAAACAAGGCATGGGTTGCCTTCCATGAAGCGCTTGTTTAACATCATTAGCTTAACGTATTGACAATCTTATCCTCTAGATTCCCATGGGAATGTGTCCCACACCAACGTTTCTAAAACCAAAGAGAGGAGTTTCTTTCATTCTTATCTTCTTTCTTTTCAGATTAAATCCCCCCATCCTATATTTTTGGGGTATTTTATAGGGAGGGAATACATAAATTGGTGCCAAGTTGAATTTTATATTATATGCTATGGACTTTAGGCACATCTCATGAGATTGATCACCTCCCAAACTCTCACTTAATTTATTAAATGGAGAAGCATCTTGACATTTGACTTCCATCTCATATTCAATTTCTTCAATCTCCTCTTCCTTTGGGGTGGATTGAATAATGTTTTTTAGGTCAATTTTTTAAAGAATTAGAGCACCAGTAAAAGAACCAAGATATATCAAATTAGTCTCCTCAAATTCATCTTTTTCCTCACTGTGCTCCACCCATCTTCATGACTGTTTAAATCTACCCTATGATCTACTAGTTCATTGTTCTTTTCCATCACCTCATCCTCCACTTCTAATGGCCTCTCAAAGTTAATATTTGAATCATTTTCTGTCGATGCATTAAAAGGACTTCTAGTCATCTCCTTATTTACTCTCTCATGCTTTTAAGAGTTGCTAAGATTAAATTAAACTATACTCCCACACTTGGGATATCCTAAAAGAGTGGCCAATTCTTCTAAACTTATGTTTTGTAAATAACAAGAGCACATAAATTCCAAAAAGCTTATTCAAACATAACTTGCAACGTCCTAACAAATAAGTCTAAATTATCATATCTTGACTTAATGATTCATTCCAACATGGATTTCTCTTGAGAGTCTTCCTCTTTAAAGCTTAAAAGGAAATGGTGGGGTGAATGATTTTTGCACCGATTTATAAGACTTATAGGAACTAAATGTTTCGAAGTTTGGAGGGCATATTATCCTAAAAGATTCTTCACTCAGATTCAATTCTTGAGTATGGTAAGAACTTGAGTTTTGATGAATAGTGGTAGAATAATATGAATGTGAGATAGATCTCTCACTTGGACACTCCAAAGTCCAATGCCTACTACACACACTCTTTACGAACCATATCATCTAAAGTCATAGGGTCATTATCTAAAACTCTTGATAATGAGTAAAAGCTGGAAATGCACGTGTATTAAATGGGTCTGAGGTAGAACATTATTGACTAGGGCATTCATAAAGCTTATAGTCATTCCCACAACCAACACAGTAATCCTCTATAATTCATAATTCAAACAGTCATAATTACTGAAAAAACAAAAGCAATGAAGCACATAGCCTAAAAACAATAATTCACAATATTATATATATAATGGCTAAACTAATAGTAGTAAGCTTTCCTAATATTGTAGATGTTCTCCCACAACAGGCCAAAAACTTGGTTACGCTATTTCTGACAGAGTTTTAATAAATTAATTCCTATTATCTCGTTCTTATGATTTGGTCAATGCTGGGCAAGTGTACATATCGCATGTCGTATAGGAATGGAATACAGATCGTATTCCTTAGGAATCTTGGCAAGTACTATTACTTACCTTTTTCCTATTATCTAGCCTATAAAATTGAATGAGTATTACAATTATGATATTAATTAACTTGCTAACCTCCTACAAATTATCACTAATGATTACTAACATCGATTTACTTAACTAAATGCAGAACATAATGACTTAAACCTTACTTCACCAACAAACTTGCCATGTACATTAAGAGCATGCAATTGATATCATTAGTTTCTTAAACTGCATAATTCATTAAGTATGTTAGTGTCTTTCTTAAGATTGCTAACATCTAATCCTAAGTTTATCCACTAGAATCTCTTTCTATCTAATAGCAACTTAAAACTACATTAATTTTAGAAATTCTACTTAATTAAGTAAATGCAGAATAATTTCACAATCCTATCTTTAGTCATCATAATCAATTCCTTCCAACGGCCTAGATCTATTCAAGGGACGATCTCTCGATTTGTCTCAATGAAATCTGACATGAAACTATACTGCACAATGCAATTCCATGATTTAATAATATCAACTATTGAATTTGCGAATAATAACATTTAATTAACTATACATACTAATACATATCAAGTTATGATGTACAGGCCTAGGCAACACTACTCATACATCATATAACAAGAAAACAAAACAATAAATAATATAAAACATAAAGAAAACATGATAAAATCCTTTTTCATGATGCCAATGTTTGAATTCTTTAACAAATGATTACAATAGCTCTCCCTTGTCCTTCTAGAGAATCTCCAAGGAGTATGTTACAACATAACACAATGCAAATGAAACTATGAAAAGGTACAAAGTTACAAAGAAAACTAGATTGACATGGTTTAGTGTGTAAAAAAAAAAAAATGATTCCTTTTTTTTTATGTGATGTTTAGATCTTATTTTATATTGACTAAGCATGTTTAATCGGCGTTCCGTCATCTCAATTGGCATTTATCCCTCTTCAAAATGCTTTTCCAATCCAATTGGCATGAAAACGTATCAAAGAGTAACTGCTATCATGGCCATATCATGAACCGTTATTTCTTTGAGGTATAGATATCCAATGCTGATCATGGCCATGATGAGGCCTGTGATCAGTGCAATAACACCAATGATCAAGTCTTTATATGTTGTTGCACATCACTCCCCTATTGGTCACAGCCACATCAAGGGGCATGATTCTCTCTATTTCTTAATTATCTCCCACACATCACTGACGTATCTAACATATGTGGACAAGGTCAAGGAGATCACCCTAATTCACAGCCGCATCAAGGGGCGTTATCTCTCTACATAAAAATTTCTCCAAACTATGGCCATAAAATCCTAAAAATGCACACCTAATGGGATCATTGAAATTAATATGGTTGTTTTAAGGATTGTATTGCCACCACGTTTATCTTCAAAATCTCATCCAACTCTATCTAGGTGTTGATGTTTCGTAATTAGACATCTAAAATGAAAATATTACTGAATTAAGCACCATATCCTTTGATTTACGTATGAATAAAGGTAGAAATTACTATAAATTAGCTTAATTAAATAGAGTAATAAGCATCTATCTGTTGACTTAAGCCACTTGGTATTAGAGCCAAACAATTTCTTCTTTAAGAGGAAGGAAGAGAGTATGTATAAGTCATGATGGAAAACACCAAGAGTACCTCAAACATTGCTACTACTCTACCTAACGAAATAATTGCATTTGATTTCAACCATAATAGTTCTTTTAGAACCTCCCATGCAAGTAAAATAGATTACTTACATAAGATATCTTACTCAGAAAAAAATAGAATAGATAATACTTATTTACCCCTATAAATCCATATTCTACTTTTGTTTGCCCTCAATCAGCTATTTCATCCATCAAATCTCTCATCAACCACACTCCTCACATGTCAAAGAGTATGTATAGTCTACTTGATTTAATCAATGCCATCTTAGAGCAACGAGAATGGAACAATTTGTTACCATTTAGTTTCCACAAGAACTACCTAAAATTTGGCTCACATAGAAATATACACACCTTTACTTCGGTACAATAAGGCTAGCCTTAACTTTACACCACCATAAGGGGATACCGGTAGTAGCCAGAATGGCTCTACTAGACAATAGATACTTGGAGTATCAGAAAGCCTACATAGGAACAATGGAGACCACATTGAATGCTGGAATAGTGTTTGTAACTCTATTTCCTAACTATAACATCCCCTTGGCTAAGCCAAAGTTGCTTGAAGCTTTGACAGTCTAAGTATAAATTCTTAGAACTTATATAAGTGAAGCATCCTTAACTGCAACACTTCATTACCAGATGGTGTACAGGGTCCAAAATCATACTTTTGTCTAAAAAACCACCATGATAAGGATAAAGCTCTTTATATCACTATGGAAAAGAAGCATACACCTACGTGTACACATGCTCTAAAGCAACTACAAAAGTTAGGAATTATTAAGCTTTTGCCTGAGCAATGGGTTACAAGCTATGAGAAACATTAACAAAGTATAGCTTTAGTATAATCCATAGAGCAAACTTTTGTTAGAAAGATTGATGGCATCATAACTATCGATTTTAAGAAAGATGAAGGAAAGAAAGTATGATCTGTCTTTCCAACCCTATTTATGATTCAAGAATCAAAGGAAATAGTTCACCTAGCAAAAGCCTATCTGGTTAACCTTAAGCCAAATGGACTCCAACAAATCATCCAGTCTTAATAAAGAAAGAAAGCCACTACACTTTGGGAAAGCTCCATTCAATAAAATTGAATATTTCAACCCATAATTCTCATTTGATGTTTGTTATGTCCAAAGAAATTTCCTAATGATCATCATGATAGATCAAGGAAAAGAAGAAAAAGGCATGGTTTCAACTCCATTATGTTAAAAAGATATCAACAAAGAGATCATACTATAGGACCTGTAGGAGAAGATGGTGGCAAAAGGCTGTATGTGTTTTTCCATGGAGAATCATCAAAAGATCCAAAGTTTGATTTATCTGATGATGATGATGCTGACTCATTTGAAGATAATGATGTTATATTGCCATCACAACCAAAACAATCCCTCAATGAGATCTACATGAGTTTGTAAAGGATTGAGGAGTCATTTGTAAAACAGGCACAGTGCCATCATGCTACTGAACCTCTAAAGAAGAGTATGATGAAAAGGAGAAGAACTACGCCACTGATACCTAAGATTCCAAAGAAAATATAGTTACCTAAGAAGAAAAAGAAAGATAAGGTTACTACCTCCATGTAGAGTGAAGCTTCAATACCCACTTAGTCTATCTTTGGACTTGCTAACATATATTTGTCAATTGACTCATCTTGGACATCTTCATATGAGGGAGGACTAGGTGATGGGAGTATCGATAGATACATCCAATGTGTTCTTGAATCTGTACCTCAAGAACAAGAATCTTCATTACTAAAGAAAGAAGAACCATGCAAATCTCCCCCTTAAAGATATTTGCATGATTAGAGGAAACCAAGGAGAAGGAGAGTTTCCCATCATGCAAGAGTATAAGTATGATGAATTTAGATATACTCCCAAAATTAGAAATCTTAGTGAAAAAGATGCATAAGGCAGAGCCAAGAAGAGGAGCGCAACAAAAGTCTCAATTGGTATACTGATAATGCTATGGCATAAAATCTAATGTTGAAAAAAATTGGGTCAAACATTGAAAGCATCAATATGAGGCTCACCTCGGAAAAAAAAGTTGATGATACTTCCAAGATGATATCCATATTACAAAAATAACTAGAGGAAGTCAAGTATGTTATACCAACTCTACGAATGTCTCTATTTAACTTCATTGAGCAGAAAGAACTTGGGTTAAAAATTTTCAGAGAGCATGAAAGGATGCTAGAAGCTAAACAAAAAGGAATTCCATCTGCTTTTGGCGTGTTTACTACCAGAATGGGCATAACCATTGAAAGCTAAGTTAGGCTCATAAGACTTTCTTTGTTTATGGAAACCATAACAATCCCAAGAAAGAAAACTATTGTAAAATTGAGGGATGGAATCAAAAGGAAAGAGGAGAAGGAGTAGGAAAAAAAAAAAGGTTGGGGAAGAATCTTTCTCAAGAGATAAAAAAAAACTAGTTCTTATAATCCTCAAGATTTATACAAAATCAAGACCTAAGTAGTGAAAATGATGATTACAACTCAGGACAAAATCTCATTTAAATATTCTCATGGTGAAAACTCATGAAGATCTTGACAATTTTTTGGATCAACCAATTTTAAAAAATAATTGTAAGCTCCTAGATTTTTTGATAATCTTATATGAGAACCTTAGAATTAATACCAAAACTAGAATCCTAAAACCGACTTAAGTTAAAATCGAACTCATGAAACTATAAATGGGACTAGATAAAGAATTAATAACAATGGGATATCAGATAAATCAAGCAAAGCCTAAAACGATCAAGATAAGTAATTAACAAAAGCATATCACCATTAAAATAATTTTGTATGCTATATCATGATCGATCCGATTCAACCTTAAAACCAAGAAACCCTAGAATCAATCCAAACTAATCACAAGTCTTGGAAAACCTTAAGACTATGCTAGACAAACTAGATAACCCTAAATGTCTAAAGAGTATAATGGTAATACGAAATCCTAAATATAGAACCCTTAAAAAGCAAGTACATTAGGAACAAAAATGAAAATTTGAAAATCATTTAACTCGGAAACCCTAAGCTAAACGATTCATCTATTTGACCTCTAGCATGCAAATCAAGATAACATATCCAAGAAATATTCAAATAAAATAATAAGAAAAATTTTCCTATAATTAAAAATCCCCAAAATATTAGGTAATCTTATAAGTAAAGCCTTAAAGTCAATAACAGAATAGGAATCATAAAGTCAAATTGAGTCAACCTTAAACCATAGAAATATGTGACTCAATTAGATAGCTTCTAAAACCCTATAATACTAAATAAATTGAAAAAATAGTATGACCTTGAAATATGAACCAAACAAATAATGTAAGCCCTAAAACGACCAAATTCGAAAAAACTTCGATTGTTTTGAACCTTTACGGGATTAGTTTCCATATCCAACTCCCTGACATACAAAACAAGATAAAATATCCTAACAAACAATCTAGACTAGAATATATATTAAGATATTCATAAAATATTATATATAATTTTACTGGATTATAAAAACGTCATATATAACTTTTATATGTGTATTTTTATCTTTATTGGTAATTAATCAGTTACTTCACCTTACTTTTTACTATTCCCTACTATTCACTCTACTCTATATTTTCTTACACCTACTCTTATATTCTTACATACATATCTTTTACATTTTCTTTTTCCATAAAACTTTTACTACACTTTTTACTTAACTTCTCTATACTTTATTATACTTTTCTTCTTGAATTAATTTTTCATTTACTTTTCTCCTCTCTTTCTTTTATGGCAAGACACTTCCTCTCTCTTTCTCTCATATTTTATTTTATTTTTCATTTATTTTCACATCTTTAATTTCTCACCACTTTTCTTTGTAAATACCACCACCTCCTCCACTTCTTTTACAATTTTCTTACAATATAACAAAACTCTACCAAATTCTCTCATCAACATTTCTCTCCAAAATTTATCTCAAATACTCTCCCTCTCACTATAATATACACATTTATCTTTCTTAGGTAAATTTTTCTAAACACTCTCTCCATGTTATATGTATGCAGCATGTATGTGTATGTCTTCAATTGTTTTTCATAAAATCCCCATGATGCATGATGCTAAGGATTGGAACTTTTAAGACAATATAATTAGATCATGTCACACAATATCATGTTATGATTATGTACATGTTATATTCATATTGTTCATATGTTGTAACTAATCTAACTTTTCTATATGTTATGTATGTATATAAATGTGTGTGTGTGTGTGTGTGTGTGTGAGCCTGCTGCTCACTAACTTAACTTTATTTATTTCATGCATTTAGTTTTATTTCAAGTTCAATATTTTCATAAGACTACTCCATTTCTAGTTTGGACTTATCTATATTCAAGTCTGATGGAGACTGGAGTAATTCAAGTCTCGAGGAGACTTGATACCAATCTAAGACTCCCATACTTTTTATATTTATATATCTTGATTTTATTTATGAGACTAGAAAATATTAGGTCTTGAGAAGCCTTGATAAAATCTAAGAATTTCATTTTTCATTTCTTTATGCTTGTTTTATTTTATTACATATGGTGAATAAATTATTTCAAGTTCTGAGAAGTCTTGATAATAAGCTAAGACTCCCATGCTTTTTTAACTTTATGTTCTTGTTTATTTATTTATAAATTTTCTATGTTCTTGATATAATTCCATGCTCTTAATTTTGTCATTACTACTTTTCTAAATTCATGCACATATATGGTCATAGGTGAATTTGTTATTGTGCCAAAAAGGTTTTCCAAAAACATGAATGTTGATAATTCTTTATTATGCAAAATATTTTCTAAAAAATCATTTCCAATACATGCAAAATATTTTCATTAGGAATAAAGAATTAGAAAGAGACATTCAACGATATTTTTTAAAAATGCCGATACTTAAAGGAATTCTTAAAAATTGACTACTTCAAGTATTTTCTTCACAAATAAGTGAAATTATGTTTTGTAAAATAAATGGTTAAATGAAGTTTTTGAAATAAATATAAGATCTTCAAGGTTTCAAAAAAAATATTAAAGCGTGATTTTTAATTAAGTTTCATGTTTGCAAAAAATTTAAGAAAGGATATTATAAGTCCAAAAGTTATTTTAAAACTCAATTTTCCTACTTTCCATGAAGATTGTTTTAATAAAAATTCTATTTTTAAGCAATATCACTCGGATCATGCATGTAATATGAGCTATTATTATTACTATATGATTTCCAAATATAGGAATATTTTATACTTACCTTAGAGAGTCCGAATGAAGTAAAACTATAAAAATAAAAAAGGATCAAAGTCTGGAATGGTCTAGACACATTCTATACTACACCATTAGACCTTAAAGATCTTAAATGTTAAAAATAACCTTAGAAATGGATAGAACATTCGAATTAGGTAGAAAATGACTACTCATATATGAAATATCAGCTTAAAATGACCAAGTTATAGTTGCTTTAAATTAGAACCTTTATAACCAGGAAAATGACACGAGTAGAATAAATAGAATTAGAAATTTAAGAAAAACCTATATGAAATACTCATTATGGATATTTCTTTTGTTTAGGTGAAGACGGGTTTGACACACCCTTCCTCAAGGACTTCTTCGATTGAAGTTTTTCAAAAATGGCTAAGTAAGCTTTTTCTCTTAAATTCTTCACTTGTTTGTGCTTTTAAAGTAGTTGTTCTAGCATGTTAATGAAAGATAAAAAATTGATATGTATTGAGGTTATCAAGGGTTAAGCATATGTTTCTTTATTATGTGTTTAAGTGGATAACATTTGTTTAAGTATGTTTATTCACTTATATGCTTGATTGCTATGTGTGTTCAAATTGTTAATCACCCTTACTGAACCTTAACATGGATTGGTGATGAATAAAGAATTGGTCATGCATAGTATTTATCGAGTCACATTCGGAAGGCTGCTACTTCTACATGTAGAGTCAATGGGCTAATATCGTGGTGAGACATGAACCCTGTTCTTTCTAAGGGAATCCACATCACTCGAGGAATGACTCTTGGTTTAGAATCATGCTAGTTGAACGCTATGTGCGACTACATAGGGACTAGTAGTAAAGGATAGTAAAGACCCTCAGAAATAATTTCCTAACCCTTGACATGGAGGGCGTAAATCTATTATATGTATAGATTCTGGATAACTATGCATATTTGTGATTTTCATATGATTGTTACATGAGCATAACATATGGTTTAACCAACAAACTTGTTTGCTTATTTATACTGGTGCGAGTAATGGAGAAATATCTCACAAAGCATATTGTAAGCTTAGCCCCATAGATCTTCATTGAAATAGGAATACTTATGGCTTTACCTAAGAGACAAGATGCCTAAGGAAATCACTAGTGAACTTTTAGAGCCTTAATAGAAGGGGAGATTCTATGGTCCCATCGACAAGACCATATCACCATTATCTAACCGTTAGAATAAATATAGTAAATGAAATAAAACTATTTTAGTGATTCGATCATGGTTGATATGATATGAGTGTTGGATGGTGATGAGACCGAGACCATAGAATTTTCCTAATAGAAGACTTGATAAGCATAGGATAAAGTTTCTTTTGGAAACCCTCAATGGTGAACATGTGATACTTCATTATTAATATTGGAGATTTTATAAGCATCTATAATATTATGATGAATATGAAGATTTAGTAGGGGTATACCCCTATGATGTTGTAGTTTATGAATGTTTGGACTTAACCATATTTAGTGCTCTTGTATGCAAATATTCTGTTATTCTCTTGAATTTTACCACTCTCTCGGTGTTTCCTTTATTGTGATGTATGCCTTGTGCATAATATAAAAGCCTTCGCATGACTAGGAAAGTCATTCTTAATCTTCAATAATGTATACGATAGCTGTCACATTAGAGTACCTCTGGGACATGACAATAACATGGTTGAATTAGAATAAGAAAGTTTAAAGGAAAGTACAATTGGAATAGGCTTGACTGAGGATCTATAGAGCATGAGAGCACAAGAAAAATTTCAAATAGTGACTAGTTATCCTCTGATATAGAGCAACATTCCCATGAGACAAGTGAAGAAGAAGAGAGTTCAGACCACAAGTCATACATTCTTTAATCAAATCCAATCAATTCATCAAGATCAACTATTGTACCACCAATCCTCATGATTAGAGGAGATGATGAGGATCTGAAATCACTAATCTCAAGTCAACAAACTCCAATAGAAATCATTAAAGAGTAATTCAACTTTTACTATTGATGATATTTCTTATTTAAAGTGGCCTGAAAGATTACAAGAATTCCATACTTAGCAAATCACAAGATCATTATTAAATGACAACCACTATGAAGTCCTGTCAAAATTCATAGCAAGGTTCACATGCATAATGAAAGAATGGTGTAACACAATTCATTCCACAGATCAACAAGTCTTTCTTGATCAAACAGACTCCAACCATGTGATCAGAATTCTTCATATCTTCCTAATAGGAAACCTAAAAGACTCAAAAGAAGCTAAAAGAAAAGAGTTTTTAAGAGAAAGTGTTGCTCATTTGAAAAGAAAGATCTTGATTGCACTATAAGAAGATGGTGCAGCTATTTTATTAACTTGGAGCAGATTCAACTCTCAAATCAATATTTCTTTCCTCTATTTCTTGAATCACTTGCAAGAGGAATAGAACAATAATTTAAGGTAAAGATTCAAAAGATTATACATGTTCCTGTTGGAGAAATCTAACAAACCTTGCACTTAGTAATAGATGACATGTACTAGAAAAACCAATTGTTCAAGGATTATTTGATAATAGGAAAAATCCTAAACAAAATATGCAAGAAAAAGGATCTACATATCAAATGCAAGCATTCTAATAGAGCATGCAATTGCTCCAACAAAAAGAAGAAGCATTATAGAAAATTCTCCGTGTTAAGACCTTATAAACCTAGGAGACGAAGGAGATCAAAGTGGATACACTTTAGACAAAAAACCAGAAAAGGGAGAAAATCTCTTCGGTGCTTCATCTGCAATAAAATGGGACATTATGTAAAATAATGCCCATCAAAAGGAGCACAAAAGAAGATCCACTTAATCTTCCACTAGATTGGAATCAAAGTAGACAAAGAGGAAGATTTAGAGTCCTTATTCTCAGAAGAAGAAGAACTTTCAAAAAGGACACTATTCTCACTTAAGGTCTACTCACCAACATCAAGTCTAGACCTATCAGACTCTAGAGAAGAATCATTCTTAATATAGCTAGTAAAGTAGATGCAGCTAAAAATTTAAAGCATTCAACAAACTCCTCATTTTCCAATCTAGATCATAACTATAAAATTTGATAGACTCATCCAAGTGACAGGGTTTATTGATACCGAGGTAGCAAAAAGCATTCTTAATCCCAAAGTACTGCCTGATAAACTTTAGAAGCCCTATGACAAGACTTTTGTCACTGCCTCCAATGAAGAATTCAAGGTATACTTAAGAAGTGTACCTATCAAAATCCAATTTTTCCTAGGATGCTCTATTATCACTCCAATTCTTGGATCACCATTATCAAATAAAGATATAGTTGTTAAATGGGATATTATTAAGCAAATCCTAAAGCTAAAAATCCATGCTAAGGTATTAAGGTTTAAAAAATATTTTAAACCTCACATAGAAATTTATAGGCTTTATACCATCCAAGGAGTGACTATCCAAGATATTACTGAAAAACTAAAAAAAGAAGCATGAGTTGAAAACTACACTGCATTTCTTAGTAAATGCAAGCATCCACTATGGAAAAATGAGGAAATCTTTATAAGGATTCCATTAGAGAAGAATGAAGACATAAACTCAACCAAAGAAAACATTCAGGGATGAACCTGAACATGCAAAGTTAGCAAAGCAAGAGTGCCAGGAGCTACTTCAACAAGGTTTGATAAAACCATTAGATTCTCAATGGGCTTGTGAACTCTTTTATGTTAATAAGAATTCGAATAGGTTAGAAGAAAGTTAAGGCTTGTAATCAATTATCAACTGCTAAATTATTTTATCCATGATGATAAGTTTCTTATTCCCAATAGGCACACAATCTTCCTATGGGGTCATTTTGGTAATTGGGCTTTTGGCTTAATTTAATGCCATGGGCTAATCTTCTAGGCTAGTGATAGGGCTTAGAAAACCATTGCCAATAAAGAATGTTGTAGGAAGATTTGGCTTGGTAAGCTTGGAACATGGATCGTTAGATTCATTCATTCTGCTCTCGGTCTAATTCGGTTTTCTCGTACATGAAAAGTATACTCTAAGAATTTCTTCCTAGGTTAATTAAGGATTGGTTTAACTTAATTAGGGATTATGTGGACTAAAATAACCTTTGTCCTTTTTTTATATTGAAAATGGGCTTCTTTTATATAATAAAAGCCATCAAGCCTATTTCCAACTCAGCGCATTTCCAACTCAGCCCACTTTTATAACAATAAAAGGCTTCAATCTCAACCAGTGGATTATTTGGAACGATCCAAAGGCTAGCATCAACTTCCAACATCCATAAGTATAAGGCTGCTTTTCTCATTTGAGAGAATTTGGTGTATTGCTAAGATCGAGAGTAACGCAGAAACTCTGCAGAAATACTCCAGAAAGAATCAAAGCAACTACTTCATGAAGAACGAGTCAAGAATGATAGAATCTGTCTGATTTGATCTTCTGTCATACTCGTGCACTTGAAGAACGAGTCAAGAACGATTGAATCTGCAATATCATATACGTGTCATCGATTCAGGACTTTTCTTAAGTCAACCACACGACTATCGCATGTGATGGCCAGCTACAACAACCCTACAACACATTATTTGGCGACTCCACTAGGGAGAGAGTAAGTTCTTGACAAGAATGGCACCTCCACACAAGAGAGTGGGATAGGAAGCAAACCCCCACGATCAAGAAAATCAACTTGATACTATCAAGCAAATTCAAGTTCTAGATGACAATACAACCCCTGCGGCTATGCAGACACCCGCAATGGATAGTGCGCTCATGATACGCACTATGCAGGAGAATATTGAGGCTCTTAATCAATTTTTGAATTTTTTAAACAATTCTACCTAGTATGTCAGGAGCTGTTACTACATCAGGAAGTACACTTCTAGAATAATTTTGCCTATACAGACATGTAAGCAACTGATGCTGTGCCAGCTACTACTGTCTTGAGGCCCTACATGATGCTTAACACGAGCAAACTATTGTTCCCGTTACTGGAAATGAAGGAGGACACCGGCAAGAGCCATTACAACCTTTGCTACATCAAACTCCAAGAGATCCCAAACTGCTATTGGAGAAGAGGCAAGGGTTCACTTCGGAGACTCATCCTCCTCTAGATGCAATGTCCAACCTCTTACAATTGGTGCAATTGTGCCTTGTACCATCATTCTTACTCCTCAAGTGGGAGGAAATACATTATCTGCTTCCGCTTCATTTGTGATAAAGGAAGACCTTGAAAAGTACCTAAGACAGGTGCAAGTTACATCTGCTACTAGCGTCATTAACCTAATGCTTCCATACCCACAAAGGATTATAGAGAAGCCCCATCCCAAGGACTATATTAATCTGAAGTTTTTCAAATTCAACGGAAAGCAAGGTAGTGCTAAGAGCACCTTCTCAAACTAATTAAAACTCTTGAATTCTATTGACATGATGATGACTGAAGCTCAAGGAATTTTCTAAGTCCTTAATAGGGAAGGCATACACTTGGTATGTCAATCTTGCCTCCAGCTCTGTTGATTCATGGGGGACTATGTGTAGAATGTTTCTTGAGAAATATTTTGAAACTCAAGAACGGGTGAAGTTGATTGACATGGGGCATATCAGACAATGCCCAAAGGAAGAGCTGATGGAATTCATTGAGCGTTTCAAGGAACGCTCCTTAGATATCCAAGATATGTGTGATGAAAAAGAACTTGTCAAAATCTGCGTCTAGGGTAAGTTCACAAAGTACGTTGTGCACCTGGAGAATATACCATTCAGATCCTTCTCAACATTAGTAGAAAATGCTCGAAGGATAAATAATTCTATCATCAAGAAAAGGAGTGACCTAAATAAGAAGCGATACCCATCAGTGAGCACTACTCACGAGGGAAGTTTCCAGGGAAGTAAGAAATTCAGAAGAGATAGGTGCTTAGGAAGTTCCACCTTTCCCATTCGTTATGGATAAAGTTCATGCTATCCTTGACCGATGGTTGAAGGATGATTTCCTCAAATTTCCAAGGGTTGAGTAGGAACCCACTGCACAAGAGAAAGGAAATGCAAAGTTCTGTAGATTTCGTAGGATGATGGGACACCCAACAAAAGATTGTTGAATGCTGAAGAGAATTTTTAATGAGAAGGTCCACAATGGTGAACTTGAACTTGGAGACAATGATGTACAGATGATGGATGATGAAAGCACAGATAGTGAATAACATTTCTTGTTTAGATGATATTAGCTATATATAGGGATGCAACTGGGTAGGTTATTATAGGGTACCCGACCCGTCCAACCCACTAAAAACCCTATAAGGTTATGAGATGGGTTTAGGAAAAATTTTTACAACCTTGTAGAGTCACGGGTTGAGTTCAGGTCATAGTTATGACACTATAGGGTCGACCCAACCCGATAAGATTACTAAAAATAAAATATAATTTTGCAACATCAAAACTTGAAAATATCCATTTTTATTATTTTTATTGCTCTATGATTGTATACTTGTTTTTTTGTCCAATTTAGAATGTCATGCTTTTTTATGATTAATAAGAGGCAATACTCTTATTTATGTATCTATGTCAATCCTCAAGTAAAGTAAATTATACTATGTTGTGTTACAAATAATTGATTGTCATACATAAAAAATTAATTGTTTAGCTTACTAACTTTTTTATTTTATGTGTAGTTTTACTATCAAATGAAAAGAAATTGAAAAAAAATAAGCAAAATGGAGAATATAATCATGAAAACAAATAGACAAATGATGAATAAAAAGAATGAAAAAGGAAAAAAATTATAAAAAGAAAATCGGGTCAAAGGGAAGGTCGGGTTGGGACCATGACCCTATAGAGCGGGTATGGGTATTACACATAAAACCCTATAAGGTCGCAGTAGGGTTTGGGCAATCCTATAGGAAACCGGATCGGGTTTGGGTTTCATATGACCCATCGCAAACCCATCCTGATTACATCCCTAGCTATATACTAAAAGCAAAAGTTGTCTGCTACTTACTCTTATCTTGTAATAAGAAAGAGAAATAAAGCAAATGATAATGGAAATGCAAATTTTTTCCTTCCATCTATCTTATTCTATACTCTCTTGCATTAATATCTATAGCACTTCTGACAACCATTACAAAGAAAGAAATTTGTAATGGCTAGGGGCGGTTCCCTTCGAGCTATAGTTCAATTGACATTGCCACTATAATGAACACACAGACATGGCTAGCATCGCTGTCCAGTGTTCTTCACTTAGAATCGAAACGATCTCAGCTATGATGAGTTGAGGCAACTCCAAAGTAGGTTTGGCAGCAGTAATGCCATTTTGTAGAATCGGGTTCAAAGCGACCTCATCCATGGATGATCGAAGTGATCACTTCATGGTAGTCGCCATTTCTTGGTATAAGCATTTACTCCAACGTAAGCTTGGCAACAGTAATGCCATTTTGTAGAATCAGGGTCAAAGCGATCTCATCCATGGTTGATCGAAGTGATCACTTCATGGTAGTTGCCATTGCTTAGTAGAAGCATTTACTCCAGAGCATGCAGTGGGTACAATACCCATTTTGTGCCACTTCATCTACGAGTCGAAGCTATCTCAACTGTGACAAGTTAAAGCAACTCTACGTTAGGCTTGCCAGCTGTAATGCCATTTTGCAAAATCAAGGTTAAAGTGACCTCATCCATGGTTGATTGAAGTGATCACCCAATGATAGTCGCTATCACTTAGTAGAAGCATCTACTCTTGAGCAAGCGGTGGGTACAATACCCATTTTCTGCTACCACATTTACGAGATCGAAATGATCTCAGTTGTGATAAGTTGAAGCAACTCCACAGTAGGCTTGGCAGCCGTAATGCCATTTCGCAGAGTCGAGGTCGAAGCAATCTCATCCATAATTGATTGAAGTGATCACTCCATGGTAGTCCCTATTACTTGATAGAAGCATCTACTCCCGAGCATGTGGCGCGTGCAATACCCATTTTTTGCTACCTTATTTACAAGATTAAAGCAATCTCAGTTGTGACAAGTTAAAGAAACTCCACAATAGGTTAGGCAACCGTAATGCCACATCGTAGAGACAGGTCAAAGCGACCTCATTCATAATTGAGGTGATCTCTTCATGGTAGTTGCAATCGTCCAGTAGAAGTATCTGGTCTTGAGTGCATGATAGATGCAATACCCATTATACTACATTGTTCATGAGATCAAAGTGATCTCAGCTGTAAAGAGTTGAAGTGACCCTACCGTAGGCTCGACAGTCGTAATGCCATTTCGCAAAATTGAGGTCGAAGTGACCTCATCTATGGATGATGGAAGTGATCACCCCATGGCAGTCATAACTTCATTTTGTAGTATCGAAGTCAAAGCAACCTCTCCTATGGTGATTGAAGTGATCACTTCATGGTAGCCACAACTACTTGGTATAAGCATATATTCTTAAGCATGCCATAGGTGCAATGCTTATTTCTATAACATTGTCTACGAGATTAAAGTGATTTTAGATGTAAAGGATTGAAGCGATCCCAAAGCAAGCTTGGCAGTCATAACGCCTTTTTTCTGCAGAGTGAAAGTTGAAGTGACCTCAATCGCGAATGATGGAATACTTCATCTAACTTTGAACAAGAGGAGGGAACAAAACCCATTTCCTTTTGCAATTTCATCCAGTTATAAGGTCAAAGCAACATTAGCTTGTATGATGGAAGCACACCTAAGATAGCTAAAGTACCTCAAGCATTTTGTCTTGTCAATATACATAAATAAGAAGTAATAGTTTGACATGAGTTGTTGCCCCATCATATAATGATGCACCATCAACTGAGGGAGAAATAGTTGATATATGAGCTTTCTAAAGTTTTCTTGAACGTGACTACTACGGAAGCATGTACCTATATTTGAGAACAACTGCCTAATATATGCACTTGAGTGTGAAGCATGATCAAGCGATGTACCTATGTTGATACTCATGGATGGTGTACTTGTCTTGGTACTCATAGGCAATGTACCTCTAACATGAAGAGAACAACATACTACGATGAGGAGTTGATACACACTTGCTAATATGATGTTCAATTGACAATAACAAACATGAGTTCTACATACCTTCAAAGGTATTGTGTTATCCAGTGTCATCGAGAACACATAAACTATACATGATGATTGAGTGAAGCATGTTTGCTGTGAAGTGCCACTACAATGACTATAGAGTAAATCCTTGTAGACATGGTGGTATGCTTCACTGGTAAAGTTGATGATTGATGGCAAAATGATGATTTCTCACTACTAAAAGGAATTTATCCTGCAAAGTGTTGATGAAAATGTGAAGCAAACACCTGTTGGTGGAGTAAGCACCCACTGTGATGGCAGAATGACAATGTAAAGCAAACAATTGTTAGTGGAGGAAGCACCCACTGTAATGATAGAATGACAATGTGAAGCGAACACGCGTTGGTGGAGTAAACACTCACTACTTGAGTAGTGATGCTTTGTTGATTAAGTGCAACCCTAACTCTTTTATGAGAATAACTTGAGGCATATTACTTAGTAGAATTCCAATCGAAGTTGGAGAAAGGTTTAGATCAAATGTGCACTTGTATTAAAGCTAGAAGAAGCCAGGTGCTAGAAGAAGCCGGGTACTAGAATAACACAAATCCACTCGTGGGCCATGCCAAAAGATCAGTACCATAGTGACACAAGATTACTTGTAAGCCCGTGCCAAGTCTAGTAGAGATCGAGTGCTAGAGCGATGCAAAATTACTCATGAGGCCGTGTTAAGTGTAGAGGAGATTGGGATGGCAATAATGATCCATATCAAGTTTAGAAGAGGTCAAGTACCAAAGTAACACAAGTCTACTTGTGGGTTGTACCAAAAGATTGGTGTCAGAGTGACATGAGATTACTCATAGGCCTGTGCCAAGCCTAGCAAAGAACGATAGAGCTAGAGCTACACTTGAGCCCATATATGAGGGACTTTGGTCCAAAAATTTCCAAGTTGACTAGTCTACTCTCTAAAATGTTAAAAAAGGATCATCCAGAATGGGGTGATCACTAAACAAAAGCTGTTCAGCTACTAAAGAAAAAATTGCAGGAATTTCCGTCATTAAAAATTCCTTCTAATGGTGAATTTATCCTTTAGACTGACGCCAATGATCGATATTAGGGACTAGTTCTCCTAGAATAAAGCAATAATAAAAGGCATATATGTGGATATAGAAGAGATATGTTCAAGGATTCTAAAATCCATTATCACTCAACCTTTGAGGAAATTTTGCTGTAAAAAATGCAATCCAGAAGTTTGAATACAATGATGGGATCACATTTCACGATAGATGGACATGAGCTCTTTCCCAAAATGCTCAAATTTAAATAGAAAAACTATGCCACATCCATATTTACTAAGATGGCAGGAGTGGTTTTCCAAATACTCTTATGAAGTTAAACACATTCTAGAATTTAGTTGCTGATTTTCTGTTAAGACCTTCATCAAGCCCTATTGAGTCCACAAGTTCTAAAAGAAAGGACATCGGAATCCATAAGTTTTAAAATAACGTGGTTCATCCATCCCACAATCTCCTATCAAACAACCTAAATCCAAGAGATACTCATGTACGTTTAGGTGATATTCGTGCATGTTTTGATAAAAGGGAAAGGAGAAAAGGCTGCTCCAGCATTCCAAATGATATCCATGTACATACCTCACAAGTCCAGGGGCTTCTCTTCAAAATGCCATATCTGGATTTTCAGAAACCTAGTTGGAGCCTTGAGAGCATTTTCAACGTGCTCAACTACTTGTTTGCTAAAGAAAAATTTACAAGCCAAGATGGCCAAATGAAATAGCTCCACCAGAAAATGGATGGGTTGATCAAAAGAAACAACTTATTTGAAGAGACTAAGGCAAAAATATGGTAGTATCTCATTTTTAGCAAAATGGAGGATTGGATCTCAAACCTTATGGTCTCCATCTAGAATATCCCTTCATCCATCGTCGCATATTTTATTTTGTGGATCCATTTCCAGAAGAATTGAAGTGGTTTTATTGATACTTGTTTCATCATTATACTCTTGTCATCTAAATGCTAGCCATGAAAGCATTAAAGTTCCTCTTTAATCTCACATACCATGAAGGAATGCTAGTTCATCCTTTAGAAAAATTATTAAGATGGTTCTGTTCAATTTATAACTAGAAAGTAATCATCCATGCATGGTTAAACCATATGTTAGAAAAATATCCAGGCTACAACCAAGAAGATTCGAGATTAATCATCCAGTTAAGGCAAGAATTGATTAAAATTAAGAGAGCAAAATTTTATCCAATTCCAAATCATGTTATCTTAGGTGGTGTTCTCTTTGATATACGTGATAACGATGGATGTTATCAAGAGCTGCAAAGAAAGCTTTATATCCAAAAACATGACAAGCCCAAAGGAAATTTGGTATGGAGCCTATGAATATGAAGTTCTATGGGATTATAGCTAAGATCATGAGAAAACAAAGCCCAAAAGAGATAGAGTCTTAGCCGAATTCCAAGCCCAAAATCTAAATCAGCTAATGGACATAGATTAAGCTGAACCAAATCAAAGAAAATCATAACAAGATCAAACATCTCAAGCTCATCCTAATCTTGTTGGACACAGTCAAGACTCGTATGATGGCTATTTAGAAAATGTCATGGACAGTAGACAAATAAAAACGTGGTTAAACCCTGAAGAGAACAGTGATGATTTTGATTGATCACTAGAAAGTAATTTGTCTTTATCCCACTTTATGTGACAGGTGTTATCAGAATCCACTTTATCAAGACAAATTATATGAAATCACTATTCATACTTTTTAACCTTCAAGGCACTAAGGCCTTATCTTGTTTGTGTCTATTTGAAAGTGACTCTTTACAATTCATGCTTTTTGACTCTTAAGTCTTTAAAGTCATATTCAAGGCACTATAATATTATCTTTGTTAGTTATGAGTATAGTAATTCATTATTTTCTATTTGTCCATTCCTCTTAGGGTAAATTATACTAAAAGGTCCTAACGTTTAGGGATAAGTTCATTTTGGGTCTCAACGTTTCGAAGAGTTTATTTTGGGTCCCAATGTTTGGGGGTAAGTTTATTTTGGTTTCAATGTTTGAAAAAGTGGGTCAATTTGGGACTTAATGACACGTGTCAACAGAAGAAGAGTATTTTGAGTTTTGATTAAATATTCTTTCCTATTGACACATGTCAACGAGAACTCAAATTGACCCTCTTCTTCAAACGTTTGGACAAAAAATGAATTTTTCGAAATGTTAGGATTTAAAATGAACTTACCTCTAAATGTTGAGATATTCTAGTGTAATCCATCCATTCCTCTTCTTATAAATAGGGAAGCTTGTGTAAGAAAAGGGCAAACTTGGCCCGTATCAATAATAATATCAAGTGCTTTGTTATCAATGACTTACTAAACACTCTCTCTCTAAATCCTGTAAGAAAGAAATTGTTTAGATGCTTGGTTTACTTTCTGAGATTCAAAGTATGCTATACACTTATCTCATATAAGGATCCTATGTCTTCGAAATGATTTTTCATATATATATATGAAACATAGAATGGACTATGAATAAGAATCATAGAATAACAACAGAAGGTGTCCTCTTGTCGTAAGTCATCATTATAGGCGGGAGGTCGTAGGAGGTGCAATCTTGAATCTTGAATCCGTGAATCGTAAAAACGATAATTGATCATAAATAATACATTCTACTGTTCGGGATGATGGTTGCTTTAAAACACAAAATCTAGTTTTTATCTTCTTACATGCA
The DNA here is from genome assembly GCA_024138025.1 of Combretum micranthum. Lineage (NCBI taxonomy): Eukaryota > Viridiplantae > Streptophyta > Magnoliopsida > Myrtales > Combretaceae > Combretum > Combretum micranthum. The sequence goes on along the minus strand of JAMXBD010002124.1, from coordinate 200,822 downwards.
ATTGGATCTCGCAGAACGAGAGCTGCTCGGCGGGAGGGAGGTTTGGTTGTAATGGATCCACATGTGACTCAAAACGACAAACCTCAATTCTCTTTTTTTTTTTTTCTTCTTTTTGGCCAAACGACAAACCTCAATTCATATAATATGTCAGAAAGCCTCACATAAAACCAATTGGCTTTCACATAATCACATGTCCGTTTTTCCCAATTTAACAACAGCCCCAGTGGTTCTACATTCTTTATACGGTAGCGGTCACATTATCAGATCTTAACACTCTCACTTCGTCTTCAACTTCACACTCCACACTTCCACTTCCCTTTCTTTCTCCCTCTCTCTCTCTCTCTCACACACACACATGGACTGCCACTCCTACGTTTCGCTCTCCCTCCTCCTCCGCATCCTCATCCTCACACTCTCTCTCCTCACTCCATCCTCACTCTCACAGCCACCATCCGTAAAAGCCCAAAACGGCGTCGCAAAGATGGAACTCTGGTGCGTGGCCAAGAACAACGCCGACGACGCTTCTCTCCAGTCGGCCATCGGCTGGGCTTGCGGACCTGGTGGCGCTGACTGCGCTCCCATCCAGCAAGGCGGCCAGTGTTACGACCCCACTGACATCGTCAAAACAGCGTCGTACGTGTTTAATGATTATTACTTGAAGCATGGATTGACTGATGACAGCTGTTCCTTTGCCAATACTGCTGCCGTTACTTCAATAAACCCTAGTGAGTAGCTTCTTTGGTTCTTTATTCGTTTTGGGAAAGTTTGGGTTTGGATTGAATTCACTGTAATGTGGGTGTTTGAAATAATTTTTTCAGGTCATGGGAAGTGCCAATTTCCATCCAGGTAATTGGACTTGGAAAAATTAACAGTTGGTTTAATTATTATATTGGTTTGAATTTTGAATGGATCCATGTTGCAAATGCTGCTTGGATTTGGACCTATAGGCACCAAAGTAAGACATGCATAACATTTTCAGTTTGGAAAATAAAAGTGGGTGTCTGGAGGAGGTAAAAAAAAAAAAAAAGGCAACTTTCACTGAGGAAAGATCCATTTGATATTACAGTCGTATGTTATGTACACTTGGTGTGTAGGAACAAATTAAATTTAATGATGCAATGTGGGTAAAACTCAATTTTGTCTGACCATCCGGGTTTGATCGGGAGATGTTAGAAGTTAAGGGTTCAATGTGAAACCGGTTGAACCGCAGGTTTAACGGCAGTTGGAATGGACTGTTTTCAAGGCAAGAATATGTTGAATTGGATTGAACCGGGCGGGTTGACCGGGTCTGCACTCTTGATATATAATTCCGATGAAACTTTTTTTTTTTTTTTTTTTGCCACCTTGAGATGTTCCATCAACTTGGACAGGTGAAATGTTCCTTCTCCTAGCAAGTGTCTGACATAATAATTATTTTGAAAATCACTCATTTACTGCCATGCGTGTTAGAAATTTTATTGATACTTTCACACCAGTATCCCTGCAATTTTGATATATAATTCCCATGAATCTTTTTTTTTTTGGGGGTCACCAGTCACCTTGATATGTTCCATCAACTTGGACAAGTCAAATGTTCCTTCTCCTAGCAAGTGTTTGACATAATAATTATTTTGAAAATCGCTCATTTTAGTGCTATGCGTGTAAGAAATTTTACTGGTACTTTCACACTAGTATCCCTGCACTTTTGATATATAATTCCGATGAATCTTCACCCCACCCAACCCAAACCAACCCAACCCCAGACCACCCCACCCACCACCCCCCCCGTTTCACCTTGAGATGTTCCATCAACTTGGAAAAGTGAAATTTCCTTCTTCTAGCAAGTGTGTTGCGATTCTTTGGGGACCCTTTTAATTTTTGTTTCGCTTGTTTGATGATTTTAAGAAAAAACCATGATTGATAAGGTTTGATGATTTTAAGAAAACACCATGATTGGTAAGGTTACCGTTACTTAGTGTGATGGGATATTATCTAGCAAGTTTAAATGGAAACTGTTTTTTTCTTGTATTGATTATAGATTTTATGAAAATCAAGTATATAGAGAAGGAAACTACTTGGGTCAAGTCATTGACCCACCACACCTATTATTTTTTCAATCTACCATCTATAACTTTTATATATAACCTATCAGACCTACCACATTTTCTAGTCTGTCACACCTGAAACTTTTTAGACAAACCTACAACTTTATGCAAGAGTCAACGGAGGATATTGTGTCTTCCCTATAAGTCTTCCGAACAAGACTTGATCCAAGTTTTTTCCCTGTAGAGAACTTATTTCCATTTTCCATTTTTGTGAAGTGTGTAATTGGTGTGGGATAACATGGAAGGTTTTTTTCTTTGAGCCTTTGGTAGGTATTCAGGCACATTCATAAATGGCCCATAATATTGGATATTGAAAAATGTCTTCTTACAGTGAGACACCTTTTATGCACATTCATGATACGACACATTAATCATTCTGGTTGGCGATTTAAATTGATAACTATCTACTAAGGTTGTGAGAATTTACACATCTCTAGCCACCACAACTTCATAAATTACATAACAATGGATGCTGTAAGAAAACATTCTTCAATAATGCACAGCCACTGTCAATGAAATTAGCAAGATATTAACTTGTCATGAACGATGAGCTTTGTGGCACATTTTGCTAGATATACTATTAGCAATCTGTTAAGTATCACTTGAATTTAACACAAACATACAAAAACAATGAAGTTTGTTAATAGCACTGCATTCAATCAAATATATATTGACGACAGATCATCATGTGCTTACAGGCATTCATGAAATATCATATGTAACACACTTGTTTTAGTCTTTCTTGAAAAAGAGGGATATTTAACAAGCGGACAGAAAGGCTTTAAATTTTATAGATTATAAATAATGAAGATTTGTAGTGTTTATGCTTATGTCTGCATGGTCAGCAAATCAATTTTCAACTCATCTGCTGATAATCTGAAGGAAACTTCTGCATATCAGCACATATCTTCTCATTATGAAAAGATTAACTTCTCAATGAAAAGGATTTGAAAATGAAGAAATTTTCCAGCTTTATTTTTCATGATTAGCTGTTATGTTTGTGCTATAGAAATCTTATTCTAGAACAGCTTTGCCAGGAGAATTGTTGTTAAGGAGAACTTCGGTATTGTGTAGATCATGGAATCCTTTAGTTACCTAAAATCAATGGGCTCATTTCAGATAGTTTATGACTTAGTCATGGCTTTGTATTAACTTAGTTTCTTTGTACATCTGAACGGCTTGATTTGGTAATATAGGAAGATAGCTCTGCTTTCTGTGTGTTCTGATGCTGACTAATTGCTCTGCTAATTCACTAATGTGAATATTTCATGATGCAGCTTGACAGTGAATAATGGGAGTGCTACGAGCACATCAACAAGCACAACTGTAGGATTAGGACCTTCTTATGCAGATATGAGCCAAGGCAATTACGTTGCTCCAGGGTGGTACTTGTTTTTAGTCTTTGGTCATTTGTTAGTGGCTTTTTATTGGATGATAAGATGAGAATTGATCTCGACTACTATTCGAGTTCTGAGAGAAATTTTGTGTGACAAATTAATGTTAGCTAATGAGATGATCATAGTCACAACATGCCAAATTAAAATTCGTGTGCTCTATTTCCCCTATTTGTAATTATTCTTTGGCAAGTGTAATATATATTCAAAACAATTTTTGTTAAGACTTTCACATCTTGAAGAGCTGGAGTTGATGTCTTCTCTGCACCCTTTCAGCTAATGACTCTACTTTTTGGCATCAATAAGCTCATTTACATCCATTGCCTATGTGGTGCTGTTTAATAATGGGCTGCACCATTCATCCTTTCATGCTTATGCATCCTATCATGTTACAAACACCAACTTTGCGTTTCTCTAATCATGCTGGTTGTTCAATTGTTGTGTGCATAGTTTAGACCATCAATAAGATTATCTTGGTGATAAGCAAGTATCATTTTTAACTCACTCATAAGATTTTTCATCTGCTGATGCAATCTTGTTATGCATCTTGAATAATTGTTCTACTTTTGCTTGGATACCTGCCTGAACTGATAATTTTATCTATAAATGGGTTGTTGAACTGCACTAGATTCACTGGTAATGGTATGATCTTGACTCCATGTACTTGAGAGCCTTACATGTATTGAATTGAATGTTTTCTAGTGTAATGTCTCTGTAGTATCCGGAGCAACCATCTACAGAGTTCTTAGGACTCCTAATGGCTGTTGAATTGTTCTAGACTCACTAGTAATTCCAAGCTTTTGGAATTGATTAGCAATACAATTGTTTGGTAATTTGTAATGAATGAAGATAGAACGCTATCATCGATTCTTTTTGTTGATTTGATGTCAATATTGAAATTACAAATAAGGGAAATAGAGCACACGAATTTTAATTTGGCATTATTTCTGAATTTGTGTAATTGGGTTTCGGAAAATCAGAATCCTATCCTATTCCTTGAAAACCAAACATGGGCAAATTCCAAGGCAATCGAAGACTAATACTCTGAGTTCATTACACAATGATATGTCCTGTTGGGGTGATCTTATCCAGGCTAATAGCTCAAGCAATAGCTAGACTATTCTATTCATCCAAGAAAAGTTTAATTCTGTTGCAGATCAGATTGTGTAGGCCATATTATGCAGGCTAATATACCCATTTGGTCAACAAAATGGTCTGGATTAGATTTCTCCCCAGAAGAAATGAAGTCAGCACAGAACAATGCCAAACGTTAAACAGCAAAATTTTAATGGAAAGTGCGTGTACAAAAAGTTGTGCATGATGTTCGACATATTAAAAGAACAAACGTTATCCATCAATTCATAGGAACAAGTCCTATTCCATACAGCGACAGCTCTTCTGAAAGAAGCAGAACAAGTGGAACAGGGTAGGCAATAAAAAATTCACTTTAGGTACGTACCATGTTTATATTGAACATAAATCAATACAAAATGCAAACAATCGTCAACAGTATCCACATGGGTTTACCTAATACTTTTCTACTCATAATCATCTGAACTTTAGGTTACCAACCTCCCATGACCATGTAATATGTTAAGTAGGCGATGCAGGATCTTAGAAACTTGCTACAAATATATTTTATAATATTTTTCACTAGTAACCATGTATCATTCCTAACAAATCTTTCTCTATTTCAAAATTTCTTGAAATTTTTTTGTGGCGGATTCTAATAAACGTATATAAAAATAAATCCACTAACTTAGCTATCGATTCATATACAAAAAGGAAAATGTTCTTTAATTTCCAAAACCTGGCGTAAATAGATTACATGTGATCTGATCTAGTATGATCACTGCGTGGATATAGTAGCTTTAATTTGTGTGTCTCACATGATTATGCTGTGATTTACCTAAGCAGAGTAACACGATTAACTGGAATAATAAAAACTGATTCACAAAAATGATAACGTTACTGCCTCTCCAAATCTTCCAAATCCGTTTCAGAAGGTTGAATTCTCCTAGAAGATCTTTCCCTAGTAAGTATTCTCCTGAATGAACCAAACCTGGAGCTTGATCCACCACTATTAACCTTGGCCAACGACGACGGCCCGGCACCCCCAGATGTTGTCCCCTCTCTCCATGCCAAACTAGAATTCCCACGCTCCAAGGGCGGTGCACTAGGTGAAGCCCCAGCTGGCGGCTCTCGTGGTTCCAGCTTTAGATTCGGTTTAGCATCGGTTCGACATATGGGGCATGTGGAATGTGAACTCAGCCATTTATCTATACATTCTGCATGGAAAGTGTGGTTGCAATTGGGAAGAAGCCTAGCCATTTCCTCATCTTCTAGCATGCTGAGGCAAACTGCACATTCTATTGATGTTGTTGCACCAATTTCATCATTTGGTGCTTCCCCACGACTTTGTTTGAAAACAAAGGAAGGCAAAGAAGCAATAACAGATGGATCAAGGCCTGTCTTGGGTGGCTCATTACTAGAATGATCTTGAATGATTGCACTGAGGCCTAGGCGACGTAAAATAGCCCGGCGACGAGCTTGTCGTCGCAAGGCGTATCTTGCGTATATGTGAAGGAGGAGAACTAGTATAACCACCACCGTAAGGGAAATTATCGCCGTGAGCATTATCTTGCTGTTTAGCTCGTATTTCTTACGATTAGAAGCATACCAATCAACTGGCTTTAGGGGGTTGTCATCATCGTGGTCATCGGCCATTGTGATGATGATCACACAAGCTCTTGAAAATTAGTATGAAGAAGAATTTTCTTCTTTTTTTGGTTCTGAAGATGCAAATTTGGGGTGTGTGAAAGAGGAGATTTAAGGGGTAATGTGTGGTATGGCTCTTGGTGTGGAAGTCATGGCTTTCTTCTAGTTGTGTTGAACTAGGTGAAATGCGTACGTTAGAGGGTACTAATAAGATATTCAATTTTTCAATAAGGTTGACTATTCAATATTGACTTCCTCCTACTACCTTTTTCTTTTTTCCTTATAAAATTAAAATATTCACTATAAAAATATTTCTTTTTCCTCTTGTTCACATTTCTCTTTAACAAAAATATCATTTTAGGAACACACCTTTTTAAAGAAAAGCGTGTTAGCCAGCACTATTCAATTTATTTCTGTCATAATCCTTTTTTTTTCTTTTTTTTTTTAATTATATATTTTTTTATCATCTATTTTTTAATTGTCAGTTTTATCCATTTTAAGAAATCGTATCAACTGATGCTCTTTAATGGCGAATGGGATCAAAATATGTTAGATCCTTAGCAGATATTGATGGACAAAATATAAATGGTATTTGCAAAGAGAAGATGACAAAGAAGAAATGATTTTCTTATTTTGGAAAGACAAAGCAATTATTATTTTTTTGGACAGGTTGCAAATACATTCCTTTTTGTTAAATTATTCTTAAATCAGCAGATCTTGCTAAAAGTGAATTCATACCCCATTTTACTAATTTGCCGACAGATTGAAAAAAAAAAAAAAACACACTAAAGGCACTTTTTAATATCCTTTAAAAGGCATAATGACCTATTTGTTTCATCATATTCTTATCATTTTGGTATCATATTTTTGTCATCTCTAATACTAACCATCATCACAAGCTACTAGCAACTACTTGTTTCATCAATTCCATAGTGGATTGTTGAATTTTTATCTATATCGTATTTGTATCTATAATTTATCTGTATTATATTTATTTGATCAGTTTATAAGTAGAACTATTAGTTTTTCATCGGTATCTATTTCTTGATAAACATTTATTTGAAAACGATCAAAATATAATGTTAAAATAACCAAAATATGATGGAACAAACAAACCAAACAATGACCAATTTTGTTTAGAGTTTGTACGGGTTGTCTTTTTTTTTTAAAATTTTATTCTTTATATGTATCTTATCTATATTCTATTTATATCTACTTGAAGTTTGACAATCAAAAAACTATCTTATTTGTATCTTATCTATTTTTTATTTTATAATTATGATAAAAAGTGCTACTTAGAGTGTAAGAATTTGGATGTAAAAATTCATGTAAATTTTAGAGAAAAATTTTAAAAATATATATTTTATACATTGAGAAAAAAATTAATTGGTGTTTTTGTAAAAATAAATAAAGTAAAGAAAAATATAAATCAAACATTATACTGGGATTTGTTGGATATTTAATTCAAAAAGAGAATAATACATATATATTTATTTTCTTTTACATTTATTTTTCAACAAATACGTCTAGTTGAATTAATATAAAATATACGAAGTAAATGAAAATTATAAGCCTCAGGTGACTAAGGAGAGAAACGTTTCGAGATAGTCCGTGCCAAGCAAACTGCTTGTAAGCCAAACAATAGATTATGACATCTATAAGACGAAAGCTAGAAAAATTTGTTACGAGGAATGAATGTACGTGTACCATTTTAAAGCAAGATCACTCGAATCACTAATTAAAGTTGAAGCACCAACGTAGGGAATTGCACAAGAGCATGATCATGTTATATCCTATGATCAACTACCATTAAAAAGGGAGCTCGGAAACCCGAATAACTGACACGATTTGGCTTGGTTTTAGGTTGGCTACTAAGTTCGTAGGGCTGGATTCTAAATAGATATTCATTTTTACGAAGAAAACTTTTGTAGTAAAGCTGTCGTCAGGACCCAATTTGGACCAACCATGGCAGGTTTATTAATGGAACCGCTTCTATGGGGTGGGTTTGACCTGCCAAGCAGACTCGTTATGGTTTGCGGGTCCTTAAATGTTTCTTATAAAAAAAATGCAAAAATAAATAAAAATTAAAAAAAATAATATATTCATTAAAAGTAGACAGGTTGGAATTGTTCCGACAAACCTAAGGACCTAGCAGGTCCAGGGTTGAACTCACCCTGCCTCCAACTAATGGATCTCAAAAATTTAGACCTGGACTCAACCCACTTTGGGAAGGGAGATGCCTATTTCGAGGTATGGTCTTGTATATATATTAATACCCACCACCTAATACATGTTGCTTGTACAATGCAAGGTACTATGTAGATTTTTTATGGGTAAATGAACAAAAAAAATGCAATAATAGTCTTTATAGAGAATATTTGTAGTCACTTTAAGATTTCGAGAAAATACAACTAATAATTGTTATTTCTAAATATAAGAATTTCATGGTTGTTTAATTTTCTGTTTCTCGCAAGTAATGAATAACTAATAATTAGATATGTGAATGTACGTGTTCTATTTTATATGAGGATGTAAAAAGTTATGTGTTTAAGTTGCGCCTATTATTATGATCAAGTTTTAAATATGATAAGATTTAGGTATTCGATTTATTCCTATATATATAATAATAATAATAATAATAATAATAATAATAATAATAATAATAATAATAATAGCGGATACTAAAAAATTCATAATACAGTTTACAACTATCTTGGTTCCACAAGATGAAGAATCAATTCTGATTTTGAAACTCGTTAACTCAATTTTGTAAATCAAGTACCATCTAGGATTGTAGACAAACCAAACCTGCTTGCAAATATTCGCATGTGGCATCTGTTTGATTTGAATACCTAGAGTAGGCTTTGAGTTTGACTTTCTTGGTTTCATAATTTTAATTATAAAGTTTGTTATACTTTTAAAATAAGCTAGTCTAAAAAGTTTATTAGAACCAAGTACAACTTCTACAAGTTGAAGTTTTTTTATTATTATTTTTACTTTTTATTTTTCTGCCGTCCTAATCGAATTGCAGTTTAAGCTCGTTCCATTTTTAACTTTTAAGTCTTAATATTATGTTATTGTGATTAAACTTAATCACTTTTTTCTTATGAGATTTGTACTTTCAATTTTTGGCAATTCAAGATCTTATCTTTAAATTTTAATAAATTAGTATTTGTATTTACAATTCAGTATCTTTATCAAATAATATTTTATGGAAGTTTATTTTGATGGTATAATAATAGTAGACAAAGTATTTGCACTTTTTTTATTTTTATATTTTTTGACAATTTAGTACTATATCTTTAAATTTTGGTAAATTTTCACCAAGTGCCATACATGTCTGTCAAATATTTATTAAGGGGAATACCGAATAGCACATACTTTGAAAATAAAAGTCTTAATTTGCCAAAATTTAAAGATGAGACTAAATTGTTGAACATTAAAAGTAGAGACATTTGATCTGTCATTATCCATACAAGATATGTAAGCTTTTTTGTTTTTCCTTTTATTTTTAATTTTTATTTATTTTCTTTATTAGCAAATGATTTTGGATCTCGACCTTTACCCTCCTCTTCCCACCTTAAAAAATCCTTATACAATTTTGAAAATCTCATAACATTACCCAAGGTGGTTAATTATCATCAATAACCCCGTTCCTCTCTCTCTCTAAAGAATGAAAAGGAGAAATGGTCACAAGATGAATAAATAATCGGTAGGAGGGTGGGGATGGGTGGATACCAAGAGTGAAGAGGGGATACTAAATTTGGGTTTGAACTTGATTCATGTATTCAATAAGATCGAGCTGAATTAGTTAAATATTTTTTATTAAAAATTTTTAAATACCTAAATTCACTACATCCATAACATAACTAAGCTTAACTTGGACCTTGTAGTCAACTAAACTCATAAACTCGTCAAATTAACTAATATGGAACTTATGTTATCTCAATAAACAATCTAAATAGTTTATACTCAAGATCTATAAACTCGATTAGTTAGTGTATAATAATAATAATAATATTTTTATGCTTACATGGTATCTGAGTGGAAAAGAATAATAAAAATTAACATATCGAAATTGTACAAGAAAATTATTAATAAACACATCTTTAGTTTATACATATTTTTGAATGTTTAGTCTCTATGTGCGTACTTAAAAAAAAAAAAAAAAAAGAAAGAAAATAGGATTAAGACTGCGGAGTACGAGGAGGTGCAGAAGAGGACTTTTTCTAAGCCATTTTTTTCTTTCAACGACAGCTATAATGAAATATGGGGAACTCATGGTATTTCCTTTCCCATTCCCTTTTTTCCAAGTCTAAGCAAATCAGTGGCGTTGGCCAAAGGTTGCGTGCATTACGTGGGAGGTTGTCTTCGTGTTTTCGGATGATGTTTCCATTGGCATGGAAATTTGGCTAGTTGCCATTTAGTCAAATGCCAAGGCCTTGTTACATCATTGATTCCTCGAACAACATTTTAAAAGAAGTACTTCCTTGACCAAAAATTGTCATTGGAATCACACCGTGAACAACTGCCCTGAAACGGAAAATCATACCCTGCCGAACAACGTTTTCTCTAGGGAATGTCATGCCATTCTCAACCACAGAACATAAACTAGCAATACGACATGGTACACACGTGTCGGAAGTAAAAGAAGCCACTTCTTGTTAGACCATTTTGGTCGTCGTCATTGTTTGATTTCTAGCAAACAATCGACCAAGGAGGAGGAACATAGAACCTACTCCATCGGATGTCAAAAAGGTCAAACTAAATGGAGATTAAATATTACCCTTTTTATAATTGATTATCATTATTCGAAATATAAATTTTATCCACTTTGCCATTAACAAATTGAATTTTGCTGATTCCTACTATTAATTATCAAAATGTTACCATTTACTAATTAAATGCCTGAATAAAACTTAGTATAGATATTCTAAATGATCTCATAAAATATTTATTATAATAATAATAATAAACACCTTCAAATTTAAGATAAATAATATAAAAATACTAAAATTTATATACTAAATGTGGAATATACGAAAGACAGAAGCCCGAATACCCCCCTTTATTTGAAATGATTTGGCTACGTTTATCAGGTTTTATATGTAATATTACATAGTTGGACATATTAAGGTAAAGAACAACTAATCGTGTGTTAGCTTACTTTATGAATAGAGACTTCGACCTGCCAATTTATCACTCCAAAAAATTATGTATATTAGAGAAATTGCACAAGCCAATAGATATAATATAACTAAACCTCATACATATTTTACCAACGCTACTGCATTTAAATTTTTTTTTATTATAAACATGAATTTTTATGGTAGAAATTATTGCCGCTAATTCTATCTATAGAGATATAAACTATTTTACTAATCTTTCATCACGTAATTTTCATTTTTAAAGATCAATTAGAAACAATATGATTTAGCTCTTATGTGGTGACGATGAATTACAAAATTTAAAACGATCTCAAAGCTCACATCTTCTGTACAGAATTCAATAAGTTAATGGTTTAATAATAAATAATACATTTGAATGAGAATACATATTTATAACTTTACATATAATAGATAATAGACACTTATTTTATATGATTAATTCAATACAGCCTATTCGTTTCATCTTTAAAAGTTATCTGATAAAGAAAGAGTTGATATGGGAGAATAATGTAATTAGTTTATCTATAAAGGACACATATTGGTGAACTAACTATCCACTGACAGGTAGCATCATCATCCAGATTTCCAGGATGTTGTTATCCCACACACTAAGTTTTTATCCCTTTTCTCGTTTAAAAAAAAGAAAAAAAACATATACTTCCTTAAACCGTCTCTTTGACTTAATTCATATTTATAGAAGCTAATGTTATGGACGTTATATGGACTTTACCTAAATCTTCAATTATCTATCTCAATTTTTATTTAGTCTATTTAATATATGATGAAACTTTTCGTGGTAAAAAAACACTACCTGATTCAACTTTTTTACTTCCGTTTGCCTAATTAGCATTAGTGACCTATAATAACTCAACACATGTCCCTGATCTTTAAAAGAAAAATGAATTTACACCAGCTCTCCTCCTCCACATACACACACACACTATATCTTCTCTTTCTTTTTCCTTCAAAACTAGGCACAACCCACAACTCTCTCTACAATCATACAAAAAATCTCTCTCTTCCTCATTGACATGGTGTTTTGGGATTCTTAAATTTAAAACACTACAAGAAAACTAATCTGTTAAAAAAATCATCATTGTTGATTGTTTTTGTAAAAAATATAACTTCATTTACTAATTTTTTATCACAAAATTTCTATCTCTAAAGGTTAATTTTTTTTATTAAAAATATGTATGATTCGTTCCTGCAAAACATAAAATGAGTTAGTAAATCAACAAAATATATTTTTTGTATATGTATATCATATTTTTCTTTACTTTTCTTCTTTTAAATATCTAATAAAAATTTAAATATAAAATAAATTAGAAAAAGAAGATGGCTACACAAGAATAAAATGTTGGGTCATTCAGAGCAAAGACCCATACTGGTTAACTTTGTTCTCATTGGATTGTCCTATACTCATTGAGTCGTCGAGTTTTGAACTAACAGCATGATTGTGGGTTTTGTCTTCTTTGCAAGTACGAGATTGTGATCTCCATTCTGGTCATGAAATGTAGAATTAGCGATGCGGTATTGGTGATTTAAAATGTGTTAATGTTAAGTGGTGGTGGATTAGGTAAGGTGGTTTGCGTAATGGTTTAGCATCTATTGGTAGGTTCAATAATGGCAAATGGAGTCTTGGATTTGACATCGTCTCTATAGGTTTGAATAGCTAGTCCTACTGAGAATTCCGGTGTGTTGGCTTTTTTAGAAAGAAAAGTTTGGAGAGAGAGTGAGCTATCTCATGAGGAAGAAGATGATCCCCTTTTTATTTTCGTTCTTTTTTAAGATTTAATGGAAAAAGATCCTGTAATTATGCTCAAATTTACTTTTATTTTTTCAGTAATGTATTGTATTCCATGAGGAAGAGAGAGATTTTTGTTTGACTTATAGAGAGAGAGTTATAGGTTGTGTCTAATTTTGGAGAGAGAAGCAAAGAGAGAGAGAAGAGAGTGTGTGTTTCGAGGAAGAGAATTGAAGATGAAAAGAAGGAGAAAGGCATGCATAATTTCTTTTTTAAGTCATGGATACGTATTGAGTTGTTATAGGTCATTAATGCTAAATAAATAAACGGAAGCAATAGATTTAAACCATGTAGTGTTTTTTATTGTAAAAAGTTCCATCAAGTAGTTAAATTGACTAAATGAAAATTGAGATAGTTAATGAAGATTTAGATAAAGTTCAGGCAGTATCCGTGATATTAACTCTGTTTATAAACAAATTAGAAAATAAACAAGTAAAACCTCTCCTTATTTACATCTTCATATGGCAATGCTCATCATCTCTCTATTCTTTCCTTTGTTTTTTTTTTTCCTCTCTCGCTCTCTCTCTCTCCATATGATATGGGTAAGCTTGATTGTAATTACACATGAATTCAACTATATTTGGGTAAGTTGAGTTTGAACAGAGGATTGTGTAATTAAATTTTTTAATAGATTATTACCAAGACAAACTGTATCCTCATAGGTTGATACCATAAAGGAATTTATTAGTTCAATAATTACGTTTATAGATACTTTATAAAGAAAAATATCATACAAATATCCTACAACCACATCAATAAGATTAAAAAAAAAATGAATAACATTTTCTATTAGTGACAAATAAATACAAAAATGGATTTATTTTGAACCACATTAAATAATGTTCATTGTTTCACAGTTACAACAAAGTATTTCAGACAATTGTATACATACCATCAGTTTGATAATTGTTATCTTAGATTTAATATACATCATGTTAGAGCAACAATTAAAAAAAGTTGCTTTGAATGTATGTAAATTAGGTAACAATTTATAAAAAAAAAAAGAAAAAAAAAAAAGCTAACATAGATAGATGAAGCAAGAAGAATTTAGAACTGTTACCTTGTTTCGGTAGAAAGCAATGATTTGGACAATGACTAAGGAAAAAAGAAAAGGAAAACAATGGCTCTAGTACATTGCTAAAAATAAAATAACACTCACTCAGATTAAATTTTTCCTTATAAACACACACATCTAAAACCCTAATTTTTACATTGCTTATAGCTCTCAATTTCATCTTTTTCGAGGTTAGTTCTCTCTTTTCTTGTATAATGTATGTGCGAGTGAGTTTTTGGACATTATTTAACTAATCAATGTAATAAACATAAATCCTCAAATTGGTTTAAAGTTCTACACTAGTGGTTTATTTTTTCGGGTATGTTTATTTGTTTTCAATCTTCGTTTTTTTTTTTTTTTTTTAATTTTGGACTCCTCTCTTTCATTTTTTGTGACTTTTTTTTTACATTAACCAATTATTTAGGTTTTCATTTTGTTAAGTTGTTTGTGGGGTGTTTGAAGAAATGGATCAAAAGTGGGGACTTTGATAAATAATGTGAGCTAATCCATTTGCTATGTCACTATAAGGTTCAATCAATGTTTGTTCTAGGAAAAGAACATAATTATATATTTTATATATATTGGTAGGCAGAAGGTGGGTGGGCAGGTAGGGTCGTCCATGAAATATTATGTTGTATGAAGATTCTAGGTGTGTAATATTTCACTTGAAAGATAAATGTTTGATAAATGTTTTAATCTCATTTTATGCTATTTTAATTGGAATTAGACAAAAGTTGCTACTTTGGCTTATGCGCATATATAATATCAACATGATTAATAAAGGTTGGAGGAGGTAGAAAGCATATTGGATAAACATGTTAAAGGTTTAATTATGTTTCCCCCGTTTAGACCACATGAAATTACTAAACTATGTCATTCATTGTTAGGATGTCTTTCCATTCTCATGACCGAATTTAATTATTTTGACTAAACTTGGTTTAGTTTATGTGGTTGAAATAAGTTAATTGAGGGATTGAATGATAGCAGCTTTTAGTTATGATGATAATGATGTCATGTGTACTGATATAACGATATAATTTTAACTACTGAATTTGTTAAAGTGTACATGATATAATTTCAATATGCAAATGGTTAGCAAGTAGTTTTCTTCTCTTTGGTTGTGCTATTGAGGGTATATTGGATGATGATAATGGGTACATGCACTTAATCATGATGTTGATGATGATAGTTATTTAAATTGAATTTTAAAATCATATATACCTTAGAGTGATTTCTTATATGTTGCAAACCTACTAAATTAGTAAATACAACATGGGATTGTTGATATCTCTATTGGTTGTAGTTGCATATGTATCGATATAACATTAGAAATAATTATGTCTTGTACTAGCCATGCCTTGTATTATTCTTGTGTTTTGGGTTACACTACTTATATTGGTTTGCTTTGGTATTTTCATGTATAGTTAATTAGGTTGGTGCTAGGTGATGATAAATGTGAATTCTATATGTTTTTCTCATTAAGTTAATCAAATATGGTGCTTGGTGATTAATTAATAGAGTTACTCTTCATAGTCCATGGTGAATTAGTGTTGATAAAACCAAGGACGATAAAATTGAATTCTTATACTAGGTTTGGCACTCCTAAAAATGGGTAAGGAATGAACAATGTCATGGCTAAGTAAAGTTTAAATTAGTATTATTATTCAATGTGAGAAGATTGACTTTCTATCAGCTACATTAGGTTGTGTTGTATTATTTTTCCATAAGATTGGTTAAAAAACTTATATGGTAGAGATTTTAATGTAGCAAATTGTTGAATAGGACACATTAATTATCCATTATTAACTAGTTTTCAATGATAGATGGAGAACCTCTTCTTGCCACGCATTTAAATGTTAAACCTTTTTTTACGTTGCTTGTGTTAGAGTACATTGTCTTTTTTTTTTCCTCTTTTTTGTTGAATATTTAGCATGTAATGTCAATAAGAAGCAACTATTATTAATGTTTTGTATGATTGGTTCATGTATCTAGACTAAAGTGGACTTCAATTATGCTTAAACCTATTGTTCATTACCATATAAAGCACTTAGTACACTTTGTGACACATTCTTGTATTAGATGTTTCATGTGATAAGGGAGGAAAATATAAAATAGAGACTTTCATTTTGGAGATGGCTTTTCCTTAATTGTGTCCCTTTGGGTTTTTATTTTGCTTATCAATTTAAATCTTTTGGAATAATAGGATTGCCTTCCTTTTCATGTATATATATATTAAATTATATTACTTTTATTTCTTTTTCCTTTTTTTTAATGTTGTGATGACAAATAATATGGTCATGGATCATGGTCATGATGATTATGGAGGCTTTGATATTTTTTTTAGTTGAACTACTACTACCTTTTCACTTTTTCAAAAATAAATGGGAATATAAGGTCATCCATAAAAGCACCTCAAGATTTTGTTGGATCTAACAAAGTAAGATTATAGGAAGAAATGTAAAGAAAAGGAGAGACCGAAACAATATAAAATTAAAATAACCTTGAATATCATGTTAATGTCTTTATTGCAGCCGCAAAGAGCTAGTCCTAAATTAAATATTAATCCAAACTGAGGCGGACCCCTCCCTCATAAAAAGTTAATTTTTTGAATTTTTCAAATAAGAAAGAAATATATGTATTATATCTATGTTATAAAAAACTCTTAATAATATAAAACTAGAGATGGTGTAATGGTTAAGTGTTTGTTTTTATCTCCATGAGGTCATGACTTAAAATCCCATAAGTGTATTTTTCTTTTATTAATATATAGCATTTGTTATACACTTTTATTCTTTTTTATTTTTCAACATTCATTTATTACATTATCTTTTTTCTCTCGCCCTTTTTTTCCTTTAACTTTTTTCTTATGAATAACTTTTTTTTATTCATTGTACACTACAACTAATAATTAGATTGTTCATATTACAAATGTAATAATTTTATCGCATAAAGTGTTTCTAAATAATATTAATTATATCTTCTATTAAATCTATTTTTTAATTGATAATTAATTTTGAAGTAATATATATATATATATAAATATATATAATATGTCACCAAATTCATTAAATACCCTTAATTATTTATATGATTTTTTTATACTTATGAAGTTAGGAAATATCACCATAAAATCAATAATAAAATTTTTATACATATATAGGATGTAATAAGGTTGTAATAGTAAACAAGTATATATAGATAATCCTTATATTAACTTAAGTAAGGCTTAGAAAATTGCTAAAAACCTCAAATTAAATAGCATTTAATAACTCTAAACTCACTTAAATAGATAGTCTCATCAATATTCATGAATGTAAAATTTAATACTTCAAATTGACATAAGTATAATTGAAAACCAACTCAAACCTAACCTAAAGATGGGAACAAAATTTAGTCTTTACATAAACCAAAATATTTAATATAGTCTCAAGACATCAACTGTCCAACATCGTAGAAGTCTATGATCAACAATTTGCTAGGAAATTTGGACCACTATCGCCATTCTTGTAG
Organism: Combretum micranthum; assembly: GCA_024138025.1. Classification (NCBI taxonomy): domain Eukaryota; kingdom Viridiplantae; phylum Streptophyta; class Magnoliopsida; order Myrtales; family Combretaceae; genus Combretum; species Combretum micranthum. Next base: position 183,090 of record JAMXBD010002124.1, on the reverse strand, counting down.
TCCGCATATATGCTATAACTTGATAGATCAAATATTATAAACTTCTTACTTGATCCTGAAAGATAAAAAGAGTTAGCACAAGGCCTAGTATGCTAAAACCACACCTACATGTGCGTGAATAAACGACATACATATCCCCATATTACATGACAATAAATGCAATAGCCATAAATTATTATCTTTAAATTAGCCAGACAACTAACACAATTTAGAACCATTTGCAACTAGCCTTAAACCTAGAGTAACTTATAAGTCCACAACAAGCAGATATATATATATATATATATTATACTTATACATATTGATGTTAGGTATTCCCTAACACCCTGTATATCATACCCGTATCACTGCAAGTCTACCTTAATCCTCTTCATATGCAACTCCACTTGGGATAACGACATGCACAAATTATTAGAGCACCATCCTAATAATACTAGCACACCCAGTTCACTAGACCCAGCCAAGCATATGCAATAGATAACTTAACTCTACTGGGAACACCTGTTCATACATAACAACACTAATTTATTACTCTAATAAAAAAGGAAAATACACTCCTAAGGTTATTTAGATTCCTAAGTTACTAAGAGCTACTGCCATTCTAGGTTTAGACATACAATTCTAGTCAGGTTTAGGTATACTTAATGTTAAGCTAAAGGTTTAGATGTTTAAGAAAACCATAAAAAAGGGAAAAACAAGATTATAATGCCACCTTGTAGCTCACGCTTGCGATAGGGGGCACGATAGACTCAAGAGGAATATAAAACATTATCATCCCTTGCATCACATCCCGAGATAGGAGTGGTGATAGTTTATCATCGTCATTGCTACCCCCCATGATGAGGATGGTGACAAGCTTATTGGCTATTGCTGTGAGTTTTATGACCTTTGTCATAGTTATGATGAGGCCAAGGAAGTCCAAAACATTTTGTACAAAGTAAATCACGACCCGTGTCATAACCGTGACTTACTGTTCGCACCTCCTACGCTTCAAAACATGAAAAAAAAAATCCAAAAACACCCCTTTCTTGATCTCGAAACAAACAAAAACTCCAAAAGCAATCTTAATAACTTATATTTTATAAACAAAATACTTGAAAGATTTTTTTCATCTTCATTCGCGATCAACAATCAACACAAACAACAAGAAAGATTAACATTTTCTTATTTTTCCCCCAAACATGAACACCTTGACATTAGAAGTGCAAGTTATAGAAGAAAGTCCTTTTAAAATTGTCAAAAGATGGGAAGAACAAAAAAGACTTATCTTTGATTTCTTAGTCTCTTGTTGGTCCTTAAGTGGAAGTGCTAGCAAGAAAGGAATTCTAGGGTTTTAGGGATTCTTGAGAAGCTACAGAAGAAAAGACATGTAGTTTTTTTAGATATGGGTTACTAAAATTATTTTATTGTGAGTGTCCAATTGTCCCTCTTATTATATAACAAATGACACTTTCTTGCCCCTCTTTATAAACTATTTTATTTTATATTACCTAGATAATATCATAAATGGTACCGAAACTTTGGTAAAATATGCAATTAGGTACCTGAACATTGATATTAATTAATTTAGTACCTGAAATTTGAAATTGATCAATTTAGTACATGAAAAAACTTAAAGGATGTACTGTTGGTGTGTATAAAAAGTTCTTTCATGATTAAATTGATCAATTTTAAAGTTTAGGTACCTAATTGCATATCTTGTCAAAATTCAGGTATCGTTTGTAACATTAACCCTCGCCTGGTTGATTTCATACTTTATTATAAACAATTGATATCCCACTGTAATCACTTTAAGAGCCTTGTTATACTTATGGATTTTATGAATGTCAATTAAATAAATAGTTATAATTTATTAATGTTATTGTAATTTTTTTGAGAATTCTCTTTGTAATATAACAATTTATAATATTCATTGCTAATGTTCAAAATATTATATATTAAAGGGTGACTGTCACATTTGATAGTTGAACTTTGCTATTTATGCAATTTACTACCTAAAGTTTAAAAATATCGATTTATTACCTAAATTTGTCTCTTTTTGCAATTAACCATCTAAACTTTGCCAAATTATACAATTAATTATCTAAACATTACTCATTTTTGCAATTAACTACTTCATTTAGGTATAAATGAGCTCCAAAAGTTTTTAGAAAGTAAATCAACACTTTTAAACTTTAGGTAGTTAATTGTACAAATTGATTAGTTCAAGTACCAAATGTGATATTTACCCTAATTAAAAGTAAGTAAGGGTGAATATTACATTTGATGCTTGAACTTTGTCAATTTGTGTGATTAATTACCTAAAATTTAAAAGTAATATAAAGTTTAGTTAGTAAATCGATACTACCTAAAGTTTAAAATTAACTTCGATAGTAAAGAGATTCTTCTTCCTTACACAATGCATATTATATGTATTATATATGTTTATGCGAAATTATGAATTATGGATGCTTTGCTTAATTGTAATATCCTTTTATGCCATGTATTTCGAAGTTGCTCGATATCCGGCACATTAAGTAGAAACGTGACGTATGGTTGGTTTGTTAATTTTGTTAAAATATGCACATAAATTTGTATATGAAATCAGAATTAGATCCTTATAATATATTTCATATATAAAAAATGGCTTGAATGTGGATCTGGCTTTATAAGTTTTACTACGAGTATGAATATCGCCTATAGCTTATCGTTTATAATCGTCAAAACTAAAAAAAAAAAAAAAAAAAAAAGCAAATAAAAGGACTGAAATCTCCTATAAAAAGATTTTAGTAATTTCTGTACATAATAAACTTGTCTTATCGTGCCTTGTTAGAATGAGATTAGAAATAGCCAATAGGAACTTGCATGCATGTTTGATACATTCAAATTCATTAATGAATTGCATGTGTAATATATTGCATGCAATATATTAAAATTCGTTTAGTTTTATAGGTTCGTTGACATAATTGCCTTTAGCGATACAACACTAAAAAGCTAAAAATGAAAAATCCTATAAAAATAGCAAAACTTTTGTTGGAAGCTTTTAGGATTTGAAACGGTCCGATCAACTATCTAACCGTTAAAATAAATATAAAAAATATATATAATTATCACTTTGTTATCAAAAATAAAATTAATGGGGATTTTCTAAATTTAAGTTCCTTTTAGGTGCTTTCAAAACCTTAGAATAGAAAGAAGAATCACTTTGGAGGCATTCGAATCGATTGATTCTAGAAGAATGAGCTCAAAACGAGCTTGCATTTTAGCATTTCAATTTAAAGCATTCATCCATGGTAGACTAGACGAAGAGGAAGAACAAGGAGCAAGTGGGTCCTACGCGCTTGTGGGGCCCTACGCCCAGTCCGCACGTGCCAAATTAAGGGTCGAACCCAAGTTTATCTCAAAGCAAATCCAAACCTTACCGACTTGAATTGTTTTCTCAAGTCCATCTCCTATCCAAAAATATTTGAATCATGACGACTAGGCCCACACAAATTAGGGTAACTTGGGCCGAAATGAATATAAGGCTAGATCTATTTAATTTGTTAAATACAGCCCAATGTCTTAAAAAACAAATACTAAACTTATAAAAGCCGATTTATAAATATCTAATTATGTTAATGCATTTTTATACCTACTAAAAGTTTTTTTTTTTATCATTTTCATATTTCTTTCCTCTTTTTTTTTATTGCTACTGTTAATTTTTTATATATTTGTTTTCTATTTTTTTCTAATGAGTATTTATTCATGAAATGTAGCTAAACCTATTTATCTAAAAAAGGATATACATGACCTAATATCTTTAATTTTTTTCTAACTTTTGCTTATAATTTATTCTTTCTATTTTTAATTTGATTGTAATTAATTCATTTTTTCTATTTTCATGATTTTGAATTTTTATTATTTTTTCAACTTTTCAAATTTTCTCTAAAAAGAGAGCAAAAATGAAGTGTCGACAACTACCTCTCTTTATAGTATAAAGATAAAAAGAGACATTGTTTTTGTCGAAAATCTAAAATTGACGATCCTAATTATAAAATTTCTTCATACGAGATTTTAAAAGGGTCCCGCCTATACAAGGGTTTAGGATCCCACTAGGGATTCATATGGGGTTACTATGATGGGAAGAGTTATTTTCAAGAAGGGTCACTTTGACTATAAGAGTTTTCTTTTCTTTGGAGGTCACTATGACTAAGTTTTCTTTGAAAGGCCACTATAATTGGAAAAGTTTTCTTTGAAGGGTCACTCTGAGTGGAAGAGTTTTTTTTTGTAGAATGTTACAAAAGGCCTTTTGAAGGGATAATTTGATTAGAAAAGTTTTCTTTTTGGAAGATCACTCTAACTAGAAGAGCTTTTTCTTTTTAGATGGCCATCCTGACTAGAAGAGCTTTTTCATTTGGGATGGTTATTCTAATTAGAAGAGCTTTCTTTAGAAGGTCACTCTTATAAAAGAGGCCTTTTGGAGGGTTACTCTTATTGGAAGAGCTTTCTTCTCAGAAAGGGAAATCCAAGTCATTGGACTCCATTTGGAATGTTCATGTTGTCAAGTTCATTTTTGAGGAAAGGTCATGTTGGATTATTCTAAAAAAGGTATATTTGATTTCCCTAGGAAATTGGTCATCTATTTGGGGTTCATGGGAAAGTTCCACTAACAAACTTGAATGTTGGATTCATTGGGAATGTTCATGTTTGTTTAATTTCACTAAGGGGTAATCATCTTATCAAGTTTCACTAGGAAAAAAGGTGGTAAACACTTATTGGGGAGGTCAACTAATGCATTGAGGTGAAGTTTAGTGGACTTTGATTTGGAGGGATCGTGCTCATACAAGTTTCTATTGCTCACTTTGTGATAATCACTTATTGGTTTGATCACGATTTGAATAGGTACAAATAGTGTGCCCATGACTTTGCTAAAAGCATTGATTAATGATGGATAATTCAGGAGGAGCTTATACCCTATGCAAAGTTGATAAGTGTTAAAAGATCCTTATTCATAATACTTATTTGATATGATTTTGTATAGATTTGATGTGAATTTACTAAGAAAAGGGTACTTAATAAATTAATATTCTATTTTAGGGTTTAAAGATGATATTTCAAAGATTTAAGGATGATTCAAGCAAAAAAGGGAAAAAATTGGCAAAGTATACAAAAGTTAGTTTTTACAATGTACATAACCTACAACATAGGCATGTACATGCTAGTGTTCAAGGGTAAAAAGTGACCAGAAACTACTCTAAAATGTACCTAAGTTGCTGCCCAATAAGTGTTTAAGGTTGTGTTGATGGAAAGAACTTGATCAGCAAAGGAATTGAAGAGTTTCCAAAGTACATTACCACAGCATGGCTATATACATGGCCGGGTACATTATAGGATGGTTACAATTCTATAAATACTCGTCTAAACCTTTTAGTTTATCATCCTTTCACATTTCCAAAACCCTAGGAGAGAAAAGAGCTGTCAAGAAGGAGAAATTGCTTTAGATCCATTGGAGACTGCAAGACAAATCAAGGGTTCCATTGTTTACGATGTTCAATCTTTATTTCTCAAGACTTGTTGTGTTTATTGTAAATCCTATGGAGGAGTAATTATTTGTACCCTAAATCTTGTGAAACCCTAAATCCAAGTGATTCGAATTTGTTTTGATTAGTAAAAAGTTTATGTTTTGTATCTATTCATGTATTTTAACTTTCTTGCAATTGATTGGTGTACAAAGTTGATTGCTTGCATGATTCTTGTTAGAAAGAAAGAGGTTTCACCTAATAAGATACATCTATATGAATAAAAAAGTTACATGTTTCACATAGAAGTAGGTAAACTTTGATTTTCTGCATAAATTTTTATTTAAGAATCTTGATCTTTAATGCGATCTTATATGGTGTTAGTGAGGGAGAGATGTCAATTATCTCATGTAGGATTAGTAATTGATTAACTCGAGGGAGTAATTGATTCAATTGTGTGATTCTATGGTGCAAAGTATAAATAATTTACTAATCAATCTTTTGTTGTGATAAATTAGGGTTTAGGGTGGATCAAGATAAAAGGTATGTCTTGTGATTGATTTCTAAGTCGTTAAATCATGAACAACTAATCTTAGGGTTTGATAATTTAGTTAATCATAGATATTGCTTCATATTTTAGGCCAAATAGTAGAAAAAGGGTAATACTAGTAATTGTTCCTTAGATCCTTGTGGGCGACACCTGTTTTTAATCCTATACTATTATACTAAGTATACTTGCCTAGCTTGATCGTAGGAATTAAATTGGGTTTATAAATTTTATAATTTGATACGATCAGTAGTAGCGCATCAAGTTTTTTACATCGTTGCCAGGAATCTAGCAAGGCAATATTAGGAAAAATCTTAGTATCTACTAATTTAGTCATTTATTCTATTTTGCAATTTCATTCTTTCTCTTTCTGGACATATTGCACTGATTATGTTCCAATTGATCTCACTTGCAGTTGATGATAAGAAGTTCTTCATTAGAAGATCTTGATTTTGATCCAGGGATCAGTAGGACATTTCATAGAAGATTAAGAGAAAGAAGGGCCAATCTTGTGAATTCAAAAACCATGGATAGAAATGGGAATGGAAATGACCCAAATCGAGTTGCTGATGTAAATCAAAATGATCGAATCAAGTTGTTGCGAATGAGAATAACTCGATTCAAGTTGTTCATGAAAATCATAGACCAATGTGGGAGTACTTTATGCCATGGTTGATGGAGTTGCATCATCCATAGCATGACCTGCAATACAAGCAAATAATTTTGAGTTGAAAGCTACTTTAATTCAAATGGTGCAAGTGAATCAATTTGGTGGGAAGCTTCAGAAGATCTACATGATCATTTAACAAATTTTCTGCAGATTGGTGCTACTATTAAAAGTAATGGGGTATCATGATGTAATGTCTTAGATTATTCCCTTTCTTTCTCAAGGATAAGGCGAGAAGCTGGTTGATTTCACTACCCCCTCATTCTTTGACAAATTAGGACCAAGTGGCACAGAAATTTTTAGAGCAATTCTTCCCGCCAAACAAGACGATTCAGTTGCAATGAGATATTTTCCTTCCACCAGTATGAGGGTGAACCACTGTATGGAGTATGGAAAAGGTTTAAAGAACTCTTGAGGCGTTATCCTCACCATGGGATTTCCCTACATCATTTGGTAAGGATTTTCTACACTTCCTTTGTGTCAGTTAAAGACAATTATTGATGCTGTGGCTGGTGGCGGTTTGATGAAGAAAAATGCCCCTGATGCTTATGAGTTAATTGAAGAGATTGCACTAAACACATTCAATTGGCATAGTGAGAGGAATATACCAAGACAAGCAATTGCCATGTATGAATCTAAACAGTTTCTCAACTTCACAAGTGGCATCACTGACATCTCAAATGAGTAGAATGTAATCAAGCATGGATGGTTTGCCTCAGAGTGGTATCCCTAAGAGTTTTCCAAATTACCTAATGGGAGATATCTATGTTCCTAGTATTAGTCCAAGCATGAAGGAAGTGATCTTCATGAACAAATTTGATAAACAAACTGGGAATTATAATCTATACAGCAACACATATAATCCGGTTTGGAAAAATCATCCTAATTTTTCATAGAGCAATCAAAATGCACAAAGATCAATTTTTCCCCTTCAATAATCGTAATTTAGAAAGTGTTGTTGAACTATTGGATTTACACCATTCGTTGATGCCAAAGGCAAAAACGTCATGCTAGTCGTATTCTCCAAAGATAGAAAGTAAAGATAAGGAAGGAAGGATAAAGCTGCAAACTTTGCAGCTATGACAGGATTAGCCCATCTGTGGATTATCACTTGTGATAAATGTGGAAAATGTGTCAAGAAAATCGATATGACCGTTGTTGATAGATTGAATTTTATGGTGCAAAGTTCCCATAAAGCTCAATTAAACCCCCATTGAACTAATGAATGTGAAGGACGTCGAGCCAACAACGTTAAAAAAAGTGTGCTTCTTAGGAGGCAACCTATGACTAACTTAAGTAATTTAAGTTCCTTTTTTTTTTCTTTTTTTTTTCACTATCCTAAATATTTTTGCTGTCAAAATTGCAAATTTTCGAGAAGGAGGTCAAGCTTAATTGGAGGATGTGAGAGTTGATTTTTAAGTGTGGGGAAGCATGAACACAAGTATGAAACTCCCAGCTGTCATTTCTAAGTGTGTCAGGTATTTATCTTTCAATTTTCTTAAGGATAAGTAGCTTGGAGTTTCTGATTAATTTTTAAAAACCCACACTACCATGAGCACAAGTAGTGTTTCTAGTGAATCACTTAAGTGAAAAAGCATCTAGACAATATTTCAGACATAACATAACCAAGAACTTAGCCATATACAAAGTAGTGCAGTGTGGATTCAAGGAAAAAGAGCGTTCTGGTCATTTTTTGTCCTTACATGGCCACAAACATGGGTTTATTCTTGGTAGGGTACATGTTTTCAAGATAGAATTTGCTTTTTGGTCATTTTTTCGCACACTACATGGGCACGAGCATGCTAGGTACTTGGTGAGGCACATGTTTTGTGTTTAATTTGCTCTCGACTCATGTTTTCACAAGTACACGACCACGAACATAGCCGTGCACTTCTTAGGGTACATTAGTACTCGCACTTATATATATATATATATATGTATGTATCTTCTCCTTTTTCTTCTTATTCCTTCAGACTTAGGATATGCTAACTTTTCTTTTTAGCTGTTTCGTTTTGTTTTTATTTTTCAAGCATAGCCTTTGTTGGGTTTATAAGTACTTTTCATGCAATTTCTATTTAAGTGACCGGATATGGAAACTCTTTGCTGGTATCTTGAAAATTCGAGGAAGTTCTAGTGTCCTTTTTCTTTTTAAATTTTCTTTCTTTTTCCTCTTTCTTTATTTGTGCTTGCTTTAGAAGACATTGGGGACAATGTCTTACTTAAGTATATGGAAGGGGGACATTGAGAAAGAAATTATTTGGATCTTGATGTGTTAATATTTTCTATACACTTGTTGATGAAAAATTCCCCACTTACAAGTTTGCAATTAAGCTTCAATGTTGATTTTGAGTTATTTTAAAAGAAATTCTTGAAATTATACTCATTCATTTGTGAATAGTATTCAAAAGAAAAAGTATTGTGACTTTGTAGTATGCCTTACTCACCTATTTTAGACTTAGTATACTTAGTTAAAATTTTATGATAAAATCTAAGTGGGGCAAATTTACTTGTTATTTAATGATTGAATCTAGGGTTGTGGAAGAGGTTGAAGTCCTTAGTTTTAAAGTTAAATGGTTGTGTTTCTAATATTTACTTTTCAAAAACAATGAGAGCCCTTCTAATCTTTTGTGAAAGGAGTATATGAAATCAATCACTTGATGATTCTTTTTGAGCAATCTCTTTCAAAAAAATGAATCAATTGTTTTGCTTAATTGAATATAAAAGCTTAGTTAATATGGACGCGATTTGATCCCTCAAAAGTGTGAAGTTTGACCCCGTTATTAACTATACAAGCTTATTATAGACAATTGATAAAAAAAAAATAGAATAATTGAGCAGAAAACATGTAGGCTACACTCCGTCTAAAGGAAAAGGGAAAAGATACGGACAAAAACCCATCCCTCTGAAGGCTGTTAAAAGAATTTTTGAAGAGATTTTAATCAAAGAGAAGAAAAACCTAGGGGAATGATGGATACCATATACTTTCATTCTAGGTTGTTGAGTTCAGAGAGGTAGTTGAATGGTTTATATACTCTCTAATTAGTGGTGAGATGTAACCAAGCCGCTTTCGCTTTGTTTAACTTTGTATTTCTTTTATGACTTTGGAAGTGGTTATTAAATGATGAGGGTAATATTTTGATTTAATTGGATTAATCTTAAAAATTTAACTATAGTATACCAAGTACAAATACAATTATGGTAGGTTTGAGCGGTAGGCACGAATGAGTTACTTTGGTTTACCTGAATTATATAATGCTACTTGTGATATGATATTTATTAATGAACATAATTGATAAGAGATTCTTTTGTCCTCATTTTGTTTGCTTGAGGACAAGCAAATGGTTAAGTGTGGGGAAGTTTGATAAGTGTTAAAAGATCCTTATTCATAATACTTATTTGATATGATTTTGTGTAGATTTGATGTGAATTTATTAAGAAAAGGGTACTTAATTGATTAATATTTGATTTCAGGGTTTAAAGATGATATTTCAAAGATTTAAGGATGATTCAAGCAAAAACGGGAAAAAGTGTACATGGTAGTGTTCAAGGGTGAGAAGTGACCAGAAACAACTCTAAAATGTGACCATGTTGCTACCCAATAAGTGTATTAAGTTGTGTTGATGGAAAGAACTTGATCAGCGAAGGAATTGAAGAGTTTCCAAAGTACCCTACCACAAGTACGACTGTGTACATGGTGGGATACATTGCAGGATGGTTACAATTCTATAAATACTCATCCAAACCTTTCAGTTTATCATCCTTTCACATTTCCAAAAACCCTAGGAGAGAAAAGAGCTGCCAAGAAGGAGAAATTGCTTTAGATCCATTGGAGATTGCAAAACAAATCAAGGGTTCCATTGTTTTATGATGTTTAATCTTTATATCTTAAGACTTGTTGCATTTATTATAAATCCTATGGAGGAGTAATTCTTTGTACCTAAATCTTGTGAAACCCTAAATCCAAGTGATTTGAATTTGTTTTGGTTAGTGAAAAGTTTATGTTTTGTGTCTATTCATGTCTTTTAACTTTCTTGCAATTGATTGGTGTACAAAGTTGATTGCTTGCATGATTTTTGTTAGATAGAAAGAGTTTCATCTAATAAGATAGATCTACATGAATAGAAAAATTAGATGTTTCTCCTAGAGGTAGGGAAACTTTGATTTTTCGGATAAATCTTTGTTTAAGAATCTTGATCTTTAATGCGATCTTATATGGTGTTAGTGAGGGAGAGGTCTTCATTATCTCATATAGGATTAGGAATTGATTAACTCAAGGGAGTAATTGATTTAATTGTGTGATTCTGCAGTGCAAAGCATAAATAATTTACTAATCAATCTTTTGTTGTGATAAATTAGGGTTTAGGGTGGATCAAGATAAAAGGTATGTCTTGTGATTTATTTCTAAGTCATTAAAGCATAAACAATTAATCTTAGGGTTTGATAATTTAGTTAATCATAGATATTGCTTCATATTTAGGCTAAATAGTAGAAAAAGGGTAATACTAGTAATTGTTCCTTAGATCCTTGTGGGCGACACCCGTTTTTAATCCTATACTACTACATATAGGTATACTTACCTAGCTTGATCGTAGGAATTAAATTGGGTTTATAAATTTTATAATTTGATATGATCAGTAGTAGCACATCAAAAGTCACTATCATATTCATTCTAGACCATGCTATTCATCAATTGTCTTTTTCAATTCAAATTGCTTAGAGGAATTTCACATCAAACATTTGTTGCATAGATTCAGCCGAACTAAGAATTCCATCATCTTATATGTGTTCCCGCTTGGGTGTATCTTTTTACAACTGATAATAAGGGATTAGTTCATTCAATAATAATAGTGCCCTTTTAAGGAAAACAACTAAAGTGAAATAGAGTCATGTAAAAGGTGTGTATAGAAGTGAGATTTTATAAGAGTTTTTCAAGCATAAGGAATGAAAGGATTTGCTTATTGAGGAAGAGAAAAGAGGTGAGATGGTCTACCACCATTAGTCATTCTATGATATCGTCTTCATTATTGACAACGTGGTATAATTAATCCATTCAATACAACCTAATATCTTATAAAACTTATTCTAAACCTATAAAAGATAATTTATAATAATCTAATTGTATTAAATACATTTTTACATCTAATGAAAGTTTTATTTTTGTTTTTATTTTTATTTTTCCTTTTTCTTATCATTACTATATTTAATTTTTTATATTTTCTTTTTTCTAATTTTTAAATATGTATTTATTTATAACTCATACCTAAACCTATTTATTTAAAGAGGTGGGGGTTTCCTAATATCTTTGATTTTAATTTTCTAACTTTTCCATTTTTTTTATATTTCTTTCTTTTTTCATTTTTAATTTTATTTTAATTAATTTGATTTTTTAATATTTTCACAATTTTAAATTTTACATTTTATTATTTTTTCCACTTTTCTATTTTTCTCTTTAAAAAGAACAAAATAGGGTGTCCACAAGGTCTCTTTTGTTTAAATGGAAGAAACTACCAACAAACAAAAAGAAAGAAGAAAATGATATACATTGGTTTAATAGGCTTATAAGGTTGGTTAAAAACAATTAAATATTAAATGACAATTCCCTCCTCTTTAATTTATTTATTTTCTTTTCTAATTATAAGGTTATTTCACTAGCACTACCACCTAGCCTAGTTGGAGTACACGACATGTTTCATTTATTTATGCAAGCAAGGTTTTGCCCAACCTAAAACAAGTGACTACTTTATGGGCATTCAAATCATACCTCAAAGAAAAGACTAGTCATATTTGTTGATAATGAGAAGAAAATTTCAAGGTAGCATGTGGTTAAGTGTTTTAAAATCCAATGGACAAATTAAACGGACGAAGAGGTAACTCAGGAGTTATGGGAGGACATGAGAGCAAGATATCTACAACATTTCGAAAATTCGAGCAACTTTTAAGGACAAAGTTCCTACAAGGGAAAAGAATGAAATGACCTAAATAAAATAATAATCATAATAATTATATAAATTACAATAACAAATAGATATATAAGTGTGTCAAAATAAATTAAATAAGAATGAGGACAAATGGGTTTTTTTTAGCAATGTTAATGTGTTGTGTGTAGATAGATAAATAGATATACTTTCTATCAAATGTGTCTTTCTTTTCCTGTTTGATAGTTCCACCTTTCTCTTCAAACATAACATCTCTTCGGAAAAAGACCTTCACCAGGATCACATTGGTAATAATTTTTTTCTTTCAATTTCCATAATTTTTTGTTAAAAATATGACTTAAAGGACATATTTTAGGTGCTTTTTAGACAATTAGTCATAAGATGCGATAGAGGCGGCAAGTTTTAGTTGAATCAAAGTGATTTTAAGTAATGACTTCTTTAGTCAATGCTTTGGGTGTTTGAGATGAATTGATTCTTAATAGAGGTTTATGCTTATTATAGAATATTACAATAGTTACTTGGAAGAATCAATGATAGTCTCAAAGTACTTACAAATAAGTAATGGAATCTTGACATTAATTGTTGTTTTTGGGTGTTATTTATGTGTTGGCGATGCATATATGTGAGTTTTGTGAAAGTTAATATGATGGGTTTGTAATCAAAATGGCTTTAGAGTAAGTTAAAATGACAATTGACATGAAATAGTCATTTCGAAGCATATCTGGTTTGTATCGATTTTGAAATAATCCAAAACACCTAACATTGAGTGAGAAATCAAATTCATGAATTTGAAGTCAAACAATACTCCTAGGGCTTAAATGTTTTAGTAAAATTACAATTTTGCTTTAACCAGGAACTGCAAGAAATTAAAATTTGAAGGGTTAATGTCATAAATGGCACTTGAACTTCAACAAAATATCCAATTAGGTACTCAAACTTCCAAATTGATCAATTTAATATTTAAACTTTAAAATCAATCAATTTGGTACTTGAAAGAACTTTTCATGCACACCAATAATACATCTGTTAAGTTCTTTTAGGTATTATATTGATTAATTTCAAAGTTTAGATACCTAATTACATATTTTGCCAAAGTTTATGTACCATTCGTGATATTATCTCAAATTTAAAAATGACTTAAAATAGACAAAATGGACTTAGTTAAGTAATTAAATTAATAATTAGTCCATAAAATAAATTAAAAACCTTAAACTAGCTTAAGGAAATGCTAGAATTGTGCTATGTCACATAAAAAACAAACCCTACCTTTGCAAAACCCCCGTAGGACCTCCAATCACTTTCTCTCTCCCTCTTTTATTTTTTTTATTCCCTACTCTTTTATAGAAAAATCTTTCATGATTTATTGGTAAATATCCATTGATCTCTAAACCTTAGTGAAATTAGCTTAAGATTAGTCATAATTAGTACTAAATTATATTTTCTACTAGAAAATGAGGAAAATTTAGAAGTGGTGAAAGCTGCACAAAGTTTGCAAAACTTATGATAAAGTAAGATTGGTATTTAAAGCACATTTAGGTTTATGCCAGCTTCCTAGCATTTTAAGCATAAAAATTAGCACGGGTATGTTGTTTAATAATTGAGATAGCTAAATTCTAGCTTATTGGACATTTTTTAGCATACTCTAGGTATGCCAATAAGGACAAAAGGTTTGAAATAATTTTAAGTAAGATAAGCTATTAAACTTGCTCATAGTGTTAACAGTTTGTAAATTTTGATAAGGGTTTTTTTTTGTAGATATTTTATTTAGCGTGTTGGGTCAGATTTTGAGATTTGTAGCTATTGAAATTAACGAATTTGATGATGACTTTGGTGATTGAGTTGATGTATGCATAGTTTCATTAAGAATGTGTTAATATGGGAAAGGATGTTGGATTCGGTGTTGATTGGAATTGTGAATTGGATGTGAATTGTGTAGGATATGCATTTATATGGTGTGACGCAAGGGGTGGATTGTTATTAAAATCCAGAAATTTTTATTAATAATAGAAATTTGTATGTTTGGATGATGATTTGTAGAGTGTTAATTGATAGAACTAGTATAAATGCAATTGGATATGTAGAGATGGAATTCTTGGCAAATTAAGTTGAATTGGTAATTTTAAGTGAAAAATCTAATTTCAATAAAATAGTTAAAGAATCATATTGATGGTGATTTTTGGTGAATTATAGTTTATAAAATTGCTTGGTTATAGTCATGCAAGTGTAAAATGGATCAATTATCAAGTTAAAGCATAGAGGGCTTAATTGTTGAAATCAATACGTTTTCTTGGAATAGTTAGTACATGAGTTGTCTTAGATGATTTAAAATAGCATTTACGTGAATTGATAAGGATTCAAATTGGGAGGAACTGATATAGATATATGACAAGTAATGTGAACTTTAATCACTTGTATGGAATTGGTGAAACTAAGAGGATTCAGTAAGTAAATGAGTTTAAATGCTAAATGTGAAATTCTATTGTTTATGACCACTTATGTGTTAGGGAGACTAAAAGGGTATATTAATAAGTATATGAATGATTATGGCTTTTCAGGTGATGAATTGTTACATGAACATGTAATTGAAGAATTGACATATGTGTATGAATTGTGAATATTAGCATGACTAAATTGTTGGATGAATATGGGATGTGAAGTTTAGGTAATATGCTGGAAATTTGGAATCTTATATGATATTAATGTTATGATATTCTTAAGATATGTGTTTAGGTTTAAATTCCTAAGTTCTCTTATGCTTAGAGCTTTTATGTCATTTATGTTGACAATTATTAAAATGTAATGTGCAACATGTTTATTCAATAGAAGAATAGTTGGTAAGTTTGTCACTAAATAAAATTTCAGATTGGGACATTAATCAATTACTATGCATGTTTATCTTATTTATCAATTTGATAGTTAAATTACATATGAGCATATTATTGATGAATTATGTAATAAATAAAACAACTTATATCGAAGCATATCTTTACTAAGAATATTATGGACAAGAGGATTATCAAATGCATCATAACATATTAATGGAGATAAGAATCTAATAGTAACATGAATGAAATAATAGGAACCTAAATGATAAATGACTTGTATAGATGATTAACAATCCTAGGTCACTAACTCTTGACTAATTAAGAGTTGGTTACTCATAAAAATAGATGACTAAATACTAAATCCTTAAGCCAACTCAGACCTTAATTAATTAATTAGACAACTTGGCTAAATAATATTGATGATATAGAAATATAGAAAAATTATCACTTATCCATATACTCAAACCCAATGTACATAAATGAGTTGAATCCTAAACTAAAATCCATAAACATGTGGATTATAACCTAAATAATCTATACAATGAGAATAAGAAATAAATTAATTAAGGTTACTTGAGACATTTTCCTAATACAAGTTTTTGAACTAATGAGCAACTGTTATCAGAGAGCTTTGGAAAGAGGAACAAAAAGGTTTGAAATCTGTATTAGGTATGCAATAAATGTGTGTTTTTTGTTAGGATAGAAATAAAATTGAACTAATACTAAACCCAACCTAATTGTATGTTAGTTTTGCATGGCTGCTTACTTTAGCAAGTGGAAACCTCAATCTAGGTTATGAGTTTGATCACAACTTTGGGGCGATGCAATAGTTTAGGCACTTAAGCCCTAATAGTTCGTGGTACAACTTAGTGGACAGTCAATAAGGAAGCCCTGGAATCTTCTTAAGAAGCTTTGCTAAAATTTTCTTTCACAATGGAATGGCCGTAATAAACTTAAACTTTACATACTTTTACTTTTGGATAGATCCTTAGGTCTAATATTTCTAGAGCAAGCATAGTCACATTAAAGGTCCATAATAGGTCCTGCTTATATATAAATGTTTGTATGAAAATTTTCTATTGAACATGTTTTACCGGTTTATGGAATCATTTAAAATACGGAAATGCAAATGACAATTAAAATTTGAAAAAATTAATAAAAGATTTCCTAACTAAAATTTGAATGGGAACCTGCCTAGTTTAGTGATTACTTACCTATATTGCCTAAACAATATATGTGGCTAAACATGTACATCCTATGTGCTTGGAACATTATAGGTTGGCTTGAGCAAATTGTACCTTACTAAACTAGTTTGCTAGTAGGTGAAAAGTAGGGGTAATTTTCATTGATAAATTGACTCACAAGTATTATATTTTAACCACATAATATCTTTCCTTTCTGAGACAAAGCACTTGTTAATGTAGAAGCAATAATCAGTCTAACCCATTAGAACCTTTCTAGCATTTTTCTTTTATTACAATGGGAGAGGAAAGATTTAAACCTAACATATCTCACTTAGGAGATCAAGGCTAATGCTATTAAGTCATAAGGCTATTAGCTAGAGAGTAATTAATACTGAATGGATTACAAGACTAGATAATATCAAGGTATAACATCTAAATAAAGCATGCTCAAATCATTACGATCTTTTGCTTGAGGTTGAAAAGGAAAATGCTAGAAAATCAAATTTTTGTTTCCAAAACATAGGATAAAGCACCATTCCTTCCTATCAATAGTTGAAAAGTCATGGCAAACTATTTGCAGTTTAATTGGTCATATTAAATTTCAATTTAAATTACAAAGATTGAAATATGCTCTTAAGGAATGAAATATGATAACTTATTGTAATATACATAAAAGGATTAGAGAATCTAAGGAAAATGTTAATAAATTGGAAACAAATTTGAAAGCACTAATGATCAACTTTGTTATAAAGAGTTACAAGAAGCCAAAAAGGACTAATTGAATATTATAGAAGAAGAGGGAATTTTCTAGAAACAAAGGTCTAAGATTAATTAGCTAAAAGATGGAGATAAAGATGCCAAAATTTTACCATACTATTGTTAAAGAATATAGACACATGAATGCAATTAATAAAATTAAAGATAACAATGGGAAGTGGATAGTTCACTATTCTTGTAAATGATAAAAACTCAAGTTTCTTTCCTTCCACAAAGGGCCTTCGTCAAGGCAATCCCTTGTCTCTATTCTTATTCATTCTAGCATCAAAATTTATATCATAGGGTATGAATCACATATTTTCAAATTACTCTTCTTTGAGGTTACTAACAAGTGCAAATTTCTAGATTTCCCATTTGTGCTTTGTTGATGATTAGATCCTCTTTTTGAATGGTTCTAAAGCATCGATTAGGCGTTTCTTACATTTCTTTCTCAATATGAACATGTGTTTGGACATATAATTAACAGGGGAAAGGTAACATATTTTTCCTAAAAAGCTAAAGCAACAAAGAAGCATCCGCTTAATTACTAATAAGTATGAATGAGCAAACACTTCAAATAAATTTTTGTGGTTTCCCATTTACTTTTGGTTGAAGGGACCATGAAAGAATCAACTTTCTCTTTGAGAAAGTAGCTAAAAGAACTCATAATTAGGTAAATCTTTGGTTTTCCAATGGGGGTAAAATTGTTTTAATCAATAGCGTCCTTTTATCTTTACCTCTTTATCTCTTCCAAACTATTCAACCACCAGAATGGGTCATCAAGAAACTTGAAAAAAGAAATTATTTGTAGACTTTCTCTAGGAAGATTCTAAGACATCAAGGTCTACCTGCTGGGCTTTCTGGGATAAACTTTGCCTTCCTATGGAGGAGGGACTTGTGGGCATAAGATCTCTTCTTAATATCTTTAAATCCTTTGAAATCAAGCTCTAGTGGTAATTTCAAATAAAACAATCCATTTTCTTTGATTTTCTACACTAAATATCCTAAGGGTAAGCATCCAAACAAGATTTCTATTTCACATGGATCTTCTCCTCTCTGGAAAAGAATCCTAAGAGCTCGGGATCTTGTTGAACCTAATATATGCTTTAGTCTTGGCATGGCAAAGGTAATCTTAACTCTTGCTTTGATCCATGGCTATCTTGTGGTCTCCCTTCTCTTATCACTCTTGTTAGATCTCTTAAGTTAAGAATTAACGACCTTTAGTACAATAATAGTTGGATGTAAATTTTTAATAGTTGTACTCCTTGAGAACATCGTCTTAGATATTCTGTCTCCAAGAATTGAACCTGAAAACGTGAAAATGTTTTGTAAAATACTTAAAAAGGGGGATGAATTGAGCATTTGCCCTAAAAAGCTCAAATAATTAATTTTAATGTAACATATCAAAATTAACTTTAAAAGCAGTGGATAATATACATTATATTATAATATGAAATATGAAAGAGATATGGATAGAAAATTTGAGTTCAAATTTAACTTGGAGTTCGACCCACTTCGGCCCACTAATACTTCTAACAGAGGACTTCACAATCACTTTATTAATCACCAATTAAACACGCTCAAGTTGAGCAATATAACACTTTTATTGTACTTAGGAAATAAAATATTTCCTTTCTCTCTCTAGATGCTCATTGATAAATAAAAAAAATTATAAGAATAGAATACTAGAATATTTTTCTCTCTTTCCAAACATTTGCAAGTTATTGAGTAAGAAAACGAGAAAATTAATGATTTGTTTGTCTGTAGATAAAGGCACTTTCAATTTGCACTTCTCCTCTTTGAATCTTCGAAGAAAAGAATATTTATAGCCTTCAAAAATTTAAATGTCCGTTAGAGATAATATCTTTATGTCGCCAAGCATTAAATGTGCTTCAACGGCTTTTTTTGCTACATCAGCTCATTCATTTAATCTGTTGCACCCTAATGCTTGTTGTGCCTTAAAGTGTCGTGCCTTCGTTTTTGCCCTCAACCAAGCCTATGCTCATGTGCACTCATCTATCTTTGAATTCAAACTTGTCGTACCTTAGACTTTTCACGTCTTGAACTTATCACGCCTTGTATTTAACCATCGATCAAGACTGTTCTTCTTTGATCTTGTTGAGTCTTACATTTTGAGCTTGTCATCCCTTGAACATCGAACTCGTTGAGCCCTTACCGAACCCTCAACCACTACTGTGCTCAATGAATTTGCACCTGCTAATTCCTGTACAAATCTCCACAGAGCAACACATATGAAATATATATATTTGTAACATATTGATGATTATGTTGTTCGATTAATTAAGTATAGTTTAACACAATTGAATAGTTAATTGTGCGACTAATTGTCTTATCAAAATCCACATTGAACATATAAGTTCAACAGAACCAACTAAAAATGATACTTCTATTTGGAAATTACCTTCTGATGGATCCTTCTCTACCTCTAGTGCTTAGAACCATATTAGAGTTAGAACCCTACCTCTTGGTAGCCACTTAAACCTTTGGAAAAATTTCATTCCCATCGTAATATCCTTCTTGATGTAGCCTATCTTAAGGTCTCATATACCTATGAATGCTACACAATGTAAGTAGGGCTTAGACTTTGTTTCTAGATGCTACACCTGTCATTAGGATAGTGAGACAGCTATGCACGTTTTTTACACTTATAATATGTTGTTAATGTCTGAAGGATAGTTGCTTCATAGTTTGGTATCTACCATCTTCTAAACGTCAACTCTATAGATGTAATGTTAAAGTTCTAGCAAAGAAAAGCAGGAAAATTAAATATCACATTAGAGTTTTTTTTTTTTGTGATTTTAATCATATGGCATCAATGGATTAAGAGAAATACCAGAAAGCATAAAAAAAAAAACTCGGTTTCCCATGATTTTTGCTCTATAGGAAATAGATATTTTAAATACCTTAAGAGAGCTTCTCTTTTCATGAAATTGGTTTTGAATGATGAAGAGCTTTCACAAGATTGTATCAAAACCTCTAAGAAAGAAACTAATTTCCTTCATAACCCCATCCTCACAGGAGATTCTTAGAGATAACAATAGAAAGATGATTTGGTCTTTTAGTTTTCCTTCTAAGCATAAATCTACAAAATGTATCAAACTAATTGCCCTCATCAAGTGCTTAGATTATTGTAGATCATTTAAAATATTAGACAGGTACTGATAGAAACATACTCATTGGTGATATGAAAATGAAGATGTGGAATGGTAATAATTAAACTAAAGGCTCTTGAAAAAAATTAATGGCCATGTTAATCACATCTGGAGAGAAAAGAGCAATGTTGCAGATTAGCTAGCTAGAAGAGTAAGAGACACTCAAATTGACTCCTTTCACATGTAAAGGGAAAAGTTAGATGATATTTTGATGAAAATACTTTGGCAAGACCAACATGAGTTGGCTAATTTTCACATTATTTCTTGTAAAGTTATGTCAACTATGTTGTGGTCTTTTTCTATAGACATTGCATTTTTTTGTAGTTTTAAGTAAATAGGGTTTTATAGAACCATCATTGTAAGGAGCATATTACTTCCTTATTTATTTTTCTTGGATATATTTATTTGTAAGGGAAGTAGTACTCCCTTTTTATTTGTTGCAAGAGCAGGTGCTTTGTATTTTTATAAGGGTTAAGCCATAAGTCCCCCTTATTTGTAATTTATTTTTAATTAATATAATATGAGGTTGACATAGCCTCCATACCCATGAGCGATGGGCTTTGCCATTAAAAAAAGACAAAACAAAGAAAAGGGTCTAACTTGTTTCTATGTGTGTATGAAATTTATAATTATTAAACTAAATTACATAAGAAATTTAATGATTTATTTTATTAATAATTAATTAATTAATTACAGCATTGTGTTGAAATTAGTTTATGTGTTAATAAGCCAGAGAGACGTGTAGGAAAAATTAGTGGATAGTGCTTCTGAGTACTAAATACTTCTTATATCAGATTTTAGGAATCTTATAGTTTTAGGTACAAGTCAAGACAACATTCTAGGCATGCTTTTATCACGGTTATTGCTTGTGTTTTCTTAATTTGAACTAATCGGTATTCAAATTTTAGTAAATGATCTGTTGCATGTGTTTAGTTGTGGTTAGTACAATTGGAAGTACCTTCATGCTAGTACAACACCTCAATAGTCCCTGTGTAGTGCTATCCTTGTGTGGAATTGCACTTGGAGATAATTTAGGTAGTTTTAGGTGATTTTTTTACTCATGGACATTGGGAATACCTAATATAGCATATATATATATATATATATATTACATGTATACAACCAGTGATACTGAGTTATGCCTTCATTGCTTTTATGACTAAATAAAATAAATGAATGATTGCTTCATGCACATTTAACTACCGAATACATGTGTGATAGATTCTTTGTATACTCATGCATAAGTAAGTGCGACATTAGCGTATTAGGATTTGATTCACTCTATTCCTCTTCTTTTAGGTATTGGTAATTTTAGAGATGCTTGATTCATTGGTTATGATGTAATGGTTTATTATGGGGATGACACTTGTATAAAGGATTATCATGTGTCAATGTGAGCAGCAAATGAGTATCAATATTTTCTAGACAAATAGTGACAATAATGAACAGTTTTTATAAAACTATTTACATATGGAATTTTTTGATACTTTACATAATTAATTAATTCATGTAATGTGATTGTACCACCGACGCTCTTTCTTGTTTACAAGGCACATTAGTTAAAATTTTCTATAGTAGTGTTAATAGTAGTTTGTATTGTTGTGAGCGATTAAAACTTATTTTCAACATTTTTACATTTACATCGAAATGTCCATCTACCTATGCAGGAAGTTTGGGGAAAGAAAAATGGATTTCGTAGCCCCTTTAAGACAAAAGTACTTGATTTTGAAAACTGCAACACCCTACACAATTATAAAAGTCATCCCTAACTCTGTTTTTATGTTTCATGTTATCAAACCTACCAATAATTTATATATATATGTGTGTGTGTGTGTGTGTGTGTGAATAGCCCAAAACCTACCTATGGTGAGAGCCAAATCACAATTTATGAACCCAAGGTCTAAAGGTGGAAGTAGGGTAAGATAAGTGCATTAGACTTGACACATGCTTGGCCCAGCAATAGAGGAGCGATCCCTATCATCGTCTATAACCCATGAGGATTGAGAGAGAACCACAATCGAAGAGGCATCCATGTGCCATGATTCAAAACTAGAAATTTTAATTGAACTATATTTTATTATGTTTTTATGCACCATATAATTGTCTAAGTAACTATACAATATATGTAAAATTACATAGCTATAGCTAAATCGTGTATAGAGCAAATATTTTAGTTATCAATTATAAATGTATAAAATATAATTACTACAATTTTATTTTTATAACATTTAACTGTATATATTAGTTATTTACATTATTGTGTAACACATTAAGGATCATATAGATCTATGATTTTTTGTATACTATCATACTTGGATTAGTTCTCTCAAACCAAGAAAAAGTTATTGAAGAAGATTATGTGGGCCAAAATTTATGAAGGACAAAGTACCATAGCTATGCGATTATGAAGCCTGTTTGTAGTATCATGTGTAAGTTTTGTGCAAATTATTCCTCTTTCACTTTTTCTCAATTTAGAAACAACATATTATTTGTATGCGATTATGGGTAGAGAAATACAAATAAGTTAAGACAACATGATACAATACTCATATTGAGTTTACATTTGTGACTTCAAGCTCAATGAAGCCTTCTTAAGGCTTATTCTACTTATGAATTTTCTACTTACATTAGTGTGATATTCAAATTTGACTGATATTCATACTAAAGTTTAATTAGAATAGCAATATAGCTAAACTAAATATTACAAAACTTTACCTCAAATCAACAAATAACTTTTTATAGTTCAAACTTATATTAATGCTTAAGTTGAGAAGTATGAATTTAGTTCAGGTATATTGCAAATAAATTATCCATAATTAAGAATACACATTGTCAATTTGCTGGCAACTTCCCTTATTAATTTTTCATTCTTTTGTCCAGATATCTTCCCTCCATGTTAGGACATCAATGGCAAATAGTTTGAAAATAAGTGGTCTAGGATTGAGAGCATAAATTGTCAACTCTATAACAACTTTCCCTATTAATTTTTTGCCAAGGTATCTTCCCTACATGCTATAGGACATCAATGGAAAGGGAGACAAATTAACAAAATTCAACTATTTTTCCAAGAAGCCACCATAATTTAATGTTGACAACTGAGTGTTTCCCTTTGTTGGCATGAATAACAATCTCTTTCATATGTGGTAGCTAGATTACCACCTAACATGTACTTCCTATAAGCATACAAAGAACTCATCAAACACTACAGTGAACATTTTAACTCTTCTTGTGCATCTATCATGATTATTAGATACGACAAAAAAAAAAAAAAAGCAATGATGTCCTATTTTTCACCACTTGTTTTTAATTTTAAAAGTGAATTATAGAAACTATTCTCTCTCTCTGCAAAGAACAAGAAATATTATTCCTTGATAGAATGACATAGGTAAAACTCGTATTGGTTTTAGGTATAATTGGACCTAACTAATTGCTTCCACTCTATCAAGGTGACACTTTACCATTGAGTTATATCCCTTCCCTATTCTTATAAAAAAAAGAGTTATAAAAATAGCATAAAACATTAAAATAAAAGATAGAAATTAAAAGACTCTAATCAATAAGGCCATGTCTTACACATCTATTTGAAAAACTCAAAAGTTTTTCATGTTACCATCTTCCCAAAATTTGGACTGAACCATCTTTACTTAATTACCTATCTGCTGTCCATTACTTCATGCAAGGACATCGCAAAATACATGAAGCAAATCCTAAAATATGTGTCATACGTTTTTTGCATCTGGCAATCTAATTAACAAAGATGGCACTTACGAATTTAAAGCCCCTATTCATTCAATGGCGCATAAGAAGAAAATTTTTCAGTACCTTCGTGATGGTGCTCCATATGATCTTGGCTACAAGATAGGTGAATCCTGAATCCATCACCAGCAATGGTTCTATGAATCTAAGGGGTTAAGAAGGCTTATATAACCATGCATGGATCTAGGTAAAAAAACTAAAATAAATAAATGAAAAAAAGGTCCCTAGCCCGATATAAAGGGTAACAAAGAAGAAATATGGTTATATGGTTAAATTGCTGAGACCTACATCAAGATATGAATAAATATATATACTGTAAAGAAGAACTTAAAACTGCTACGTAATTTTAGTCCTTATATATGTGAATCCATCAATACACTGAAAAGGGGATGAAACTATGTAAACAAAAGGGTCAGAAAGAGCTGGTGGTGCATCATAAACGGGGTCTAAGCAACAAAAATGAACCCAATCAAGACCAAAATCTGTCTTTCAAATTAAGTTTTTTGGTCCACCATATTTTGACATAGGTTTTGAAAAATATATATTACAAAATAATGAAAAAGAAAAAAGAAAAAAGAGAGGAAAACATAGACAAACAACATAATGTGTTATTTACATTGAGATGGATAAATGCATTGTAATTTAATACGAAAAGCATAAAGATCACTGCTGTTACTTCATCCTTTTTCTTTCATGAAATCTCTAGGTGTAACCCTAATAATTTTATTTTGTAACCGATATAATACTACTCCTTTCAAAACAACCAATATCCTTAGTGTAAATTCAAAGGGAGCAGAAAAAGGACTCGGATGATTAAAAAAAAAAAAGGGGACATGCTGTTTGATAAATTAATGTGCAGGTACTCCATCCAAGAAAATCTTCTTCCAGACAAAACACCCGAAAGCCACTAAAAAAAAATAAAAAAATGATTCAACATACTCCATTAAAAAAAAAAAAAAAAATTACAGCACAATGTTTAAGCAACATCCAAACAGATCCAAGCTGGTAATTGAGGCAATACCAAATTCAAACCCTTCCACAGGATGTCACTTTTTAAAGTTAACTTACGAAGTAGAACACTCCAACACTAGTTCAAACATGATAAAGAAAACTTAAAGAATGCAACATCATGTTTTACAATAATTTATCTTTACATTGAAGGTGACAATCATGAAAACTATTGCTCTTTTTTATACATGGAAGAAACATGTCAATAATATATTATTATTTTGTTAGGATACACTGGTACATGTTATTCATTTAATTTTCTGGGCAAACCTCATGAAAAAAATCATTCATGATAATTAAGGATATGGCACTTTGTTTAGTAACTATTGCCAATAAAGATGCATAGTGGACTAAGTTTGACTGGAGAGAATTTTGTAATTTAACAGTAACCACACTAAGTGCACCAGCATCAATTTGTTTCAAGTCAAAATGGGAATATTTCTGAGCTATTGGCAGCAATCAAACATATATCAAGGCCCAAATTATAAAACCCAAGAAAAAAAAAAAAAAGAAGGAAGGAAAAATAAAAGAAAAAGGGGAAAATAAAAGAAGGAAAAAGTAAAAGGGAAGGCATCAACACAAAATAACTGAGGAATCTGATTATAATATTCCCAAAAATAATCGATTCCAACCAGAGATATATTTTTTTTTTTTTTTGAGTTTTTCCAAGGTGCTGATAGACTCCGGTCATTGACTTCGATTCGAATCTCCTTTTCTTCATCTTGATTTGTATCCTGTCCGTTCGCAATCATGATATATTTTCTTTTTAGGAAAAGATGAAAAAGGAAACACCACATAATGTATTGGGATAATTCAGTCTATCATTTCACTATCTAAATGGTTATAAAAATCAATATAATAAAACTTTTTATCAAAATGTTAATGAACACCATAAAGAGTTTGTTAAGATATCAGATGAAAACTTTTACTTTTCTATGTATTTGCTCTTTTATTAAAAAAAAAAAAAAATTAGTGTGTGTTATTGATGCTTATTAAAAACATGAAAAATTTATTTCCGAAAGCCTTAACATATGTCTTGGACAACCCACTAAAATATATAAAAGTAGGACTATCAGGTCCACAATAAAAAAAAAAATCTATCGTATTATTGTATTAATAAATACTAAATTTGTTGACGGATGCATTGGTTTTGTGCTGCAATAGATCCATCACTAATTATAATATAACACCCTTGTATAGCTACTAAACTTATAATATTTGCAGCCATTACTTTAAAAAATAACAAGTTGTTTGAGCAATAGGGAATATATTTGTAAATCGTAATCACAAGTTCTAAGTCTCCGATTGGCATAAATTGTATAGTTAATTAGGGCATGTTATTTCCAGTTTTTTAAAAATTGATATAGAGCACATGAACAGAAGTTGGGAATTTTCTTTTGTATTACCTCGGAAGAGATGGAATATTTGTCTTCATTCAACGACCTGAATTTGGAGAAGCAGAGCCCTCATGATCTCCACCAAGCTGAGCTTGAACCGGAATGCAGAAACCCGGCAATCCGTCTGTCGAAAACCGGCTGCCGAACACAGAAGATTGGTGCTGATGGATAGCCTCCGGCTTGTGATGATCTCCTGAACTAATTGGCAAGTCGCCATAACCGCGAAATGCCTGAGAAAAACTGGACTGAAGGGGTTCCCTTTGTGGAAATACCACTGAAGTTTGGCCTATCAAAGGCTGAGCTGCTAGACCCGGAATCGGCGAGTTAAATGAAAACCCACCTACTCCTCTGTTACCCGTGGTTGCTTCATTATTATTCCAAGCAACCATTCTTGGATAACCAGGCTCAAAAGCCATAGGGGCTGAAATCGAATTGCTCCCGAAAAGGGTATGGTCATGTGGGGTTGTGTGGTTTGGCTCTTGTGAATTCATCAGACTTGGAAAATGGAAAGAGGAGTGAGAGCCCTAGGTCTTGATGTTGGTTGTTTGTGTTGCCTCTTGAAATGATATCTTGGGGGTAAGAGCTAAAATTAATGGTAGATGTACCCGAACTCGTGGGGAAGAGTGACTTCATCGTGTCTGCTAACATGGTATCAGAGCCAGTCGAGAAATAAGAGGAAGTATTTGTGTTGCTTAGATTAGCACCACTTAGTCCCCTATGGATCTGGAAATTTTCATAACCAGAAGATTCGGATTGCTCACCTCTGCCTCCACCACCAACCCCCATTTCGGCTGAATTAACATTCGGTCCTGCCTCATCAGGGCCACCAGAAGTGGTGTCAGGCTGCCAAGGGGGTAGCTCAGCCAGCTTGTCAATGGCAGCTTTTGCCTTTTTCATGAGCCAGTCCACAGCTTTGCTGGGCCTGTCATAGCCTAGCCGGTCCTGGACATCGTAGAATTGGATGGCCGTATGGGCTGACAAGCGAACCCTTCTGTCCCGGGGGCCTTTGGCGGTGTAGACCTTGCTGTGGCGGTCTTTCCGGCCAGTGGACCGAACAATGTGACCACCTTGAACTTGGACTATTTCACCTCCTGGGTTCTTCATTCCCATTTAAGCTTTGCAGTATACATACTCATATAGTCCTATACAAAATATAAACACTAACAACTGTTTTAAGGATATCAAAAACACAACACTATTTGGGTTGACATAATTTCTAAAATTTTGTTGATTCCAAGGTTTGTGTATGTCTGATGAGGCTTTCCTGTTTGGAAATTAATATTTGGGATGTATAGTGTGTTTTCACTGTTGTTGAATTGTTGCCTTTCTAGCCTGCAATAGGATAGCTATTCCACTAAAAAGCTGATGGCTTTTTTTTTTTTTATGGTTTTTACTGCCATATTCCTGCTAAGAATGCTTCTCTTCCAGATCCCAAAAACCCTGTCATTCCACTTTCTCAATTCCACAACCCAATAACAGCACTGGATCCAAAAAAAGGAAATCCACCCTGAAAATTTTCATCAGAAAATGCACTGTCAAGTTAAATAGGTAAATATAAATGATAAATAGGGGAAAATGTTGATGAAAGGATGAAACAGCAAAAGGGGATGGAAAGTACAGTTAGATGGATGGAACAGGACATGGAATTGTCATGGAGATTGGGGATTGAAAAAAAATAGAAAAAGGAAGAAGGAATATATATATATATATATATATTTTTTTTTTTTATGAAACAAAATGAATAAAATTTCTTTTGGGGGGATTAAATGGAAAGTTTGGAAATACCAAAGAGCATAGATATGAGGGGAGAAATAGGAAAATCCTATGTTGGCCAATCAGAGCTGTTCAATGCTTCTGCAAAGGGTGGCAGGATTTGGTCTGTTGAGAGAAGGGGAAAGATCTTTTTAACATCTTACTTTGCCCCACTCTAAACAATAATGTCATATTGCTCTCCTCTCTCTCCTCTCTCTCTCTCTCTAACTTTTTCTCTTTCTCTCATGTGCATAAAGACTATATATACACACATATAAGCACTATATAGACATATTCATCCCTTTTTTTCCATAATACATTTTTTTTCATAATTCAAACCCAACACATCTCACTTATGAGACGAAATTATAAGGCTATGAGCGTACTCCATCCATTAGTGAGATGCTTCAAAATAAAAAAAAATTAATATATCGAATAATTTAATTTTATGAATATATATATTTTTAAAATGGTCAAAATAATTTCCTTGTACCAATCCATATCCCTTGTGTTGAAACATTTATACGCACACTATTCATGTTCACCCACTTTAACCCAATTTTATCATCGCCTCCGGTCTCTTCTAATGAAAATTCATCGTCAGTGTGTATAGCTACCTTTTAACAACATACCCCTTTCTTTTTCATGAAGAAATAACACTTCTTTTATAACAAAAACAACTAAAAATGCTAAGGTATCTCTCTTTATATATCTATATATATATATATATACGTGTTTGCTAAGGAAAGAGACACAACCGTCCATACATAAACACGGCAATCAGCCTCAGGTTGATAATGTCTTCAGAATTATCCATTGTGAACGCAATTGATCAGAGTATACTAAAAATATATTAGAAATAAAAATTTGCAAATAAATATCGTTCTAATTTCAATCTATCACAAACAAAACAACCATTAAATTGCACCCAAATATTTAGAGTTTAATTCCTCCCCTTCGTTGATGATGAAAATTTCGAAGAACCAGGAGATACAAATGTGCATTTTCCGATCCTTAACATAAATTTTCACGAAGAACTATTAATATATATATATATATATATATTAATTTAGATTTTTTAGTATTTCTTTTGCAAGAGATAAACCAAACAACAGGAAAGTTTTAAAGTTTAGCGGGCGGAACTTTGTTGCGTGGTGTTACAATAGCAAGTAGAAATTACTAAGGGTAGCCATTTCTTCAGGTAACTAACAAAAACTTGTAAAAGTTCATAAATTAAAAGTTTTATAAAATCTACCTTAATTAGTAAAATCATCCCCATATCACACAACATTTCATAAATATCTTAAAATGTTCATAATCTTTTTATTTTATTTTATTTTTAAGATTCTATTCCTACCGATGGAAGTTCCATCTGCAGAATTTTAAAGCTTCAGTGTAAATATTGTCATAGAAATAGAATTCATTTGTGACCTAAAAATATAATAGGGAACGCCTATTTTTATTTAATCGTTACAAGATCAACAATTCCATGAGCTTGGGGTTTTGTTGACATAAAAACATTTACTTAATTTCCATATCTCCGGATATAACCTATAACGATTTGCCCGTTCTTTGTATATAAACCCTTCTTATGGCCTATTGAATTTGTTCATGTAGATTATATTCATGCGGGATAATGAAAAATAAGAAAATAATTGAAATTCATTAAAAAAAAAAAATTGGCTAGTAAGGATGGTTCAAAATTAGGTATATGGAATCTAATGGCTAGAATTCAACTCTTAAATATTTTAAAAATTGTTTTTGAATCCGATTGAATCTAAGATATGAATAATTAGTTTACAATATGAAAGAGATTAGATATTGATGAGCTAGCGTGCACCATGATGCTAAAAAGTGGTAATTATTAAGATAATTTATGAGACTGTTTAAAGAAAGACCATATATATATATATATATATATTTAACAAGAAAAAATTGCTATGTACATATCGTAAATCTAAATTAAGTATTTCTTTACTCTTCTTTTTTGTATAACCACTTAAAATAACTATTCCAATCTAAAAATAAACAAGAAATAAATAACAACGCCAAATTTTTTTCAAATACTATAATATTATAGATTACATATAGAATAAATAAAGAAAAATATAATTTGGTTCTATATGTCAGCATAATTTATTGACATTAAAAATCCCTCAAAACACAAGCCAACCGCGCCCCCTTCCCGCTGGAAAACCAATAATAATAATAATAAATCTCAAAACAAACATAACTTTTTCAACATTCATTAACTTTTATCTCATAAATTGTTCACCAAGTTAATAACTACACCTATGGATTCTTGTTGCGTAATTGCATTGACATACGTAGATAGAAGGACGAGAAAAAAAGGTATAATGTCGTATGTTGGTGGTTGCTGGTTAGTGCCAAATTTGGTATTATTGTTATGAAAATATAATCCAATTGGGAATCAGGGATTTACCGTCTCATGCTTTTAAGGAGAACCCATTTCGGTCCTACATCTTAGAGTTAGATTTTAATTAGTATTTAAAATTTTGAGAATGGACCAAATCAAGTCCATAAAATCAGTTCTTCGGTCAAATTAGTCCCTAAAGACACTGAAAAGCTTATGTTGATACGAATTTGCGAGATAATGATAATTCTGTCAACTTGTTGTCGGTCGTATGTATGCATTTTGAGGAACGACGAGCAGCAAATAGCTTAGAAGGCTTTTAAAAGACGGCTGAGTTGCATCATTACGAATTACCCAGTGATTTTGTTTTTTCTTCTTCTTCTTTTTTTTTTTTTTTTTTTTTTTTTAAATCAGCAACAACAACAACAACCAAAGAAAAAAAAAAGGTATGGCTTTACAAACAAAGAGATAATATTTATGAATTTACATTATAAATATATTTTAAGATCAAGTCAACTAAAAGTCTTATTATATTCACAAATCCTGAGATATTGTTTAATTTAATTAAATTTTATAAGAATTATAGAGTCTAACTGAGTTAAACTCAAACTCATTAAGTATCAAATCGAGTAGAGTTCGAGTTTAGAAATCAAAGCTCAATAATCAATTTCGAGTCAAATTTGAATTTTAAGTTTTTTTTTTTTTTTTTTCTAACGAGTCAAGTTCAAGTTTGAAAATATATTATCTTAGCTTCACTCGTTTTTTCCTAATCTAAAGCGAAGTTAGAATACATTTATCTAATTAAAAGTTCATAAATGACCATTGGTTGGAAAGTTAAATTCATTAGTAAGCTGTCCAAAGTTTGCATACGGTATCCATTTGACCCACTTGCAAAATTCAAGGAATCATGTATTGTATGGCTATTCTGTGGCCTTTCATATTCTTGCTTTTATATATATATATATATATATATATATAATTAAATAAGTAGATATGTATCTATTATTTTTATTTATTTTTTTTTGTCTGACAGAAAGATGTTCATCTAGTTGCCTCTATATCAAAGTTGTATGTGAAAAAGCAATTATGGATATGGTCTCAACTCACATATGGTTGTTGATAGATAGAAAACTAAATTCCCTCTCTTTCTTGCATCCACTCCTTTTGCAGACTTTGATAATGAAATCTAAGAGCTTTTCTATCTTTATTTCTTTTTCGGTATGTACTTTACTTTGTGAATGCAGCCAATAAAAAAAAAACACACACACATTGTGGGTTCATCGGCATGCTTTCATCCACATCCCAGCATCGGCTTTGTGCCACCCCCAATCACAATTCAAGAATGTGGCCTCAAAAAAGTAAAAATGAAAGAAAGTGGCTTAAATTATTATCATATCATCACTCTCCAGCTAATGAGGCAACCTTAATTAATGCCTTCCTAACTGACATCTACGAGGCAACACACCTTTAAGGTTTATGGAAAATCTTCTAAAATGTTGGACATCTCCATCAGGAAGCATCTTGTATCAATACTTATCCGACTTTATATGCTTTAGAATTCTTTTCGGGAAATTCGTAAAGTGAAATGAAAAATATTAATGAATGCCTTTCGTAATGTTTTTGCTAAAGAAATAAATGCAAATGGAAATTAACCAGCCAAATATCAAAATATTCATGATCAAGTTGCATTGTATACCCGCTATTTTTTTATTAAAATGAAGCAGATTCGATTCTTCTTTCCATATATTGTAATATACAATCAAGAGGGGAAAAAATATTAACTAACTAAATTCTTAATAAATAAAGTAATTATTAAATACTAAAGAGACAGTAATAAGACTATAGCATGCGAACCTATTTTCCATGATTCTCCATATAAGGTAAAGAAAAACAACTTGAGTTATATTCCAACTTGGTCAAGAGAAAAGGAGACCGCTTCAATCACATGGGCACCTTTACTTTATTTTTATCTTCTGCTGTAGCCCTAATTTTTAATGCAAAAGGCTTATATAAGGCAATACTATATTGGGGTTCGTTTAGTTATTTTTGTCCAAATTGTTCCGGCAGCTGCATCCTAGTTGGGAATTTCTGGGACAGTTCTCCTTTCAGCATTTATAGTATAGACAATAATGTCTCTACTTTAATCCCACTTCAACAGGAAATAGTTATGTTAATTAATAAATAATTGCTTTATCGTTGCAATTGCGGTGGCCTAATAGAACTCAGAATATAACTAATTATTAACGCCACTGGGGACCTGGTTTCACTGTGTATGTCCATTAGAAAATGTTATCATCTGTCTCAGGGTACTTTCAAAGGTCAAGTAAATAAAATTTCTGTTTTCCTATAAGGTACATAGTGATCTTTTAGACAGTTTGAAGGTATGTTTTTCAATCTTCAGCAAATGTCTAGGGCATAGGTGAGCAAAACCATTATAATGTTATATTTTATTTGCAATACTTCCATCCAGCTAAGAATATTTAAAGTTATAAATAAGTCAAATTGAGATGAATATTAGTTGGGTCCAAGCAGAACAGATATCCCAAGAGTCAAAACTCTAACTTCACCTAAGTTTATGGAGCTTATATATTCACACACTCAATTCTTATAAATTGAATTTTTTTTAGTGTTTTTATAACCTCTTACGAAAAATGTCTTCCCTTCAATTGAATTTAGTTGAAGTCAGATTTATAAGTTTGATATTAAGATCACTCCAATCTTGATTAGATTAAAAAATTATAGATGTCAACTAATGATGCTACAATTTTCTTTCATTTGGAGACTGTTTACAATAGGTTGTTTGTTGGGTCCCTAATGCCTTTTATCTCTCTTTACCATTGCAACATCATTTTGTTAAGCATTATTTATTCATACATCATACCATAGATTTTGTGCATTTTCTTTCAAATTTGACCTTAAAACCCCACCTCTTTTCACGATAAACTCAACATGTTTGTTGTATCATGGAAATAAAAAAAAAGAAATAGACAAATTGAGAGGGAAAAAACATACATATACAGCTTCATTCAACAAATAATGCTTTATCATTCCATTGTTCTCATTTAGATATTCAATTAGTTTAATCTCTATAGTATACCCATCATCAATTCGTCATCAACATTTCTCTTTTTTTTTTTTTTTCTCCTTTTGCTTCTTGTTTGGTGGTGTGTCTTTTTGCATTGACTAATCTTGTGTCTTCTCTATAGACCCATGGATCTTGCATCAAAAGTTGTTGAATACCATGCTCTAATGCTTGAAGAAATATGCCTACAAAATATCATAGTAGAAATAATGAGAGCATGAGTAGGGTTAATGGGGAATTTCCATGGTTAAGGATGGGCCATTACATGATCATGGAGGAATGCAAGTGGAGCTAGTCTTTTGAGGATATTCCACTAAATATTTTTAACCATATTTTAGTTTAGTTGCATGGTTTGATATAAGAAGATTTAAATTAGAAAAATGATACTTTAATTAAAGGAAAGCATGGGAAGTGATTGCAATTGAACCCTTAGCCTAAGGGAGAAAGACATGCATTCCTTAGAAAGTTAGATTGGAAATTCATGTCTCGAAACCACTAAAATCTAGAATTTAAATTATTATAGGTATGATTGCATCCCTAAATAAGGTTTAGAGCACTAACAATTCTATCACGTATAACACTTGAGCGTTATACATAAAGACTATTCTTAACTAAGTTTTTAACAAATTTTAGATTAAGAAATCCCTAATTAGATTTATTAATCCATCAAATTGTAGCAAAAAAAAAAAGAGAGAGAAAATATCTCAACAATACATGGAAAATTCAAACAAAGCAAATATTAACTCTAAGAAAAAGCATTGTAATATCCAATGCATTTAAACGTCCAACTGTCATGTCTCTCATTAATATCTACCCATAATCCATGTAATCACAACATCTAAATTAAATTATCTTCATAACCTAAAAAAAAAAAAGGGAAATGAGTCAAAACCTGATATGACAACTACACAAGCACACACGATATGATCATGCGATATATTCTAAATGCAAATACCATAACCAATAATTTAGATATTTAATTTAAATGTAACAAAAAAAATAGTCGAGCATTGATGGGCTCTAATTGAGTGATCGAGTTTTAAATTTATAATCCTATAGTGCCTTTTCCTAAACACAGTTAAAGCCAGGCATGTGCACCTATCTTTATGTAGTCTAGAATTAAGTATGGGTTGTCTCCCATAGGGAGCGAATTAAGCACTAGTATTAACCTTCTCCGCATTATCTAACCTAAAATAAATCAAATTTTAATGATAGTATGGAATTACTAATTACACTATTAATTACCTAAGGATGAAAATATACATATTAACAAATAACAAAGAGATGCAATGCAAACATAACTCATATGCCTATAAACCATGATTAATGTAATTCACACTATCGATGTATCGTTATTAGTCTTAACTGCATAATTCAACATGCTCCTTTAAAATTTTTTCAAGAACAAAAAGACCTAATCCTGATTTTATCTACCAGAATCTCTTCCTAGGCTAATAGCAATAAATGACATTAAGTTCAGAATTCCATAGAAAATTGCAAAAGATTTACCATCTATCTCTAAGACTATGATCAATCTCTTACAACAGTTTAGATCTATTGCATGCCCAAAGAGTACCCTAAATGACAGTCCGCACACTCAATATTAAGGTTTAAGTATAACAACATTAGTCATCCCGAAAGTCTCGATACCGAGTATAAGGCGTACTTCATGATCGTAGTGGACCAAACTTTGGATCATACCGTTTAAGCAGTATACACGATATCAATCAAGAAAATAAATCATAACAATATAACCATGGTTCATAAAAAACTATTAAGGAGTCTTTACAACATTAAGGAGCATTCCCCTGTTAAAGATAACTAAGTCAAATAAAGAGTCTATCATAAAATAATTTACACTTTTGAAATTCTCTTAGAATCCGTGTCTACTTCTATCTTGCACTTCTATCCATAAGATCTCGGCTCAAAAGTATTACTTGGGTAAAATAAAATCTCGGTTCCAACTAAAGGTATGAGAACTGCAAAAGATATCTAAGAGGGTATAAGCTACTAGCTTAGTGAGATTTATTTCCACAAATAAACACTCAACTTTTAATAATCAAATCAAGTTTAGTTAAGTAACCATATGAGATGCTCAAGCACGTGGGCAAACAATACATATGATTTTCCGGAAATCATATGTTTGAATGGATTTACCCCTCCATTCGGTAGTTAGGTGTTTCTGTTCGTATAGCCGCTATCGTATAACATAGTTCCGTGATAATTCTTATCTTTAACAACTTTCTTGCAAAAATAAAAGGTATTATAAACTAACTTACTTGTAGCTTATTTCTGAGCCACTATGTAGCTGCTAAATACGCTTTATTAAGATATTTTCTCATCGCTAGTTAATTTAGACAATGCCTCATCGCTTTATAGAAATTATAGACTCTATGAATCTACTTACTAAGTATTTGTCCCACCAAAGGAATAGTAATGAATGCAATAAACTCACTCGATGACATGCATGAATTATTTTAGTAAAGTACTCATGGCATAATTAAATAATTTGTGGGTGATCATAGAACTGCAAACAATCAATCTTATACTAGATCAAACATTCATTATAAACAATTCATGCATTGATATACTTAATCGCAATTTCAACCGAGTATGTAAAACACATGCATTTTCCATTTTATTTTTTCCTTAATTCTAATGCCACTATTTTACAAGAAAAATCATAAGTGCAAATATGTAAGAAATAAACCCACTCCGCCATATTAGAAGTTCCTTAGTCGAAATAATCCTCTAGGTAGGGTAGCTCGGACGTCACGTCACTTCACCTATACAAAAGAAATACCCGAAATGAGTATTTCTTGGAAGTTCTACTTAAAATTGTAACTTTATTCAACTAAGTTCGTTAAAATTCTCATAAAGTAAAATTCTAATTTAAAATGGCCATAATTTGGCTATTTGAACTCGGAATTTCGCATATAATATACCGATTTCTACCTACTCGAAACAATCTATCAATTTCTAAGGTTATTTTCTACATAAAAGGTCGTTTGAATTCCCAAAAGCCTAGGCATAGAGCTAAAACATGAAATTCCAATTTTTGCAAAACAATTTCCAAACTCAATTTTATTCAAAAATTCTTTTGGCAAAACTATAGATATGTATATAGTTGGAAAATCCTTAGTAGTTATATAGACTCATATTATATGCTAGATTCTAATGGTGTTGTCTCAACGATTATTTTTCGTAAAAATTTATTTTTAACGGTGTTAAAACTTAACAAATTTTTTTCTAAGTGTTTTGGAGAAACTTTATAATTCCTTAGGTTATTGTAAACAAGTATTTCTTATTTTATTTTCTAATTGCGTTCTCAAAATAAGTAAATTTCCTTTTAACTTTTAATCTTTTACAAACTTTTGCTTTTGCGGCAAAAATAAGTTTCCAAAGTTTTTATTAAGTTATGGATAGCCTATGGTGATTTTTAACTTATATATATTTCCTTTATAAAGAAAAATGGTTTTGTTAGACAAATCTTCTTGTTCTTATACTCTTACCTTCTAACTTCTTTGAAATAGATTTTATTTCTAAAACTTAGTTCCTTAAGTCTTCTATCAATTTTTCTTGGAAAGAAATTATTCTTTTTAAGTTATGATAAGATTCATTGTTTTTGAAAATCATGATACTGATATCCTTTTTATTTCTTTTGAAAATGAGTTTATTATTTATATACTTGGAAATCCTTTATTTTATATTTGGATTTATAGATTAAAGGGTTGATTTCTATTTTAACTTTGAAAACTAGTCTTGTTCTTAGTTTTTGTTATGGAGTTAGTTTAAATCCTACAAGTAAACTTTTATGAAAACTTTGTTTACCAAGAAAATATTTATGCTAAGTTTTGATAAACTTTATGTAGTTTATAAAAGAAAATGTTTATTTTGTTGGTTAATTTCTTTTATGAAATCATCTTTGTTGTTATTTAAGAAAAATCTTGGTGAGTTTGAAAAGAAGTTGAAAAATGATTTTCTATGTGTTTGGTATAACAAAATTTGATTTTAGAGCTAATGTCATATATTAAAAGAGTTTAGTTTCATTTTCCTTTGTTAAGGAAAGTCTGCTTCAAATTTTTGTTTAAACAATATCATTATAATGATGCATGTACATGAGCATAGAATGAAAAATATGTGGAAGCAAATTTAATAATAAGCAAGATAATATTAAGTATTAGGAACTTAGCTTCATCAAGTTATCCTGGTCAAGCATTAGGAGACTTAACTTTATCAAGGCATCTCAATCAAGTATTGGAGCCTTAGCTTCATCAAGACATCCGGGACTAAGAATAGACTAGTCTTAAAAAGAGAAAAAGAAAAGAAAAAGCAATAATAGGACAATGATAATAATAGAAATAAGTTAGTAAAAGTTAGCGAGCATTTAGGCTCTAAGAAACATAGATATATATATATATATATATAGATAATAATACATATATAGTTATGTTAAACATAAAAACATCAAGGTAATAATAATAACAATATTAATAACAACATATATAAAAACATAACAACAAGATAATAATGTAGGAATTTCATGTTCAAGAACAAAACATGACATGTGATTGCTTTTACTACTCATATGAGTTTCAAAACAATACAATGGTCATGCTAAGTTACATGATATGGGTAAACTAAATGGTTGGAAGAAGCTTTACCTAAAGTGTTTTGTAGTAGGAATAAGGTAAGGAATGTAGGTTGATGGTATGTAGTAGATGGTTTGTGCGTAGAGAAGGATTTTGTGTGTAATTGGTGAAAGAGAGTTTTGATAGTGAAGAATTTTATGGAGAGATTTTGAGAGAGTTTTGTTATGCGAAATGAAGTGTGAAAGAAGTGGAGGGAGATAGGGTATTATAGATTTTTTTGAGTGAAAATTAGATGTAATAAAATAAACTGAAAAAGAAAATAAATGAGAGAGAAGGGGAGAGGAATGGTGCCAGTTCTAGGAGGGAAAAGAGGGAGAGTGAGTTGATTTTTTTGTATTTTGTAAGAAAATAATTAATATGTAAGATATGATTTGATATAAGATGTATTGAAAAAGTAAAAAGTAAGAAAATAGGTATATAGGTAGTAAGAATAGATAGTAAGGAAAAGTAGAGATTGGTGAATAATAATGCATAGTAGAGAAGTACAATGAATAGTAAACAAGACTAATAAGTTACCGGTAGTAAAGAAAATACGCGTATAAAGGCAATATCTGTAGTTTTTAGTTACCGAAAAATTACAAAACTGATATTTTTGGATTACCTATATTATTACGAGTCTATTGGTATAAATGGAATATTTTTACCGTCCGATGTTCTCAGGCACGGTTTTCGAAAATTGATTATGTTCGGATCCGAAAGATACTAGAAATCGACGTATCTGATATTTTTATACTTCTCTATATAGTTACAAACCATTGCAAGCCATTAACTTAATTTCGTTGTCTAGGGTTTAAGAACAACGGGATTTACCAGATCTAAACTCTAGGGTTTTGCACAAGTTTTGTTGACTAGGGTTTCCGATTAACTTCCGGTTCCAGGGTTTCAACTTAAAATCATAGTAAAATCTAGGGTTTTACATCTATTCACTTGGATGATTTCTTAGTCTATCCAAATGAAATCTAGCAAAAGTCCATATCTGCACTACATAAACTAATGCTACATATATGCTACCGCTGAAATTAATAAGTTAATAACAATTATAAATTTAACGCACTCTTCATAGCAAATCATGAAATTTGTAGAATACTCAATAAACAAACATTAAGCAAAACACAATAAGAGTGAGATGAGAGATAGAATGATAACACCTGTTTCTTCTATTGCTGAAATTATCTGAGAATTGTCTACAACAACACATTAAAGATCTGTCACTGGTCTCTCTCGAGTTCTATGGATGAATCATTACAAATACAATACTTAAACATTACAATACACTAAAAAACTCACTCATACATACGCAAACTCACTCCCTTGCAGGGAAGAGAAGATGTTACATTGTTCCTACACAAATTGATGAAAAATCTCTAGATTCGGTCTCTTTTCTAAACGAGTATGTATATTTTATACTTAAGTCCCTTCCCTAAAAGTTACAAATGAATAGATGTGACTATTCACATGTGGCACTCATTAATTACACTGTTTAAAGAAAATTCAAAAAAGTACATTTTCAAATCACTCTGATTTGTACGCCCTTATAACTACCCTTACAAGCCTCTACCACGTTTGTAAGGTCTCTTGTATCCCCTTACAACCACCCTTATAGGGCTCTAGTCATGATTTTTTTCTCCCTAATCTTAAACTATGCCCGCACAAGGGACCTTATCGCCATTTGGAATAAAGTTTTCTCTCATTTGCTTAGAATCACAACTGTACAATGCATTCTTCATCATGCTTTTTGTTCCTTTGTTTTATTTTTTATTAAACTCTCCTCAAATTCCTTCTAATACTTCCAATATGCTCCGATTTGACCTGAAATGAATATAAATACCAATTAAGCACCAATTCTACAATGAATAATGTCACTAAACCATATATTGGACTTAATTAGTTGTTTAGAATAAGGATAAATCATGCTTATCAAAAACTCATACTTTGGCAACATGTTATGAGAATCTAGGGTTCCTGTGTACTAGTAACTGCTTAAGGAGTTGATACAAGCAACCCGAATACCTATATCTCTTATAAGAATGTCTAATTAAGTGGTCTCTTTTACAAGTCATAGTCATTGCCCATCTCTTCCTCTATTTGGTTTAAATAGATATTACCTTAATATCATTCTCCCTATCAACTATCTGTTGCGCCACTAAAGGTAGCCTAAGTACCTAACTACCATGCTGGCACTGCCATATAAGGTTATCGCTCGTAAAACCGAATCAAACGATGGAAAGCACACTCAAGAAATTAATTAGGCCATTTTTAAGTATTAGTTCATTTCATAATGTTTACCCTAACAAGTAACAAGCAAGTCACTACATAGTATAACATAGCAGTATCCTGAAATAGGTCAAAAGATAGGTACAACTGAGTATAGGAATTTGTTTCAAAGAAATAATCTCATGTGGGATTTATGATATTAATTTATTCACCAATTAACAATTGATTAATTAAAAAGTCAAGTTATATTGATATATGTAACATGTCCTTATTTAAGATTTAACCTACTTCCTTTTAAAATACTAGCTCAACAATTGAATCAGGTCTAAAAGAGATAGATTTATATATTAAGTCTATTAATGCACACTATAATCCAAAATAAGCTTAGTATAGTGAAAAACCCAATTTATTAAAAAATTTTAAGTACTAATTTATGCTTTTATTAGTTATTTTAGTGGATAATCTAATGAAAATAACATTTTAAATCTTTACAATTTGATTTCAATCCATTAAGATATTGATTATGCGAAAAGAAAGGATTTTGCAAAATTTCATGAAGTTTGGAAGTCATTTGGGCAAGAAATAAAATTAATTTGTGATTGACATGACTATAACATGGCTATATTGTAAAGTTGTATGAAAAGAAATGATATGATTCAGGATGTGACCGTGTCCTATGTTGTGTCATTCTTAAAATTCAAAAGTTGTGCATACAAAAAGTTACACTAGAGGCGATACAACCATGTCATCTTCGTGTGCATCTTAAAGCCTTATATTTTCAAGAAAAAATGAATTAAATTTGGGAAGTCCAAGTTTTTAATCGACTTCTAGCAATTAATTAACATAAAAAATACATATTAATCATACATTATCATCAACTACTATTTAATTCAATTATACAATTTATGTGATCTATAAACCTAATTAGAACATCAAAAGAACAAATTAAAACATCAACCATGCATTGATAACATAAATTCTAGCAACATAATCATTTTGTGTTCTAACTTCAACATAATTCTTCTATTTAATCACATTAACATCATGTTTCGCTAAAGCATTGATTCAAACATATAATCATGTACCTATACACAATCTAAGCATCAAATCTAATAAAAAACATGAATTCAATACTCACACATTTATCAGG
This sequence comes from Combretum micranthum, assembly GCA_024138025.1. NCBI lineage: Eukaryota > Viridiplantae > Streptophyta > Magnoliopsida > Myrtales > Combretaceae > Combretum > Combretum micranthum. Next base: position 141,137 of record JAMXBD010002124.1, on the reverse strand, counting down.
ACATGTATAATCATCTTCATCAAAGTCACACCCATACTTTTCATTGATGTAGTTAGAATTCACTTACCTAAAGAATAACAAAACAAACAAAATCTAATCTACTACTATTTTTACACTTGCAAGTTGTAAAAGCTTTAACCTAAAACCACTTCCTTATACCTCAAGGTTATCATTAAGTTAGTAAGAGGATTAAAAAAAAAAAGAAAAACAGAAAATGAAATTGGATTTTGATTAGGTAATAGTTTAACTAGTGTGGATGTTGAATTAGTTGTATAGTTCTATTGAAAGAAGTGGGTAATATGTTTAGGTTTTTAGAGGGAGAAGGGATAGCTTACAAAAGAAGATTGGAAGAGAGAATGTCTTGTAAAACAAGTTCAAAAGAGGATTTTGGATGTGTTTATTTCTTTTTAAGTAGGAATGAGAAAGAGGAGAGACAAAATTAGTCTTAAATAGTGTTCTTAAGAGAGTTTTCAAACTTTGAAAATATATTTATGGAGTAAATGACATATGTGCCATAAATTATCACACATATTACATGTGTTATTATTTATTTAATTGAACTCTAATTAATTTAACCAAACTCATAAGCCATTAAATTTTATATAATCATTGTTATTATCACCACAAGAATTTAATCACTTATAATCAAGTAATTTAATGTTTATTAATTAAATTAATTCTTGTTAATGTAATTTGATATTTATGATTAAATAACTTGTTATTAATATAACTACTTATCTAAAATTAATGGTTTCAAAGTTACCTATTTTTTTCCATATCACTTATTATTATTTAATTAAACCTTAGGGAAATTAGGGATATTTCAATGATTTTAAAATACAAAGAGTCATTCAAGTGTAAAGGTTTGAATGATTGGTGCTATAGTTATGGTAAGAATTGTGGGTTTGAAGAAGTACATGATAGTGAAAATATGCCAAATTTAAGGGTTAATGTTGTTAAAAATTGAGGGAAAGTGGAATACAAGAGTATCGATCATCAAAATTGTTAACCTTGATTTTGCAACTAGCTCATCTCATGTACATGAATCCATTTTGACTCTTTGCTCTATATGTAGATCTTCAATCCACTCACAATCAATCAAACAAAACCCTAAATGCTCACTCTTTACCCAATCATGACCAACTCTATTGAGCTTACCTACAAACCACTTAACTAGTGAGAAAGATTTGTCACTAATTATTACTTTACATAATACAAAAGGTAGGAGTAGCTCAACTTTAGATTCATGGAAGCTAGTTGTTAAAGGACCATTTGCAAAGCCTTTAAAACCTCAAAGCTATGACTTGGAGTTCAATATCACCAGTGTAGCAAAGTGCAAGTCATGGAAAAGTGGCTTTTGATAAGAAAAATGTTCCACAATCTTTATATATGGTGTCTTCTTATCAATAGGGAATAAGGTTAGAAGAAAGTTACAATGAATGTAAAATAAAATACAATTATGTTTCCTTTATGTTAAAGGATTGGCTGTTAGGGAAAAAATGAAGTAGAAAAAATTAGAGATTTAGTAAAAAAAAAAAAATCTTAAAAAGAAACAACGATGACATTTACAAAGAAGAAGAAGAAGAAAAGGTAAAACTACATAAAAAAAGAAAAAAAAATCTAAAGAAAACTGTTAATGTAACTTGTAAAACTTTGAATCAGTGTTTTGATGTACCCATTACTTGTTGAGATGACATAGACAAATTGGTTAACCTCCAACTACAATACTTTAGCCATGATCCTCTTAAGCGGGAATTGTTAAGACATTGGGCTTCCCAAGATAGATTATAATTCAAAGGACTAGCTAATAAACTTAACTTTGGTGTAGTCTTACTAATGGAGATGAAGAATAAAGTTAAGTAACTTGAAAGAATACAATCTCTTGCAAGATATAGTAGGCATCTCTACGTGGAAAGGAGAGACACAAGGCTTATATTAGCTTTATGGTGAAATATAGAAGTTGATTCAAAGACTTTATTAACGGCTAGCCACTAGACATGCTTAATTCTAACGTGCTAAAATGGAGAGAGTATAAAAGGGGTTAGGTGTATAGTTTTCTAAATTAAACTTTTCATTGAAAAAGCAGCTATGGATTCCCCTCAAACAATTTGCTAGTATAGCAAATGGATCTAGGCTTTTTGTTGGATATTTTGATGCCATGCTTCATGAGGATAATAGAGAGAGCAAGAAGTAACTTGTTGCTAGATAAATGGCAAGGTTTAGACAGATAGTGAATAATACCAATTTACAACATTTGAGTTTTTATGGATCCAAGTGTGTGTGGTCAAATAAAAGTGAGGAAGGTTGGCTTGTGAGATACATAATGATGGAGTTTTTTGCTCTATTATGTGGATGGAGCATCTTTTTAAATGATGCTTTAAGCCCCAGTTACGTATTTGGTGGAACTATGAAATATTTATCGCACTTTGATCAAATTCTAAAAGGTAGAACTGATAGCATATTTAAGTTAATTAGTTAATAGAAATGATGATATTTATTTTATGTTATATATTAGATTATAAATAGTGATAGTTTCAAGCTTGTTGAGATATTAAGGATCTAGAGTTTGGACCATGGGTACATAGCTATTGTTATTTACTGATTGCACAATTTAGTTACAACAAAACCTGACTAATGGATATGTAAGCAATAAAATGTTGTGATAAGGCTTGCTATGCTGTCTTTATAAATGTAATTGATATAATGTAATTAATATTATAGGTTGTGATCCAATAAGTAATGGTTTTTCTCATATTGAGCTAGCTCATTATCCATGTAAAAATGGAATCTTAGATATTTTAAATTTTGGTTGTCAAAATTGTGATGTTTGATAAAATGTTAGTCATATGATTAACTTGTTATAGGCTTAAGTATCTTACTAAAAATGGATATATATATATATATATATATACGTATGTACGTACGTATGTATGTATGTATGTATAGATTTTTGTGCTAGTGTTGCATATGCGTTTGCTTGTGCAATACTTCATTTCATGAGTTTCACAATTCACTGTATTGAAATTTCTTATCTTAAGTTATGATTGTCCTAACCAAGATGAAATGCTTTTTTAATTATGTTGAGGATGAGGACCATTTATTTTGTGCATATTAGGGCACTAGTAATTTATGAGAAAATCGTTAAGATATTTTTAAACAAATTTAGTTGATATAATCGAAATATTCTGTTTTCATGAATAATTGAACGTACTTTTACCGGTATCTTAGCAATTAGGTGCATATGGTTATATTAAATTATGGAATTTAATAGTTAGCGTTGTGTGTTGATGTCGTGGCATATATATGTGCAAAAGCGGTCGCCTCTCATTTGCAAAGGAGTGTGACGTTTGTGGTAGTGGAGGTTTATGGAGAAAAATGAGCAAAGTCATGCTAAACATGTATATAATCAATGACGATGCATTATTAATTTGAAACAAGAGAAGATTTTGATAATTTATTTTAATTAACAATTTTTTATCACTTTATGATTATGTCCATTTTACATTTTTTAAATAATGTATACCAATAATAATGTAACCGAAGAGAAACCATTTTTATTTCACAAAAGTAGAATTGAGATGTTTGTTCTTAATTTAATATAATATATTGAGAAATAAGGAAAGATGACTCAATTTTAAATATATAATATATATATTAATATTTGGTAGTTATCAAAATCATGAATAATTATATGATTTTATGAGTTTATGATTTTATAATTTTTTTTAATTAAAATAAATGCATAGCATGAAAATGAGAAGTTATTATTATTATTATTATTATTATTATTATAGGTGCAGAATAATATTCTACCCATTTTTTTATAATATGAAATTAACTTTCGTTTTTCTTTAGAAAATAAATATGATCCCTTCCATAAGTATTATTGATTTTGAAACACAATGCTTTTAACATTTTCGGAAACCGTAAAGATATGCAATTTCACCTCACGCCATGATATTGAATGATTGAGGTTTTTTTTTTTTTTTTTTTTTCGCCAGAGTTGATGACGTTAAACAGATATTAGAAGATGACGCTAAACAGATATGTAGAACTCACTTTTTCAAGTAAGCTACAACTTCAAAATACTCAATGGTCTTTTCATTTGCATATATTTTAAAATTGAAGACTTCATTCTCAGATAAAAAATTAAGGGGGGTAAAAAACACTACAAGAAAATATACAATAATCATAAACCAAATAGACATATTTAACATGTATTAAATAAATAGTTATAGTATTTTTGGAAGTAGGATCTTTATTTTATTAAAAAGGTTGGATAAAAGATTTATCGTATAAGAATTACACATAATTAAACCTAAGCGCATAGATTCATTCTAAGATGGTCCCACTCTCTATTGATATTCCAATTGACTGTCCAACAATTATCTAAGCCTAAAATTGTAACATAAGGCAAACATTTTACATGAAAAATAAATAAATAAATAAATAGCTAATATAAAAGTGAACAGAATTTCAAATGAACAAAATCTGATGGAATTAAAGAGAATATTCTTACAAAACTGTTGTTGTTGGGAAGAAAATAGTTCCTAATATGTACACAATTTTGAAAAAAGATTTATTGATACTGATATATTGAAATCAGTAGTGACAAGCACGGATATTATTTTAACAAATAATGGAAGTAATTGATAGATTTTAAAAACCCTATTCAATTATCAAACTCCACTGATTCTTGCGCATCATTGATGAATCGACACCAGCGTCTTAGTATCACATTTTCATCTTTTTGCTTCTATGTGTCCATAATCATAGTCAAATATAACATGACTACGCTCAACCCTTCCCCATTTCAACTCTTACTTTGGTTGTTGATTATTTCCACAGGAGGCATGAAGTCATTCTTTGATAAGCCCTGGACATTGAAATCAACTTCATCAAGTTTCCAAGTTTCTTCTATCTCCCTCTTGTGGTTATCAGAATGCTCGCCGTATCTAAACACCGTGAGATTTGTTCTTCCCTTGTGCGCAACATTTACTCCATCCACATATTTATAGTCTTCTATTACAGATTCAGTGCTTGTCTCCCAAAATACGTCATCATCTCGTTTGGTCCTCATACGAAGCAGCCTCGAATCCTCGAACTGAATCAAAAGGCCTGATCGCTGGCTGAAGTATCCCCATACTGTGTGATGAATGATCTCATAGTTTGGCCCGCTTTGTGCCTCTCTTATCGCAGGGCTTGTTTCGAGTTTAAGTATGAAACAATCATCGTCGTCTATGATCTTCTCTCCTATGCACATCGCATCTAGAAATAAGTTAGCAGTTGATCTTGGGTCCAGTCCCTGCCACAGACATAGTTCTTGATCATTTTTAAAGGTCACGATTGGTACATAGTGATTGTGGTTTCTTTTCAACCGGAGAAGCTAGAAATTTTCAATATCTAGTGGGGTAAATGTGTTATTGGGTATTTAAACTTTGTCAAGCTGTCCAACTAACTATTTGAAGTTTAAAACTGTTAATTTACTACCTAAAAACTTTTTGAGTTCATTCATGATACTTATATGAGTTAACTAATCATAAAATAAGTAAAGTTTAGTTATTTAATTGCAAAATCTAGTAAAGCTCAGGTAGTTAATTATAGGAATGAGTAATGAATAGAAATAAATTGACACTTTTAAAATTTAAGTAGTTAAGGTTTAATGTCGTGAATAGTATTTGAACTTTTGCAAAATATACTATTAGAGTAAATTACATCAGAAGATAACAACGTTTGAGGGTAAGTTCATTTTAGGTCACAATATTTAGTGAGTAAATTCTTTATGTCACAACATTTCGAAAAGTTCAAAAGATGTTACAATATTTAGTGTGTAAATTTATTTTAAGTCAAAACGTTTGGGGATAAGTTTATTTTAAGTCACAATGTTTAGAAAAATGTGTCAATTGGGATCATCATTAACATATATCAATAGTAGGAATATTTACTTAAAACTCAATAAATCCTTCTTTTAAGATTTAAACCTCATAAAATATTTTTTTAAAATGTTATGACCTCTTTTAAATTTTTTAAAATATTATGACCTAAAATGAACCTGTCTCCAAACATTATAATATTCTGATGTAATTTACCCTGTATTATTAGGTTGAACTTTAAAATTGAGCGATGTAGTACCTAAATAGTGAAATTGATCAATTTAGTACTTAAAAAACTTTTGTACATGTCTATAATACTTTGTGATATTGGTTAGCGTACACGAAAAATAATTCTATGTATTAAATTAATCAATTTTAAAATTTAGATACTTTATCAAATTTAAAGTTCAAATATCTGATTATATATTTTGCTAAAGTTTATATACTATTTACGATATTTACCTGGTAGTTAATTATATAAATTAATAAAATTCATGTACGAAAAGTTGACATTCACTCTATTTAGTAAAATCGAACGATGTTACCTGCAAGAACCGCCTCAAAGGTCTAGGAGGCCCTGTAGAGATAGGTCCTTGTTGGCTGGAAGAATGCCTCCATGAGAGTTTTCCGTTGCTTCCACAAACAACCTTGCATCCGGACACTACAAACTCTAAGTTCCAAAGGTCTGGATTCTTTTGCCAAAGCACAAACCCTCCCATCTCTTGCGCGCTTCTACTCCCACCGCTCAAATCTCCTTGCCGAAATTCTGATGCATTGATCTTCACCTGACCTGTAACGCACATGCTATTCACCGAGTTTAATGCAGTTTGACCTCCAGTTGCTGCTATGTACTGTTGCACAATGTACTTTGCTGTTGATGCTTCCTACCAATAAACGACCATCAACTTAGTCTTGGTTTGGTTTGGTTAAATTCAAGTAAATGATATGAGATCTTTTCCCAAATATATATATATATATATATATATTACATAAGTATCAATAAAATTCTCACATGCATGCATGTAGCAAAATGGATAGGTTCTAAAATAATTAGAATCCGTGTTTTATATGCTATAGATGTTAAAATTTTATTAATACTCATACAAGATGTGAAAATAGCGCGTACATAATTAACAATAAATGTTATCTCGATTCTTGCATTGTGGTTTGTAGTTTTCATGACAACATGAATAAATTACGATTATTACTGTAATTTCTTTCATGAAAAATTGAGCAGTAATGTTAGGAAGTTCAATCATAATTTGCCTTACGCAGCTTTTAAAATAAGCACACCAAAATACTTGTTATGTTCCGACAAAAAACAGAATTGACATTTACATACATTATATATCTCCAATCCAAAACATATTTATGGGAAAATTTCCTATTCTTGACCCTTTCTTTTTTTCCCCCTCATCCACGATCAATCTACACGGCCTGGCTAAGAATGTTTTGTAAATAGATTATTTACGTATGCAAACATGACAAGAGCTGGCAAACTTTGTCACATGTAACTATAAATCAATAAAATTGAAATTAAGGCTCAATTATCTTCTTACAATCGAACAATCGCGAATAGGACGATGAATGGAATGATCTAACTGCACTTGAAGAGGAATGAGTGGAGACCCAACAAGGTAAAGAAGAAAACGTAGTTCATTCATACGAGCGGCAATGACAGGAGATGACCATTTATCCGATGTTTGAGCTTTCATCCATGTGAGCATGTTTTGCATTCTAACAGCAATGTTACTTCCCATGCTTGTGTACATCTCCTCAGGTATTGGTACCTCAAGAACTGTCTCAAGGCCATCTTCTCGGTCTATGTTTGGACACAATCTCCTCATGTGTAGAAACAAATAAGATAAATTTATGTAATATGTATGTGTTTAAGGTTGATTTTCGGATTCTGCAAGAGGGTTTTCTATTTACATTTAGTGGAAATGAACAAAAAATAAATAAAATAAAAAATTGTTAGAGAGGAAGGTGATGGAAGAGAATGGCAGAGAATTGCTTTAAGGTTGTCCTTGGATTTAGTGTTGTTTCGGTATCTATATTTAGATAATGCTAAAAATGGAGAAATAGAACTCATCATAGGTAGTGATTATAAAGTTCGAGATAGTGAAAATATAATATTTACATTGCAATTACTAAAGAAATCCTTTTACATATATAAGATGCAAGTTAATTGCAATAACAAGTGGCTTAGTGTTTTTCTATGGAATATTCAAATATTGATTTTAGGTAATATTCAAGTATAACTTAAATCCTCAAACCTTGGAATCGATTAGAAAGATAGGGTATATGTAAATACACATGCAACGTTTATTAAATGGATTAGCAGGCCTATAAGCTAACATACCAGATCAAGTAAATTAGAAAGTTGGTGTGCACATCAAGGTAGGGTAAAAACCGATCAAATTGAACTAATTATTAACAAAGTCAAACCAAACTCAAAAATGCGTTTTAGTTTTATTGCAATTTAGTTTGGAAAATTCCAAAACCAAACCAAATCATAAATTTATTGTTAATTTGGTAGAGTTATTGAACCAAACCCTTCTAAAGCAATATAGTAATATTTTTCTTATAACTAAATGTATTTTTTGTTGTAACATAACAGCATTCACTAAAATGTATTTTTATTCAATTTTCATGACCATAAACTATAAATTATATATAGAGCTTTACTCAAAATACATACTATATGTTAGTTTTATGGATAAAATTATTTAGTAAATCGCATTTAAAATTCTAGATTATATTTTTATTGATTTTATCAAGCTCTTATATGAAATTAATACTTATAGTTGTCAATTGAATGTAGTACTTATCATAAAATATATGTGTTAAGCTAATATATATATACCTTTCGAAATTTCAAAATGTGATCCAACCCATGAACAAATTGATTCAATCGAAATTTTGTACTTTGGGAAACTTCTTCATTGAAATGATAAGGTTTGAATTAAAATTATAGAAAAACCATATAAACCAAACTACCCCACCTTTTTTTTTAGTAAGCTTCCAATTTTAAATTTTCCTTTAACATTGAATTTTTAAGTATAGTAAAAATTCATTTACTTTATGTCTTTATGGTATGGAATCGGGAAGAAAATAAATTATAATCTAATAGATTATAATAGAGGTGTAATAGTTATTAAATAGACATGTAATAATAATTACATGTATATTGTATAATTTAAGTATATATAGAAATAAATTATGGAATTATCTATGTCCATATCCATATTATTAAGTAAAAACATGTCTCCCAAAGTACAATTTTTCCTTAAATATGTTAATGAAATAATTAAATCATATATCACAATTTAAATATTTAAGGAGAAAATGGAGATTTCACTAAGTTCTCTCTTTTCCACTTACACTACTTTAATATTAAAAAAAATACTAGCCCTTATGAGATAACTTAAGTAAATGTAGATATTAAATAAGGGACAGAATGCAATCATTAAATAAGGGACAAGAAAGTAATTCCAAATATTAAATGAAAAAATTACGGTCCGTCTCTTTTGAAATTAAAAAAAATCCATTGAAATCAACATATTAATATGGAGGAAATAAGTGATCTCTCGTTTTCTTCCCCCATTTTCAAATCCTGTAAAATTTCCCTCTTCTTGTACAATTGATATTCATAATTCTTTAAGATTCTAAAAAGAATCTCCACAATAAATGAATCTAATTTTACCTCTCTTTCCATTTCCGATAAATTAAACGTTTGGATAATAGGATTCTTAGTGCTTTATCGTTTGTAAATAGGCTTAAAATATAAATATACGTTATTATTTATTTATTTGAGCTTAATTTGCAAGCTAAGTGATAGGGCTTAATAAGTCCAATTCAATTATTGAGATGACTTAAGCAGATTTGACTTGGTGGGGTCAAAATAGGTATCATTAGACCAATTCGCTGCATCAAACCTTTTTCAGACAAACTCATGTACACAGAAGATAATTATTAGTCTTGGCCTATGAGGAGCTCATTTAGGGTAACCTGAATTGAGTTTATTCCATCTCATCCGTCAATTATTAAGATGATCTTATGGTTGTTATCCATACCAAGTACCTATAAATACCTAATCATTCCTCCTCATTTCAAAACTTATTGGAGAGAGAAGATGAGCAATACTCTATAGAAGAGACTTCATCCAGGAAGATTAAACAGGGCAACTCAAGAGATCATCACTCCAACATGCTCAAGAATTGTATGGTTGATGTGGGAGGTCTATTCAATTTCCCTTATCGGTTACTTATGCATTGGAGACACTAAGATTGTCCACTCCTCCTTCCCTTTATTTTCTCCAAGTCATCCCATCATCAAGTTTCATCTCCTTAGTAACAACTCTAAAGTCACATGTGAGGTACGTAATCCATGTGATACACCACCTCTGAAAGAACCCTACATCTACAATGTCAATGAAAATCTCCTTAGTAACAACTCTAAAGTCACATGTGAGGTACGTAATCCATGTGATACACCACCTCTGAAAGAACCCTACATCTACAATGTCAATGAAAATCTCCTTAGTAACAACTCTAAAGTCACATGTGAGGTACGTAAATAAAGTATAATGTGATATTGGAGTTATAAAACATGTTTAAAAGTGTTAAAACATGTTTTAGGATGAAAACAGAGGAAATTTTGATGAAAGAGATGAATTCTAGAAGTACACAACTCATGCACGACCCATGCACTAGGTTGTGCACCTTTTGGAGACTTGAATACAATGAATTTTGAAAGTACATGACTTATGCACAATCTTATGCACTAGATCATGTATCTCTCCATGAGATGACAAAATATGTACTCTAGAAGTGCATGACCTATGCATGAGCTCATGCACTAGATCGTGTACTATTTTTTTACCTGAATATTTTGCCCTTAGAAATGTGCGACCTCATACAAAGCTATATACTTTGCCCATGCATATGTCCACAACCTTCTACATGGTCATATAATTTATATATGCACTTTGTGATTTCATTTAAATGTAAACCCCGAAAACTTCCACCATACAATACGACCCTATATTAGAAATTATGGGTTGACTAGTAACCCTAGGAGTTAATTGGGAACTCTAGTATAGATAGATACTTTAAATTTGATCGGCTTGGGACTCATAATCGTTATAAAAGGACTTCTTTGACCCCAATTGATTCCAAAAACAAGATTTCATATTCCGAGTTAATAATTCAGGTTGTGATCAAAGGAAACTTCAAATCCTAAACCCGAATCATTGTCAAATAGACAGATTATATAGGAAAACCTAAATATGGATATTAAGTGATTACCTTAGTACTCAATAGAGACCGAGAATTGAAACAAGGTATAGTAATGAACCGATATTTAGATTGAAACCCTAAAATTTGAGAGTTCTACTCACTAATAAACTACATTGATAAGATTTCATAGTGAGTACCCAAGTCTAATATATATAACTAGTATAGCCTATATATTAGTAGCAATATTACATAAATGACTCAATAGGGTTTTGGTTAGGAAATTGGATTTCAAGATAAACTGTTAGGATTATAAATACCCAATAAAAACATAAACTGATGTATAACTTGAGACCTAGACCTCAAATACAGAATTGAATCATACCAAAAACCAAGTTAGGGTTTTCTAAAGCCCTTGGAGCCTAAAACGAAAATTGACCCGAAAAGCTTATAAAACCTAAATCACGTAGGATAAATTTTTCTTAAACAATTAGATACGTACTATTAAAGTTTAAATTTGTACTTTTTGTTAAACTAAACACCTTGTAGGATTCATTTAAGACCTTTGTACATATACATTTACATATATAAGCTAAAATATACCCTAATAGTGTATTAAACTACTTGAAAACTTAACTAAACAAAATCTAACTATTATATAATTAATATATATATATATATATTTGCAACTTGCTGGAGACGGTTTCCACTTGTTTTGAAGGGCTGAGATCTTCTTAATTTTGGTGAGCCGAATTTCTTCAATAATTTGTATAAAAGTCAATCCCAATCCTCTCCTAAGCCAATCAAAAAGGGACAACTCACTCCTGCCTTAATGACAATCAAACAAAGGATCAAATGGACAACAAACAAGAGCAATTCGTTCAGATTTGAGGAAGGAACGCGGCTGGAAAGTTGCACTAGGTTATATATATATATATATATATATATATGCAAAAGAACTCGGATAGACAAGCAAACGATTTCCAAACCTCCTCAAACCTTCCAGAACTCATCTATAGCTTATTAGGAGTCGAACCAACCCAGAAAACAATTTTTAAACCCCCGCATCAACCCAGTTCGAAAATTCGAACAAAAACTGGGAAAAAACGTTCAAAAACGAGCTTGAGGTAAATGATCGTATTCCGCGAATTTTCTTTCATTTTTATGGATTGAGACTGACTCTTAGACATCTTAGGAAGCTAACCAAGGCTACTAGGAGCTTCGAATTTCATCGTGAGGTCGCAACGAAGGTATTTTTCCTAAACCCTAGCCGAACTTGATGATCTGAATTCATGGATAACATGTTGTTTTTATGTAGTTTTTCTTGGATATTTAGGTTTCTAAGGTTCCTAGGAGTTGTTTCGATCCAAAATCCCGACGTTTTGACGTCGGGATTCGTCGGAATTGGCCGTGGCTCATCGGGGAAGACGATGAACAGTGCTCCCCGATGAGCACGGGCTGGGTACAAGGGCGTGTACACCCCGTGTACCTCTCGGCCAAATTAAAAAAAAAAAAAAAAAAAAGAAGAAAAGAAAACGAAACTAAATAAATATAATTATATAATAAATATTAATATAAGTAATTTTGGAATTTTAATATTTTTCCTGCATTTATTTATTTTCTGGAATAGTAATAATAATATTATAATAATATTAAATCCGAAACTATTATTTATTTATTTAAATTTAAAAATAAAATTATTTTTCTGACTTTATTAAATATAGGATGTTTTAATACTTAATCTATTATTATTAATCTAAAAAGAATTTTTTTTAATATAAATTACCTAATTAAGTAATTTCCGCATAATAAGTTTTTAATTATAATTATTAATAATCTTAATATTATTAAAAAATTTTTGTTAAAATTTTCGAAAATATTATTTTTTAAATAATATGAATATAAGACTAAAATTACTTTAATTGAAGTATAAGACAATTAGTATAATTCTTAATGTGATGGAATATAATTATCCTATCCGATCGATTTTCGGGAATTTAATTATTATTATTATTATTATTATTATTATTATTATTATTATTATTATATTATTATTATTATTGTTAGTATTATTGATATTATAATTATTTTTGGTGCTATTATTGATGATAATTATTAATGTTTCATGATTTTCGAAAGCGAAAAATAATTTCGAAAATAGTTATAATTAAGTTAATAAATTCTTTTATTAGTGAGTATGTTTTCATAGAAAGATATATATATATATATATGTATAAATTATGAGTTAGTAAGTACTAAATATATACTAGAATATTTATATATAAATAGATAACAATGGAAATTTAAATACTCCAAATTTGTGAGTATAGGAACATCTATATTCTATAAGAAAAATTTATTAAGTAATATAAAAGAAAACTGATATTTTTGGACAATAAAAATGAATTAACGAAGTTATTAACTTTTCAAATACCCAATTGATCGATTCACATATCCAACCAGAACCAATACAATAAAACAGATAATAGAACTTAGAGCTATTTCAAAAGAATTAGCTAAGAATAAAACAGATACCCAACCAACCATTAGGACATTTAAATATTCATAGAAACTAAATTGTATAGTCTGGAATTTTAATATTTATATTATCTATCTCAATAGGTGACTCGGGTATTGGGGAGGACCTACCTGAAGATTACTACGATTAAATAGGATGGGCAGGTGAGTGACTCAGTCTTATTACATTGGTTGTGCTTGTACTAGTAGTGAACCTTAAATAAAAAGATAATAAAAATTGGTGATTTGTTTGAAATATGAAAGTTGTGTATTGTATTCCATTGATTGCCATGTCACTCTAAAATAAGTGATAACACAATTGTATGTATCTTGATAATGTATGTAGCATCTAATTGAGTGTCTGTATTGCTTGATCACCCCCAAATTGACTAAAAACTACTGGTACCATAATGGAAAATAATCATGCATTACATACTGTGCATAAAAAGCATTGAGTAAGTGGTAGCCTACTACGTGTTAGTTTCTCGGATCTCTGGTAATGCTTGAATTATCTAGGCCAGAGAGCTAGTAGTTAATTGCAAGATTACTTTTGTTCTGTTAATACCATAGGAACTACATGGTAAACGAAGGACGCCGCTTATGGTATTACATGGGAATAACTAACACTTAGTGGAGTTTCTAAAGCTAAAACAGGAAATAAATAATGAAACATGATAAGCTTAAAGGGATAATTAAATTTGAGATTATTATTTCCTGAAAGCTTAAGTCTCTCCTGGGTAGGTGGACCATAGATTATGATCCTTCAACCCCAATGGGAGGGCCTAAATCTTCATCCTGTTTGGATTACGGGTTATCCAAGCTTGTAATGTTCATTTGCTTGATTGGTGCATTTCATATGACTGATAAATGACTTGTATGTTATATGTAATAAGTTCTGATTATTCACTGAGCTCGTGTTATAGCTCACACTCCCACAGTCCTTTCAGGTTCACTCTGTGACCCTGGCTCATTACTAGGCTCATTACTAGCAGGAGCATGGTCCCGGTAAGAGATTAGAAGCTAGAAGTTTAAAGTTTAGTATAGGGTTAGAATATCTATATCTGTAATAGACTTGTGATGCATTTAAAGTGCATTAGAATCATCAGCTATGATTGTAAGGACTTATAAAGCATATGATCTGTAATATTATAGTTTGTAAAGTTGTTTACTAGTTTACATCTTATATATGTTTGTTTATTCCATCCAAGCAACTAAAAGATCCTGTTTTTGGAAATCATGTCATTCCTAGAAGGTAAACTAATAATGGTAATCAAGTGGTTCTTGATTATTATTATTAGAATACCCTCGGGGCGTGACATATTTAAATCACCTTTGTCCTTTACAATTATTTAGTACTTTTTTCTAAGAAATTACATACATTCTAATAGCTAAAAACCTAGATGATGGCAAGGTAAAGGAAAGGCTTATAAAAAGTATAGATCTATGTGAACATGGACTTAATAGGAATGTTACTTAGGTAGTAGATTTGAGAATTCAAGATGTATCAATATTCTAGGTATATATATATAATTCGCATTTTGCTTGCATTGGTTAGGGTAGAAACATAAAACGTATTAACTAAAAATTTAGCTATAAGATCTAATGTGTGTTATTTGTGCTTAGCTGCTAAGTGGAGAGTTTCCATACTATTCTCTCACCAACCCGATGATCTTGGTGTGGCGATGCCTCGAGTGGAGTTGCACTAAGAAAGGATTTGGGTAGATCTAGGTAGCACTCATGTCGTGGCTATTGAAGAGTACACAATAATCAATATATATGTGTCTAAGTATTTATGTGTGTGTCAGTGAAATAGCCTAATATCTATGCTTAATTAATTCATTTATATATAAATATGAAGTGCATGATTAGTGTGTAAATTAACATATGTGTTTATATTATGCAGTAATGTTTGTTTCATGAAAATCCTTAGCAGATTTTGTTTAAGTCCCATACCTAAGTCTAAGTTCTAAACGAAGTTAAACCCAACCCAAGCAAATTTCTAACATAATCTCCAAGCCCAAAACCAAGCCCTTTTCTTTCCTCTAAAAATCTACCCCTAAAGTCAAAGTCAAGAGGATAATTACAAGTTATTTTTTTACTAAATTTTCACCAGCTAACATAGACCAAATCGATGGTGCCTTTCTTCCCTTCTATTCCATCTTTCATTCTAATTTCTCTTATCCAATTTGCCAAGAATTCTTTCAAGACTCCACTCTCAAGTTAAAGCTAAATAAGGTAATGAGCTACTTGTTTATGTAGTTATTTGTTTATTTGATTTTTCCATGAATGTGAAATTTTATGTTATAATGATTTCTTGATGAATTGTATGTGATGTTATTGATGTGAAAGTTCTTGATGTTATGATACTAAGGAAGTGGTTGTAGATATAATTTCATTGTGTGAATGAGTGGATTAATGATGTAGTTAGGGTTGTAAGTGTTGTTGTTGAAGATGAGATGGTTGGAATGTATATATATGAAAGTATAGTGATAGGTATGTTGATTTTGAAGTGTTTAAGTTAGTTTAATTTGAATTAAGTTTGGAAATTTGAAAATAGAGCAAACAAGGGAAAAACATAATTTTCAAGTATTGGGACAAAAATCGCAGGCATGACGTTTGGTTTTGAAACATAGATTTCAATAGCTTTCCACGAATCACGGGCATGACTCACACCTTTGTAGCCACTAATTCATAAAAAATTGCATGTCTCGGGCATGATTGATTTTAAATATGTATGGTTTTGCAAAATTTTAAGAATCATGGTCGTGACATAGCCCTTACTAGCTTTGGGTCTTTTGAAAATTTTCAAATCTAAACATCACAGGCGTGATGTTGTCCTTTTTAGCCTCGTGTTGTTTTTGAAAATTTTCAAGTTCTTTATCACAGACATGATGTAGCCTTAGAAGGCTCAAGTCGCAAAGCTTTGGACCATCATGGGCATGATTTCTCTCATGATTTCCTATGATGTTTTTCCTCACCTTGATCACAAACGTGATCATGGGCGTGATTGAGATCACGGTCGTGATCCGTTTGTTGCACTGTTCTCTTTTAAAATAAAATAAATAATGATGATTTTAAGAATTAAAGATAGCAGAGTGATGTGTGAATATAAGAATGAATATGTGCTAAGTTATGTTAGGAATGAGTTTTTTTAGAATATGGATTTGAACAAGTGTTAGATTTGTTTTTGAATTAATGTCAAAGTCTTCGTGATTTGATTTCTTTTATCAGATACCCTTATACCGCTAGGTCTAGTTACTGATTCTTTTGTCAAGAATATCTTAGGTACGCAGTAACATGGATGTTGTATACTCAGGATAAGCATATCTTAAATTGATCTTAAATTAAAGATGACTTAAAAAGTGTTTGTTTTAGCTGTGCTTTTGCCATAGAATCTAGTCCAAGGAGCAGCAACGTTGTCTCGAGCGGAACACGGTAGTTAAGCGCTTAGGCCACCCCTATCATGATAAAATGACAATTTATAAGTGACTCAATAGGTAGTTGATAGGGCTAATAGGATTGGCATAACGTTTACTTATTCTTAAGAGGAAATAATATGATTTAGTTTAGGTTTATGAGACCTGTTGAACTAAGTGATATTATGGATTAAGTTAAGTAAAGATAAGAAATAGCTGTGAACCCTAGATGAAATGGTTATATCATCTAGAAGATATAGATATTCAGGCTACCTATATCAACTCTCTAAGCGTCATGTCGTTACTCAGGACCCCTAGCTTCCCAATGGCTTGTTCCGGAGTTTGAATACTCTATGTTGCTTGACAAACTTAATTAATGGTTAAAAAATTGATTGTTGTTGCATTACATATAGTCTAAGTGTGCTTGTCATTTTGTATTTGCTTGTGTTGCTTGTGTACCTAGCCTTTAACTTATGATCTTCTATTTCAGGTGAAGACGATGATGAGTTCTATGGTTAGCTAGGATATGGAAACGATTTTGAGGACTTTTTGGACGAGTGAGAGAATTAGGAACTCGACCTTGGCTTGATGATGAAAGTTTTTGTAATAGAACAGGAAAAATGTTTTCTAGACAATATAATAGATGTTAAAGATTTTGTCAAACTTATGTGTATTTGTTATAGGCTTGTCCTTAAGACTATGTTTTGAAACTCCTATATATTTGTGTATATATATATGTATTATTCCTTGTCTTGTTAATGAAAGGATAACCAAATTTGTAACATTATATATGAATTTTCTTTTAATGAGATGTTTTCAAATGGTTCTCATCATAGGTTTAGACAAGCAGTTATACAAACTCTTTCTCTACAAATAACTTTACATGCGATACTGCAAGTTACATGTGGCTAAGGACTGGATACGCTTGTTTTTAAATATGTGTTGAATTCAGGTCCTTATAGTCAGGATACTAAGTTATCCATTTATTGGTTATTGAACTAAA
This sequence comes from Combretum micranthum, assembly GCA_024138025.1. Classification (NCBI taxonomy): domain Eukaryota; kingdom Viridiplantae; phylum Streptophyta; class Magnoliopsida; order Myrtales; family Combretaceae; genus Combretum; species Combretum micranthum. Next base: position 123,091 of record JAMXBD010002124.1, on the reverse strand, counting down.
TATACAGATAATTAAATGGATGGCTATAGCACTCATAATATGACATGGCATGTGAGTTTGATATTGATTGTTCATGCACTTGTGGTTGCTAATCTACTGTATGAGGCTTTGACTCATTCCTCCTGTTACGCCCCAAAAAGGGTCTACAATGTCAACAATTCCCCTACATATACTACTTACAAGTTATAAGGAAAAGCTACCATTAACTAAGTGAGTACTTAGCCAATTTTAACTTTAAAAAAAAAATTCTTAATTAGGTTTCATAAACATTTAATATACAACAAAAAAATAAAGTTGCACAAAGAAAATTACATACAGTAAGTATTTGAAACAAACAACTAATATTCTCTAGAAGCAATATAACATCAAATTGCAACTCTGTAACTCAAAGTCATCCAATCTCTCATCATATCAAACCCATATCCTAAATAGTCATAGCAATCACTATAATTATCATCATCGCCTAAAAAAAAAAAAAAGAGGAAGGAGTCGAAGTAGGAATGCAACGGATAGGTCATTACAGGGTACCCGATCTTTTGAACTACTAAAAAACCCTATAGGGTTTAATTCATAGGGTCATGGGTCGAGTTTAAGCAACAATATATTAACTTTATGGGTTTTAGGGTGGGTCATGGATCATTATAATGACCCAATGGGACACTCGACTCGTCAAATTAATATAATTATAAATAAAAGTTAATGTCATTTTTGTGATGTAACTTTATTCTATAAATTTGCAATTACCAATACTCTCTCTCTAACCACGTTTGCTCCCATCCACTCCTAATAGACCAACTCACATCCATACAAAACCAGCAAACTCAACCACCATCAACTGCCACTTGTAACTTAGGAAAGCACCACCAATTGTCACTTGCTTATTGTGACAACACCAGAGATTTACTTACCATTGATTTTGCAAAGAATAAGAGATACAAAATTCGAGACTCACACGTACTGAAATCGAGACTAACCTGTGCTTGTGATCTACTCGCTCTAGAACAACCCATTGAATCCAATATTCCAATAATATATACCGTATGGGTGTTTTCCTTTTAGTTTTGGTTTTGGGTGTTTCTATGAAGTTTAGTTTATTTATTTAATAAAGTTGGAAATAATAATAATAGGAAAGGTTAAAAGAGTATTAATCTAAGTTAGAAGTAGTTGAATGATATAGTCATATTTTATACACTTTTCATTGAACAATTGATGATAAATTATTACCAATTTTATAGAAATCTAAAGGAATTGGTACTTAAGTGTTCATAATTTGATATTTTAGGTCATGGAGGACTTAGATTGCAAATATATAAGAATTGGAAGGAGTTTTGAGCAAATTTGATGAAGAAATCAAAGCAGGCCAACCAAATTCAAAAGTAGGTTGCCGACCTTCAATAGAAATTAAGCAGCCTTCAACAAAAATAAACAAAGCCGCTAGCTTTCTTCAGCAAAACTTCATCAACATCTAGAAATTCAACGTACAATGGCAATTTTTAATTCTACGCCATTGGCCTTGCAAGCATACAAATTCAAAATTATTAAACTGGCTTCAACACAGCTAGCCTTCAAGACAAATTTCATCAGCCTTCACTTTTTGAATGTGTGTCAGCATCTGGGATGTTTAAGCCGTTAGCATTGGACCGGTGTTGCTGGTAATCAAAATTAAATTCGTTAAAGTGAGCATCCACACTGCCAGTGTTTAATCAACCTACATCATACACCGTCTCTATGCCGCCGGTATAAATTTTGTAACCGCCAGCCTACTTTATGCCTGATGGGATTCCTTTAGTTTTGGCTTATAAAATTAGTGTGTTATTGATCAAAAACTCCATATACGAAAATTTCTTCTAATATTTTCCAGATGTATATTAGATTAAAGATCCTAGATTAGTTTAGTAAGAGAGTTGTTTTGAATCTAATTTTGTTGTCGATTGAAGCCTTGTAATCGTTTGAAGGACTGAAGACTTGTATTGAAGTTTTACAACAAAGATATTTTTTTATTGAAATTGGTGACTTTTGATCTTTATCGTTTATGCAATTTCAATTGTTGTTTATGATTGTAGACATGAATTCTTTTGTTGCAATTACTTTGATTTGTGTTTATTTGATTCAATCCATGAGGTTCTAATCTTTCATTGTGGTAATATGATGAAACCCTAAGATTGCTAAGAGGATGATTGTAGTATTGATGTAGATTGTTAGATTTGTAAATATTCATATTGTAATTCCTTCAATAAATCATGTTTCTTGATTGAACTAGGCTTGCAAAAATCTTGATAACTCGAAAGAGAAATTAGGATTCGTAAGAAATTCTTAAATTAAGGTTAAATCACAATTGCAGAAGTCGTGTAATTTAATCTGATTTAGAAACTATCTTTAGAGATTCATATAATGTTTTAGATTTAGAAACTCTTTAGAGATCATATAATGTTTTAGATTAGTTTCTCACTAAGGATTAGGGGAATTGACTTAGGGCATTAGTCAATCATAGAATTGGAAGATTCATGATTGTAATTTCGATTCCACTATTAATTGTTGTAGCGAAAGCTAATGGATTAATTGATGGTTCTTAAGATTTTAAAACTTGGAAAAGGATTAAGTCTTTGATAATTTCATGTGAATATGCACAAACCTATAACATGATAGTAATGTGATTAGTGAAACTAAGATGGATTCTTTTTTTTTTCCACATTCGATCGATATATTTCTCTTAAAAACACTCTTTTTGCTCTCATTGATAATTATAATCTAGTCTTAGCCATAGTTCATTAGTTAATTGTTTCAAAATCAATTTCCTCAATAAGTAGAATGTAATACCTATTTAGTACTTAAGTGATCTTCGTAAAATCGATACTCTATTCATCATTATATTACCTGATTTGACACAGTATACTTGCTGGAAGAATTTGCTTTTTATTTTTATCTATACTTTTATAGCGAATCATTAAATAAATTGAAATTTGAAAATAAAATATAATAAAATAATCAGGTCAACGGGGCAGGGCTGGGCAGATCATGACTAGGTCTGGGAATTGCAAAAAGAAACCCTACATGGTCATAGGTTGGGTCTAGCAACCCTAAAGGGAATCAAAGCGGGTTCAAGCATTATATCATCTATCTCAAACTTGCCCCGGTTGCATCCCTAAATCAAAGCCTAATACGACAGCAATACAAACACACACACTATGAGTGTATGATCAATTCTAAATGTAAATGCAACAATCAATAATTTAAACCTTTATTTAGTGCAACAATGAATAGTGGAGTACTCAAACACTAGCAATATGCTAGGAATATGGGGGTTCTAAGTAGCAGTAATTGCTCAGGGGATTAATAAAGACATGTCGAATACCTTTATCACCTAGCTTAATATAAGTAGTAGCCTCATCTAGCATTTACAGCCTTCAAGCATCTTTACTTATTTTAGTTCGTGATATAGTGTAGTTCATTTGATTTCGTAGATGTAAACTATGTTACATTACTTCTCACAAAATGTAGGTAAACTTTGTCCCATTACTAATGCTCTTATTAACGACCAGTCAAGCCATCCTTTGTGACCTAAGCACCTAACTACTCTGCTAGCATCACCTAGCAAGGTTGTCACTTGTTCTGGTCTAAGTAACAACCTCATACACTCAATCAATAAGTTATTTAATTTGTTTTTAAGTTTTATTTCAATCAATTAAGTTAGATATAATAATAGTAATAATAAGTTAATCTGCTTAATAATAAGTAAATAAATGATAATAATATAAAGTAAAATAAAATAAATAATAAATGGTGTGGTTCATGTGAACCAAATAGGTTCACAACTAAACTGACTCCAAGCATGGTTTGTGAGGTTAGTTTGCTCTAATTTCTTCACCCTTTCGATTGTCCCATTCTCAGTAAAATTTAATTAAGAATACATTTAAGTAAATAAAATAACAGAGAGAGAGAGAAGGGGGGGGGGGGGGGGGGGGGGGGGGGGGGTGGGAGGGGTTGGGGGTGTTGTTTGAGGAGGGAGATGAATTTGAATCAATTAAAAATTAAATCAGTTCAATAAATAGTATATAAGCATGTTTTCACTTGATCCCTTGAAGTCTATTTATGAAATAAAATTTAGTAGCTAATTGAACTTATAACTATTAGGATGGGACTTTTGTTAAGTATATCTTTAGTAGATAATTAATCAAATGGATCTCATTAGTTATCAACTTGTGGATCAATAAAGTAATTAAAGAATAATTAATAGGTTGTCTAAAATAGCTTGGTTAATTGAATCGAAATAGAAAGTTAATAAAAATTTAATCTTTCTTTCTTAGTTCTATGTTCTCATGATATTAGTTCTTCATAGACAAGTGTCTTTTATATTTAACTCTACGCACGTAATGACATGCTTATTGCTTGTTAGGATAGACATCCTAAAATAGACTAATACTTAAAGATAACCTCATTAATTAATTAGAAATAATCTAAAATTAATATATTAAACTAATTTACTTTATATGATCAATTGATCATTTGTGAATTTAATTGTTATAGTTAAGTTTGTATAATTTAATTTGATAATATGACTAATTCTTTGTATGAGAAATTCTTATTATTAAAGCATATGTGTGTTAGTAGAATCAAATATATATATATATATATATATATATGTTTGTAGAATTTTATTAAATTAGGTGTATGTGTGTTGATACATAGTCTAGCAGATTTTTAGAGTCCAAATCCTAAGCCCAAGACCAATTAAATTAGCTAAACTAAGCCTCCACACATACCTAAAGCCCAAGCCTACTTTTATACACCTTCTAAAGAATTCCATAATGCCTCAAAAGTCAACAAAGCAAACAAATATAAATCCAAAACAGACTCTCTCTCTTTCCATCGTATTTCTCTCGTTCTCTTCTATCTCTCAAGCCAAACAAACTCAAATTTCTCCTTTCAAATTCCATTTAAACTATCATAAATTAGATCCAAGGATAGGAAATAAGATACAAACTCAAGAGGAATGGAAATCAAGCCAAGAAAGTTGGAGAAACAAACTTGAGCACTAGTAGTCTAAACAAGTAAGAAAAGTTAATTTCTTGTTTGTCTTGCTTATTCATGATTTTAATTGATGTTAATGTTAGATAAGAGTAGAACTTTGATGTTCTATGTGAATTAAGGGCATATTATTGTGTATATTAACTTAGATGCGCCAATATATATATGTACTCTAAATGTTTGATGAAATGAAAGATGAAGTTTGTGGTGATATGACATGTATATGGAAGTTTTTAGTGACAAATAAGTAAAACTTGGATGATTAGAGTAATAATAGAGTTTAATAAGCATATATGATGAGATTATGTTTTCAGGTTAAGTTGTCGTGCACATTTATGAGTGTGAAAGTGACTTATGTCAATAATTGAACTTGATGATGTATAATGTTTTGTATAGACTAATTTTGATATGTTTTTATGAGCATATTAGAGCTTAGTAAAACATTAGAAGAGATAGAACTTTAAAAATTTCGAAACAAGTATCATAGGGTGAATGCTTTGTTTATAACGGGCGTAATCGAGGTTGTTATCTCCTCATCTGCTATTTTCCTTGTCAAATACGGTCGTTACACATACCATTATCTCCTCGGAGCCATTTAAAAAGTTTGATACGTCCTAGATTATGGTCGTATTAGGGGTCGTTATCTCCTTTGATGTTTTAAAAAGCTTGAATACAGTCTTTTCTAAGCCCGTTATTTCTTCTTACTTCTTTTTCTTAATGGACGCAACCTAGATCACGGCTGTAATAATACCTGTTATCTTCTTGGATTATTTTTAAATGAATTTTTGCAAACCTAATGAAGGGCATAACGGACATCATGGCCTAGATCACAGTTGTGATTAGGGGAATGATCTATATAACGGCTTATGTAACGAGCATGATTGTACCTCTGGTACTATTCACAAAAAGAAGAAAATATATAAATAAATAATAAATAATAATATATGAATGATTGAAATATGATGTGAATATTTTTAATTGTATAAATAGAGTGTTGTGTAATGATTTGAGTTTTGTCTAAATTTAATGAGTAATTAATGATTTAATTTATTATTGTGAATTAATTATATTTTATATGAAATGGTTTCTTTGACAGATTCCCATACTTAATTGAGTTCGAATATAAGTCTTTTGCCTAATAAATCTATTTATCAAGGTATGCAGTAATGTGATTGTTGATTGTTAGATTATATATATACTTCTAAACCAACTCTAATCAAAGAGGAATTAAAAAATTGTTTGAATTTACTGTGTTTTTTGCCGTTGAATATGGTTTAGGGAGCATCAACCCTATTAACAAGGTTAACATAGTAGTTTAGGTGCTCAGGCCATTGGTCATGATGCAATGACCTTTCTTAGTGGTTTGACAGGTAATTGATATAAGGTATCGTATATTATAACATTTACTTACTCTTAAAAGGATATAGTTTGATTTGGTTCACGTGTATAGGGACCATTGAACCAGATGATATTATTGATTAAGTTAAGTAAAGTTGATAATGGCTATAAACCGTAAATGAAAATTTTTTTTCTTTATGAGGATATAACAAATATATAAGTATTTGAGCTGCTTATATCAACCCTCTAAGAAGCTATGGTTACTCAGGACTCCCAGATTGCCCAGGATTGAATTCAGAGTTTGAATACTCTAGTGTTGTATTGTTGACTTAATTAAAAAGAAATAATTACTATGATTTGTCTCACATTAGTTCAAGAGTGTGTGCCACATCGTATTTGTTTGTATTACTATGTACTGGGCCTTTGGCTCACTTTCTCTCTTCCAGGTATCAAAGATGACGAGTTTTATGATTCCTTGGGCTATAGGATGGACTTTAAGGACTTTTTGGTTGAATATGATGACTAGGACTCCTGGACCGACCTTATTGATTTCCTGGCAAAAGAGACCAATTCAAAGTTTGTTTTGTTTAAAAGTGTAATAGTATAGCCATGACTTGTTTATAAGCCTAAGATGTAATTTAAAGTATTTACTTTTCCTTATACAGTATGTAATATATGGTTTGTAAACTTTGTGATACTAAGTTATTGGTATCCATATGTTGTTATATTAAAGTATCTACTCCTTGTTGAGTAGCTTTTGTTAAAGTTATGTATTTGAACAGGTAAAATAGGCAATTCACATAAACACTCTTTTTCCAAACAACCTTACGTATAATATATCCGTATATTATACGTGGTCAGGGACTTGACATGTCATATCTTAATATAGTACATGTCGGGTCCTTACAAATTGAATGTGTGTGATTATTTGAATCTGAGCTAAGAAGTGACACCCTTGTTGTGCAAAATGCAAATATTGTAGTTAGGCACTTAAGCCATCAATTGTGGATTGTGGCTCAGCAACTAGCTGGTAAGGAGAACTGTATTGGGGTAAGCTTACTTGAATCAAAGAGAAGTTGCATTCATGTAGTTTAAGATTATGGGACCCGTTAAACTATATAGTGTGATGAACTAAGGAGGGTAAGAATGTAACGTTTGTGAACCTTAGATGAGATTATTACATAGGCCATTTTATGGTGTCAAGGCTCTGACTAGCTTTTATCAACCCCTGAAGTGGTTGCTGCTACTTAGGAGCCCATGCCTTGATGGAACCTGAGTATTCCGCTATTGTTTGCTATACCTAAATTAAAGATCTAACCTTGATTATTGTGTTTGCATTTTAAATAGGTAGTGTGATCATATCATGTGTGTTTGTGTTACTTTTGTGCTAAGCCTAGACTCATTCTTTCTTTTTTAAGTGATAATGATGACTTTGTCAATGACCGTTGTAATTATTTACTTGAGATATAGGCTTGAAATTAATGATTAGACAGTTCAAATTGTAGACACCTTGGCTAACATTATTTTACTTCCATAAAGTATTAGTTTTGTTGAGAGATTTTTCAGATACTTACAATATATAATCTTTTGCAAAAACTTTATCTTTAGTACATATTAAACACTTACAATCCTAATCAAGAGTTCACATTTTGTAAAATATTTAAGTGTTATACATAGGGGAACTATTAACATCATAGATACTTTTAACTGCATGACATTAAGATTGAAGTTAAGTTTACTCTACGAGAGATGGTTTGATGTGGCACAAGCTCCTGAAAAAAGATAAACCATAAATGACGAACAACTAAGACAATTGACTAGAATACAAGAAGTGGTTGACTAGGAACATTGGATGGATATTCTTTTATCTTCATTTCAGTTAGTGCTTTCTATGTATTTTCATATTTATATAGTAATATGGGTTAATTTCCATTACATTGTTTATTAATTGATTCCTTTCTTATGCATTTTCTGTTATATTGTAAGGTTTAATTGTTGTTACCTATAGAAAGGTCTCTTATATAACAAAACAATAAGTCAAAACCTCGATATTTCCCTTTAATATAAATTTGGGTGAAGTGCAATTAATTTATATGTTCTTAACCTTTTTATCTTTAGATTTGTGTGTTTAGAAACTTAAATATTAATATATATATATATATATATGCTTTTAAATTCATATCTTATTGACATTTTGTACTTGATTTAATGCATTTTTTAATTTATATATTTTTATTATTTTATTCGATTGGAGATAGTAAAGTAGGGTCTAAATACATTTTTTCTTCAAAGATTTTTAATCAAATTACATAATTTTAAAAATAATGGAGTTAATTAGGTACACATGATGAAACAGATAAAATGAGGTGCATTTATAATTTACCTTATAAATTTTAATAAGTTTTATCTCCTTATTCTATTTCTTACCATCTTAGTCAAGATCATGACAATCAACCAATTATTCAAATCTAGGCATCATATTAAAATTAATTTTCTACAAACATTATATGAATTCTTGCATCATATTAGATTTTCTGTAATAGAGCTATCATATCAATCAATACGTTAATCACAAGTCAAATTTTTCATAGATTTATGAGTCATATTTGATCTAACATTTTTGTTTATATCCTTATTGTTTCCATTCACAAATATACTAAAAACCCAGAAATTACCCGTAATATATATATATATATATATATTTATAGTGGTTTCAAATTTTAAATCCATCTCTTAATAATGATTCAATCCAATCCCATCGTTTCAATGCATATCACCCGGACTCCCTATAGGTACTGGGGAATGCAATCGACAGCTTGTGAATGTTCCTCCCTAACATCATGTACGAATTTCATCACATATTTAATCAGATCATTAAATGAGCAGTGGACTTATTAAATGAGTTACCGTGAAGTTAGAGTAAAAGTATCTCGAGTTCATATGTTGCATTTTCATTTCATGTTTCCATAGGTGTTTGAGTTTTTTTGTTTGAAATTTCAAAATAGTAGAAATTGCAATAAGCTACTTAAACTTTGATCAAAGTCTGGCTATGTTCTCGGTGCTTTGGAATATTATAAATAATTCTTTAAATTTCAATAAGTTGGTAATTATGTATATAAATAAAAGTTTAAGTAAATAAGTCAGAAGAATATTTTTACACTTAAGTCAAAGTTTAAGAGTTGTTTTCATCTTTTGTTGAGGTTATTTGCTAGATTTACCATAGTTTAGGAAAAGAATGATATTTACAACATTTGAAATTTTTATTTCAAGTGGTATTCATACTAAGGTCAAAGTTTAGGAGAATTAATTATATGCAATATTATTAGTATACACAATTAAAACCACCTAACAAAATCATAAATTAGGTCAAATTATGTAAAGCAGTTACGAATCAGAAGCAGATGCATCTCATCGCAGAGCTATATATGCTCAAATAATTTTTCCATGCTACTTTATATAGCTGCATCTTTATCATTTGTGCACCTTGGAAAGGGACGACCATCTGTTTTAATAATTACAATTTTACATTGAAATGTATATACCATAGTTATTTTGAATAATTCTAAACTATTCTTGTTAATTATCCCATTCTAATTTCATTCGATAAAGTAGCCTGAAATTAGAAATATTATTCAATTATGTGAAGATAAACATAAGAAATTCTGCATTGAGTATTTATTACACTACATGCTTGTAAATTAAATCCTCATCCAAATCCATGCTTAGTATCTGATATTATGTTCGTTTGGCTTTTTCTGGCAGATACAAACATTTTTTTTAAACTTTTTTTAATAAATTATTTATCAAGAAATAGATATAAATAAAAAGAAGTTGGCAGTTGTTATCAAAAGATCAAATAGATCAAATATAGATAAAATATAGATGCAAATTGGATATAGTTACATATATTTTGAAAAAGATACAGATACAGATAAAAACAGACCATCAAACAGATCCTAAGAGTAATAGCTTTAGACTTCTCAATTAAGATAAATTAATGTTATAATAGCATTTGAGCGTTTAATAATATGCCAAATTTAATTTAATATAACTTCTATGAGAAAAAGAAAAGGACATGATTGAGTATTCCAACAATAAGGGCTCTACATTTTCCACTGTTTTCTCCATTGGATCACGTCATAAGCACAATTTCACATCCAGTGATGGTATGTAACGGAGATGCGAACAAGAGAAACGGACATGCGGATGGCACTTTTAACGTTATAAAGTAATACAACATGTCATAAAAAATTTTATGGAGTCATAGTTAGTTTTGATAGGATAGGTTCATGACTATTTTATAGTTCAGATTCATTCATAGCAACAGTGATATTATCAAACTATTTTATAGTTCTGATTCATTCAAGTTAAGATATAATTTTTTTTTTTTTTAGCTTTTTAACAAGCATTTAGCAGAGATATAGGATGAGTTCGATACAAAGAATCATAAAACTCAAAATCTAACATCTTACCATGTTAAATGTCATAAAACCAATCCCAAGCCCTATAGGATTTGTTAAATCATGCCCAAAACTTGATAGGTTTTCTTACAGGTGAAATATCCCCAACCTCCATCTAAGTTAGAAATTGGGTTTAGATATATTAAATAAATCAAGCAAATTATAAGATATAATTAGACAAGCTGATATAATTAATTAGTAATAGATTAACCTGAAATTTGAGTTTTGTAAATTCTAAACCGCTAAACATATTATTTAAATGTTTAGTAGATTTCTAAATCCCTAAGTTGTAGCCTACAAGTTCATATTCTTAATCCTCATTAATTTTGAAATTACTTACTTTCCTAAACATATCAGATCTTAAGTTTAAACTCAAGTTAAATATCAATTTGATATAGATTAAATTCTTAAACCAAATCCCTATTCCAAGTTCTTTATTTCTAATATATTAATCCTTAAATTAATTCATAAATACTTTCAGAATTAAAGATATTGATTTAAAAGTTTTAAACCTAATAACTTTACCCTAAAATTTCTCCTAATTCCTATTTATTAACATTTTTATCATCTTTCCTTTTCTTGCTTTCCTTTCTCCTTTTTTCTTCCCTTTTCTTTCTTTCTTTCATTTTTCTTCTCTTCCTTTCTCCATCTCTTGATTTCCTTCAAAAACAACTTTAAATCTCAAATTCAAGAAACTAAAAGGCAAATCAAGATGAGAAATAAGTTTGGAAATGGGAATCAAAAGACCAATGTTGGCAAAACATGTAACATGTTGTTTTCTTGTCTTGATTATTGTTTATGCTTGAAAATATTGAATTAGCATTAAATAGAGGTAGAAGTTATAATAATAGGGGTAGGTTAGTAAAATACACACATATATGACAAAACCTAAGTAGTAGACTAGGTGTTTGGTAAAATAATTTAAGGAAATATGACGTAAAAATGTCCATAGAAATGTTTATAAGTTAAGATTATGCATGCTTATACTAATAATCCGTGAAAGAAAAGGAATTGAAGAAATAAAGTGATCACGAGCATAATGAAGACCATGATCTTCTCTTATCAAGATTTTCAAAGGAGATGGCCTAGATCATAACCTAGCAAAGGGTATTATCTCCTTGTCACAGGCGTAACGAGGCTCGTATCGACAATCATGGCCCCCATCAAGACCATGATGAGGCAGATAATGAGGATCATAGCCCAGTCACGGGCGTGATTTGTCCTTTAGTATTGTTTATAAAAAAAATGATAAAATGAAGTACATGAATGATAGATACTATGTTATATTAGTTAAATGATATAATTAGGAATGAGTAAAATGAATTAATAAATTAGTGAATAACTTGGGATAACATAGTTTCTAAATATAAATGAACTTAGTTAATTAACTTAAAGTTCAACTTGGTCTAATAAACTTGAATGAGTTAAAATAAATTATATAGATTAAGATAAATCAACTTGATTAAGACTAAGATAATATAGGTTAAACCTTAAATGATAAAATAGGTTAGAATGAAGCTTTGTTTAATAAAAGAAAAAAACTTGACAAACAACAAAGAATTGTCTGTATCTTGGAGGGGCGCACTTCATAGACATGAAGGGGTTCTTATTTTCATGTATGATCAAATGAAAGTATAAAATGAGTTTTTATGAAGAATTTGATGTAATTAGTAAATAATTAAATTGTTTAAATAATTTAATCTTTTGAATAGATGTTTATGTCTTGCTTTTGCTTCTTTTGGATTATCTTCTTATCTCCACTAGTTTTTAGATAAGGTACGCAGTGATGTGCTTATTGTTTGTTATGATAGGCATTTCCTAATGAATTAAAACTTAAAGATAGCTTAAATAAATGAGTGTTTCTTGTGCTTATGTCGTTTAATCTAGTCCGGGGATCGACAACCTTTTCCAAAGCTAGCACGGTAGTTTAAGCGCTTAGGCCATCCCTTCATGATGTAATGACATTTTATAAGTGGCTCAACGGATAGCTGATGGGGCAAATAGTATCGGCATAAAGTTTACTTAAGCTTGGAGTGAAGCAACATGATTTAGTTAATATTTATGGGAACGATTAAACTAAATATGTTATAGACTAAGATTGAGTAAAGAGTAAGTAACAACTGTGAACCTTAGATTATGCTATTTTCTTGTAAAGTTATATAGGAGATATAGGTGTTCGAACTGCCTATATTGACCCCCTGATAAGCTGTTATTACTTAGAATCTCCAAGTTCTTAGGATTGTTCTAGAGTGTGAGTACTCATATGTTGATTTGTTTACTTTAATTTAAAGATAATAACCTATGACTGCTGCATTGCACTAGATTAAACTTGTGTGCCACCTTGTGTGTGCTTATATTACTGTATACTAGCTTTTGACTCATTATTGTTGTTGTTGTTTTCTTTCCAGGTAATTATTTGATGATGTTAATGTGGATGATGATGACCTTGATTCGATAATGGTCAATCCTAGAGGTTTGAGAGGAGAAGTGAAGAGAGATAGGGCGAAAATTATTTGTATTTGTTATATTTTGTTATATTTTAAAAGAACTGGATTTGCATCTCTTAAAGTCTGTATATGTTCTTTTAAGGGCTTGAATGAGAAGCTTAAGCATTTATAATGAGTTTTAAGTCTTTGTTGAACCATCATGAAAGGTATATGAGATACCTGATAGTATGGTTTTGTTTTATAAAAATTGATCCACTATTATAAGAGCGAAAGCTAGAAATGTTTTTATTAAGATTGTTTTCCATCACATATCTAATTATCTCTAGAATCTAACTAAACGATTTATGAATTTAAAACCGGCTAGCAATGTTCGACATAAGCACTTTTTTTAAGGAAAACCTGAGCATATAATATTTTTAAAGTATTATATGTGGCTGGGCGACTCGACTTGCTTGAAATGTAGATGTATGGTATGTCTAGTCTTTGAAACAGGGATACTTAAGAAATTAAAGTTGATATATAACCTTTTTGTTTAGCTTTTTAATAAGCATTTAGCAAAGATATAAGATGAGATCAATGTAGAAAATTACAAAGCCTAAGCTTAACATCGTACCATGTCCAATATCATAAAACCAATCCTAAGTCCTATAGGATTAATTAAATCTTGCCCAAAACTTGTCAAGTTTTCTTTATGATACTCATGATTATGCCAAATAATTTAATTAAAATTACCTTAAAACTTATATTTCTAGGAAAAATCAATATAGCCTTAAAAGTTAAATGGATTAAATAAGGTTATTGTAACGCCCTAAACTAAGGCATTACAACCCGCCACGTGTCATCTCTTAAATAAGACACGCAAGGCTATAAAATTCTAATACCACAATTTAAAACATATAAAATATAATCTCCATAAAATCTCTCAGAGGATATAGTAGAAGTTCAAATCCTGTAAAACTTGTAAATAACAATCTTTTCAAACATCCTGTTGATCCAAACAATGTTAGTAAAACCAAAGCCAGCAAATCCAAAATACATAAAATTTCAAAAATCGTTTTTAACATATAATTCTTAATATAGTTCCAAATATTGTAAATGATCTCAAAAATTTTCTCATATAAATCTATATCTAAATCTATTCATCAACTGGGTAATTTGGACCGCTATCGTCATTTTCATAATCTATTTACAGATCATAACCAGATGAATCAAAAACTATGTCCTCATCACCTGTATTTGAAAAATAAAAGGAATGAGCGAAAACGCCAAGTACGCCAATCGAAAAAACAAATGCATATGCACACGCAGCATATATATCAAATGCAACTTAATCTAATGCAAAAAACTAGATTATTATCTTTATTAAGCCAGCAAATCAACACAGTTCAGAACTATTGTACATTAGTCCCGAACCCATAGTAACTCAAATCCCATGAGAAAATCAACCAACTCTTTGAAAATAGATAATTATATATATGTATTGGTGAATGGGTACTCCCAAAACACCCGTGGTCATACTACCAAATCACCCAAATCTATCGGAATCATCTCTAAGTGCAGCTCCACTAGGGACAACGACACACAAGGATCATCAGGATGCCTCACCAGTATCAATCTGTTAGGTCTTTACTAATCAAAGCCAAAGACATCCAGAAAAAATAAATTAAGCTAAATAGAATTAAGTTCATTTATATATATGTTCCTACATGCAATAATCAGAAAACTAAACCTGCAAGCAAATACAACAAACAAGGAAAGATCATACATTTTCCAATTCCAAGAACAATCTGTCCAAATCCACAAATCCCTTATGAACAACTACACAAAATCTCCAAATCTCCTTTTATGGAAACTATAATAGCAACTTCTTCTTCTTCTTTCAAACTCCTCAAAATCTCAAAAGAACATATCTTTCTCTAAAATCCTAATATGGAAATAAATAAGAACAGACAAATTTCTCCATAAAATCGAATTTTCATAGAATCTTTGATTTATAGGATAAGAACTTATCTTTAATTCTTTCTGAAACCCAAATCCTAGGTTTTCTTCAATTATAAACAGACAAAATCCCAAAAAAGAACAACTTCCTCCAAAACCCTAGATTTGAGAAATTAATAAGAACAGACATGATTCGTCGAAAATAATCTTTTCATTTCAAATCTACGATAAAGAAGATGTAACTTACTTGATTCAAATCTTATTCCTGGATCGATTCCTCGAAGAACAGATCCTAATTGAAAAACTAAGGTTTCTCCAAAGAACTCCTTCAATAACACGAAAATCTATGAGAAAGATATTGTTTTCATATAAATCTGCACGAATCTTGATTAGATCGACTTACCCGGATCAAAGATCTTGTTTTCCTTCATATTTCCCTCTCAAGCGCTCTCGAAACCCTAACAGACACTCTCTGGTCGAAAAGCAAGGAAGAACTTATGAGAAATACGAACCGTAAAATTCTATTTATACAAAGCATTTTGGGCAGGTAAGCTGGCACTTACATCGGCGGCCTTTAATCCAACACTGGCGACTTATGTCCTTACCCTAGCGGCCTTCTTACTGGCTTTCACAAATTTCATAAAAAGTCCGAGAACTTTACACCGGCGGCTTTCACATATAGGGCGGCGATCAAAGCTATTCTTCAAATATCTCTAGATCATAAATAAAACCATTAACTTAATACTAAGGTGGACTATAAAACCCTCTTATTTTTCAACATATGACAACTTTTGCCCTTTATCATAATTTATTGAAGATTTACTATCTTTAAGGATTTGTTGACCATCATCAATGTGAAGGATGATTATTATATATCTCATTAGGAATAATTAAAATTTCTCTCTCGTTAATTAACAAATGATATTCATTTGCCCTTCTTTATAAATTTCTTTTTCTGTATATTACAGTTATAAAGCTAATTAATTTGCAATCCATTGAAATACAACATCGAGTATAAAAAATTTTCTTCCAAATCCATTTCAAATCCCATAGTATTTAAAAGGTTTGTATGATGAAGAGGTATCCTATAATGACTGGACTCACTTAGATTCCTCTGTATCGGATAGGCCCTCAGTCATTTTTTTTTTTTTTTTTTTTTTGGTTTCCGTTTGCTTATGCAAAGACTTATTTAAAAATTCCAGATAAGGACCAGCTAAATTATGATTCTAGAGAAAATAGTACCATGTTAGGTCCAAGAGCAATATCTTTACGGAGAGGGGAAGCAGAGATAGCGTTCTGTCAACATATGGCAGTGGCTGTGCAGTCCTAGGAAAAAGGACTATGGCAGGGCTTTACCTTGTTCTGTTTCTTTATGGTAACAACGTGAAAGCGACCAAACAAGCTCGTGATCCAATGCTTAATAAATGTCTGTCCTCTGAAATTCTGTGTGAATCTGCTTGTCCGAAGGGGAGATAAAGAGAGAGAGCAAGAATTCAATGGTAAAAAACTGGAAAATGCATTAGTGAACTTATGCTGAAATCAGCAGCCGAGACATGTGGAGCACCCCTCTTTTGATTTTTTGGCTTGAAGAAATGATAGAAGCATACATAAGGCATTCGCTGATGTATTCCGAACTTTAGCTAAAGAACAAAAAAAAATTGAAAATCTTGGTTAAAAAGTTATAATAATACCAACTCATTTAAAAATTTATAGAGCTTAAGTCAGGCTAACTACTTAGTAAATATAAAGTTTATCAAACTTGAATTTAGTTTATTTAATTAATTAAGCTTTACTTTTAGTTTGAGTTAAACTTGTTTGTAAATTAAGTTTAAGCTGAGTCAAATTTAAAAAGAGTTCAATTCAAGTGTGCATAGTTGTTTGTAGTCTTAATATATGAGAAGCTAAATATATAAAAATAAATATATTAATGAATTGATGAGTAAATAATAAATGAAAATTAGACTATATATAATGTATTTTGTAAATAATAAATGAAAATTACATTATATTATGTATTTTATAATAATATTATTGCATGCCTGTATATATGTATATGAATAAGATAGCTTTATTATATATTATCTATATACCCACAAACTTGATTCCAAGCCTGAATGAATGGATTATTTAGAAGTCTAAATAAGAGTTTTAGCCTGATTTGTTTGGAGAAGCGAACATTTTTTATTTTTTGGAGTTTAAGCATGGTATATTTACAAAGCAAACTAGATTGATCTGATCTTAAAGCAAGTCAAATTTGAACAACTTACTATTAAGTTGACTCGTTTATAGTTCTAATTAGCTCTGTTGAATCTGAATAATATGGCAGTACCTTACTGTTCTCATTTGTTTTTGGAAGTAACAAATAGGGATTCGAGACTTAATTTTGCAATATTGGGGCAATCACTTAACATTGTTGCACCTGTCCTTCTTTTTCCGAATCCTCCTAAGTCAACCATAAAATAATACTGCTAAGAAGTTTTCTATATATATATATATAATATATTGAAATCATACTTCATTTAAATCCTTAAATCTTTAAGAACATATCTTTTAACCTTTATGTGACAATTTATCCTTAATCAATATAATAAAGAATAAAAATAAAAGAAAACGTTACATGTAACAATGGTAGTGTAAAGGTCCAAAACCACTTGACAAGGTTGAGAAGAAATCAAACAAATTTATGGTTGTTTATTACCCTATTATCAATGTGGCAAATTTTAGGATAAACTGTAATTAATACTAATGAGTAAGATCTCTAAATTGCAAAAGAAGGGAATCAAGATTTATCAGATCAAATCTCTCATTATTCCTCAATAGCTCAATTATAGAGCAGTTCACTGTTAATTGACTAGTATTAAAGGTTTGAGTATTAATGGGAAAATGAGGGGCATTCACCAAATTGTAATCAGAATTGCATTATATTAAATTCAGCCTTAAAATAAAATCTTTTATAATATTATTTAATTGATTCGATTTTGTACCTCACTCAAAGCAAAACACTTTGTTAACATAAGTAAAATAGTTTCTCATTCCACTCTCTAAATATTTAATTTCATTTTGATAAACTTAATCCACATTTTGCCAATAAAGCTAAATTATTTTGACATAATAAACTATATCATTTATATCTATTGATATATTGTCATTTATATAATGGGCAAAACGCACCTGTAATATTTCTCAGTGGGACATGATTAAGAAATAATTAAATAATTTAAAATGCAAATATAGACAAGGAATATCAAAATATAATTATGAAAGATGTTGTACACTAAAATAAATAAGTAAATGTAATTTGAACTAAAACTAAATGAAGCGTAATTTGAAGCATTTCGATTTGAACAAAAAACTAAATCATAATATGCGAGGGGTTTCAATTTGACTCTCGAATTAAATCAAACCCCATATTAATATTCTCTTAGAATGATTTGGCACAGAGAGAGAGAGAGAGAGAGATAAAGGGCAAAAAATAAAAAATCTCCATCAATAACGGTGATGATCCAGAAAGACGAACCAAAATATTGCAAGTTTTATTAGTTTTGTCAGGTTAAGTAAAGGAGCTCAAACAAGTGATTATATACGAAGGAAAATTCTATAGTTTTATTATATTTCATGGTAGTATAGTATGGTCAATTATCCCATCACTCATATTGATATCCAATCCTCACCACACTACTTAAATATTTAAGATATCAAATATTATATTTATTTTAATACTCAAATAATTTATTAGATTACTGTCTTTATTTGTTATAATACTTTCCACGTATATTCAGTAAATAATAAAATAAATTATATATTATAAAAAATAAAATGTCAAAAAAACTAGCATGCTCACTTTTTATGGATTATCTTATATCTATATTATAATAGTTTTTTTGGATTACCAACTTGTCTTACTTGTGTCTATGGACCTTTTTTTCCTAGCTTGGTTTCCCCGTTTCAATGTCAGCCTCTTCTGTCCTACTCACTAGTTACTACAAAGGTAGCATTCATATTTGAATTTGACAGCTTTAAAGAAATTTAATTCCCGCTTTGTTTTGTTGTTACATTATGGTTGCCATCATCGTAGGCCACCCTAGACGCTGTCGTGCCATTAAATCATTAATGCCACTTTTCCTCTCTCAACCCTTTTTCTTCTTTGAACGATTTAGACCCAGGGCATCAAAGTATAGGGAGAGAATATAACTGCTCATCCTAGGTTAGGTTAGGGTTCTGTCTTAATTGGCCCCATTGTCGTTAAGATTTATGAAATAAGAGGAGAGCTGAGTGGTGTGCTACTGTGGTAATTGGTACTATTTGATGCAGTCGCTGTCCATTATTGTTAGTTAGCCTTTGAACAACTTGGCTGTCGGGTTCTTTTATCATTAATAGGTTACGGCACTTAAAAATTTCGTTATTTAATTGGAACGATTCTTAGGAAGTCCTGGAAATGCTCATCCCGGTAAATGAAAACAGTCCTCCAAAACTTTTGATTGTACTAGTAAACAGATTTAATAATTTCCTTGAAATATCGTGTATAACTAATTTCTAATTGATCATAAAGTCCATGTACCTTGGGAGGTGGGTTGTTTGACCAGTTCGCACATCCAATTTGTGAGATCCCCCGTCACAGTCCAACCCCATCATGGCACAGGGTACTTAGGAGTAAGTGCGAGTCCAGCCGAATGTAATCTACTTGAACTCAGCTGGAGCTCGAACTCGATTAATAAATCAAATTAAATTGGAGTTTAAAATAAAAAGTATTTATCTAATCAAGCTAAGTAAGGTTTGATGTAAACTCCCAAGCTAAATTATAAACGAACTTAGAGACAAACTTGTGATGAGTAGGCTCATAAACAAGCTCATTAATAGATTTGTGAGTTTTATATTTATATATATTATATATAAATAGTAATTAAAATGATAAAACTAATTTTTTATTTTAATATATATTATGTATATTAAGGGACTCTTATATATAATTTTTAGATTAAAAAAATAATGAAAAATTGGCTATCTAACAAGTCGTGCTCGAGCTTAAATTTTAGACTCGATGATTAGATAAAAAGTTCGGTCGTCTTAAGCTTAATTTGTAAATAAGCCAAGCTCAAGCTCGGAATAAAGTTTATTTAGTTAAACGAGTTGATCTCAAATCTAAATTTTAGGCTTGATAAAAAAACTCAAGTGGAGCTCAAATTTGACTTGGCTAAGTTTGGTTTGACTCAACTTGTTTGTAGCTTTAAATGTGTGTCATAACAACCCACATATTTTTATGATCCTTGTTGGAAGGTTTATGGTGTCCCTTCTTGGATGGTGATAATTCACAATAATAAATGATTTTTCGATTTCTTTAATTTACATGTTATCCCTTTCCTTTTACACTAGTTACAAATTTTTTAATAAAAATATTATTTTATGACCCATTCATCTCGTCATATGAAATAATGAGGAATTGAGAATTCCAATTTAATAGAAATATAACAAAATTGTATTGCAATGCTCATTTGTATAAAAAATAAAACAAGTAATTATTAGAGTAAAAGTAAAATATCTATAATACTCATTGTTTTTTATTACAGAAAAATAATAATTGTATATGTGATACTTTTAAGATAAAAGTATTTATGACAAAAATTAAAAATAAATCATTTAATCATAATTCATGAGTTTGAAGATATAAATTACTATATATTATTTTGCATGATAACAATTTAATATAAATTATTATCCCATCAACTAAATATCATAATAGCAACTTTATACAAAAAAGGATAGCTATTTTCCTTAAATCAATACATTATTGTTCGTGTATGCAGTATCCTACAAAATATAAAATCATCTACCATAGGTGAAAACATATATGCTTCTAGTACATCTGGCTATCCTTGTTTGTTTGTTTGTTTGTTTTTTTTTCACTTGTGTCATCAACATTTGAAAACATTTACACAATATGACACCTTTAACTTTTCCGTCGTCTTTAATATTGTGTGTATGATCTAGCTCATCCAAACGATGTATTAAAATATATAACATGACAAACTAGATTGACAAATATAAACGAAAATAAATATGGAAAGGTCAAAAGGAAAAAGTAATAATTTTTTCTTTTTAATAAGATAGTTTTTAGCCACCACCTTGTAAAGTCATTTAACCCACTACCCCAAGAAGGCGGCGTAACTTTCACAAGATGGAGGATGCAACCCACCGCCACAACAAACTTTATCTGGTCATGCAACTCGATCAAGGCCTGATTAAGTTTTGAAGTTCTTTTTTTTTTCTTTTTTTCCTTTTATTTTTTGTTTTATCTTAATAGGGTGTCCATCCATTATCTTAGAGGGTCGCGTCGCTTCCCTAGGGCCAGATAGACATCATCACGGGGCGGTTCCGAACCGGGAACCGCCCCGAACCGTCGCCGGCGGTTCCTGATCCGGGAACTGCCCCGTCGGTGAAGGTTCCTAACCGTCTAAGGACCCGCCGGAACGGCGGGTCCAAGCGGTTCGCATGGCGGAACCGGCAGTTCCAACGAGTCCGGAACCGCCATATATTAAAAAAAAAAAAAAACTGAGAACACATGCAGGTTTCCAGAAATCGTCTCTAGGCAGGGGGGGGGGTTAAATTTTTGGTTCTTTTCATTTTTTTCACCAGAAAGAAAAAAAAAAAAAAAAAAAAAACCGGTTCACGTGGAACCGGAACCGGAACCGCCAGAACCGGCGGTTCCTTGGAACCGTGAACCGTCCCGGCTCTGGCGGTTCCGGTTCGGGTCCGGAACCGACCCGAAACGTACCGATGTCTAGGGCCAGAGATATAGGTTCATGCGGGACGCCGATAGGGTCTAGCTTCCAAACTTGAAAAAAATTTCATTGCTAAAATTAATTAGAAAATTAAAAATTACATGTATTGGATATATATATATATGTGTGTATTTTATAGAGCAAATCTCAACACAAAAATGATATAGTTGAATGGATAAGTTTATATTTTGTCAATAAAATGTCATGGTTCAACTCCCTCTATTGTCATTTCTCTTTTTCCAAGTTATATTTATTACTTCTTGTTTAATTAATGACTTTTATTTTTATTACTTCATTCATTTTTATTTACATAAAAACTAAAAAAATTATATTTGATTTGTCAAGCTTATAGTTTTCCTTTTCCATTATAATAGGAAAGGGAATTTGAAACTAGTTTATCCTATTAGAAAAATCATTGTTAATTGCAATAGGATAATATCATGAAATACACAAATCAATTGTCTAAACACTTAAAGTTAAAATGATATTTTCTCATGCATTGCTAATGAAGTAATTTTGAAAATTCATCATAAATACAAGAGTATATTGCAACTAATGCCCTTTACATGTCTTTTATGAAATTACTTGCCTCATATTTGAAGAAATCATTTAGACTCCCAAATCTTAAAAAAAAAAAAAAAAAAAAAACTTTTTGCTCCATACATAACCATTTTAACATGTAAGAAAACAATTAAAAGGTGCATCTAGTACGTATTTATAATTATTATATTCAAGGGTAAAATAGTTAAATATGATATAATGGTAAAAAAAAAAAAAAGTTACTAAGATTTAGAGCCTAAATACTCAGTTTCAGTGATAAGAAGTCTAAACACATAGAATGTATATAATTGAATGTATAATGTATGTATGACTCCCTCTATATGAAATTATGAAATACTTATATTTATATTATGTTATTAATTTCATTTTTGTTTGTAATATATATTTTTAAAATAAATTTTACACAATTTTATGAATTGATTTCATTTTTTAGACGAATTAATAGTTAAATGCCAACTAATCTATATGTACTAAGAAAAATATGAAAAGTTCTTTTTGATCATCACATTTGCTTCCCTAGACAAGAACGGGACCACAGCACCTCCAATAGCCTTCAACCTATCCCTGTAAGATTGAGCCAAAGCAGAATTGATTGAATAAAGGATCCGTTTGTTTGAAGGAAGATTTTTAGTATTTAGATAAGTGTTTTACGTAAACTATTTTCTTGAAAATAATATGCTTTTATGCGTCTGGTTGCTTTTACAAAAACATGTGGAAATAATTTTTCGGTGTTTGGTATACCAGTATTATGTAACACATCATCATATATAAAATAATTTATTATTAGCAAGTTACCATATAAGTATATTATGCCAAATAATTTTATCTAAATTAAGAGTATAGAATATAAATTATTTATAACATTTATTTACAAACCATCAGTTGATATTTGTAATTTTTTAATGAGTATTCATATTTTTCTATTCTCCATTAAATTATTTTCATGTTTAAAATATAATTCATTTGTTAATTAAGATAAAAATAAGATAATATCAACTTTTAAGGTTAGAATACTTGCAAAGACTAATTCAGAAAATGACTTTTTGTTTTGAAAAGAGTAAGTCGTTTTCTTTAAATAGAATAGAATTTTCTCTTTGTTGGAAATTATTTTCTCTTACAAGGGAAAATGTTTTCTTCTTAAAGAGTCTTTTTGCATAACAAATAAAAGAAAATAAAGGAAATTATTTTCTGAAAAGTGTTCATCTTGAAACAAATAAGGCCATTTATAATCACTTTCAAATATTTTTTTTTATTTTTCCTAATTCATAATTTGTAATCATTTTATTTATTTAAATCAATTATTTCAACAAGTAGGTTACACCATGTATCTAATGTTGATGGAGCGTCAGTGGTGTTTTAAAAAAGTTTTATTTTGTAAAAATTTTGCAAACTTGAGTGTTTGAATAGATTGAAAAAAACAAAAGGATTTAAGTGGAAAAGTGCTTAAACATTAGGAATTAAAACTATTTATCCCCTATATAAAAATATATCATATTAGGCTTAATGAAGTGAAAGAATTGGCAAATGGTATATGGAAAAATTGGATAGATATTGGTAGTGGTAGTTTTGTAATTTCAACACTTTTAAGTTTATGTGTTTCAGGTCTTTATTTCAAAGGAAAGTAAATTAACAGCAAAAAGTATGAGCTTTGCTCATGAAGTTAGTTACCTGATATTTGAAATTGATTATTTTAGTAACTGCACTTCAAATTTGATCAATTTCGTTCATAAAATAACTTTTTGTACATGTCAATAGTAATTTTGTGAAATTAGTTAGTAGGCACAAAAAATAATTTTAAATACCAAATTGATCATTTCAAAGTTTAAGTATTAAATTGTTGTACTATTATATTCTAGGGCAAACTCCTTAACTTGATCGAAGTCCTAAAAGGCTCCTTATGCCTGGTTCCGCTCAACTCTCCCTTCAAAACTACTCTTGCCTTAAGGCGGTAGAGGGAGCTTAATAACCTACTGTAGTAAGTAGTCTTGTCCGAAAGCCTCAGGCGAAAAGACAGCTTAAAAGTAAAGTAACAAGATTCTGAAAGAAAGACAAGACTTAAGGCAACTAAAGCTAGGAAAGTAGGTTAAAAAAATGACTAGTCTTTCTTATCCGAAGTTTAGGTAGCGCTCACAATATTTACCCAATAAACTTTTTATTTGCATCCACGTGGTTATGATGCACATGGTCTAGTCTTTCAAGATGGATACTCGTATTTTTAAAGTCCGCTTACAAAACATTTTCCTTAATTATATTTATGATTTCTCACTTTTGTACAGTATATATATTGTAAAACATCGATTCGTTATCCTACTTGTGTTTTATTCATATAATGACTTTTTAAAAGGATAAATATGGCTAATGGTACGTGGACATTAATAAAATATATAATTAAGTATTTGAATTTTAAAATTAATCAATTTAATATTTAAATATATTAAAATTAATTAATTTAGTATCTAAAAAAATATTTTGTATATTTTAATAGTACCTTCGTTATATTAATTAAGAATATCATATAAAATGATAGTGACAGCCAATGAAAAAGGTACTATTTGTGTGTGTATAAAATTATTTTAAATATTAAATTTGTTAATTTTAAAATTTTAAATATCTATTTATATATTCTAACAAATTTGAGGCACGATTTGGTGATATTAAAAACGTTTTCGAAAGGAAAGAAAATGTAAATGAAACTTTGCAGTTTCCGATATGTCTCCTTTCGATCATTTATGACTTGATGTAGTAGTATCTATTGCCTTTTGTCAAAGATAGGATTGGTAGGGCATTAAATTGTTAAAGTCAAATTAAAACTCTTCCGCTACATATGCACCATATATGTCACCATCATGAATCCTCATACAGATTTGTTTTCTTTTATGATATAAACGAGCGGATAGAGATTTGATAACAAAACTAAATTGACCTTCCACTTCTTAATGCATGAAACAGTAATAAAATTGTTATTAGTAAGGAATATAATAGAGTAATAATAGATTTTTTATTTGTTAAATCTTTATTTAAAAGAAACAATATCATACATAGTACTTAGATTTTGATAAATATTAACTAGGTATCTAAACTTTAAAATTGATCAATTTCATACGATAATCTTGGAATAGATTAATTTAGTACTAAAAGACCTTTTTGTGTACAAAAACAGTATCCTCGTCAAGTTTTTTAGGTACTAAATTAATCAATTTTAAAGTTTTTTAAATACTAAATTGATTAATTTCAAAGTTTAAGTATCTAATTGCATATTTTATCAAAATTCAGGCACCATTTGTGACATTATCTTATATTTAAATAAAGTTTTTTTTTTGGAAAAAGATTAATTTCAATATTGAATTGTTATTAATAAGTTTGAGCAATAAATAGTTATTAATGTTTTATCGCAATAGAGATTGAAATCGTTATCACGGTCAACTAAATGTCGTAATAAATCTTAATAAAGAATAAAGCTGTGGTATAATTGCTATTATAATGAAGTGAACAAGCAATTAATGGAAGTATTAATATGAGAAAGAATGTCACAAACACTATTTTAATTTGAATTTGGATAATGTTATAATGGTACCTCAACTTTGGCAAAATATGCAATTAAGTATCTTAACTTTGAAATTAATCAATTTAGTATCTGAATTTGAAATTGATCATATAGTATCTGAAAGTACTTGATTGAGGTACTATTGGCATGCATGAAAAGTTTTTTCAAGTACAATATTGATCAATTTTATTTTAAAGTTCAAATGCTAAATTGATCATTTTTAAAGTTCAAGTACCTAGTTGTATATTTTGTCAAAGTTTGGGTACCATTTATGACGTTAACCCATTGAATATTGATCAAAAGTTCAATTTTTTTTTTTATCTCAATTTTCATCTTGTTAAATTTGGGATCCATTTGAAACTTTTTTGTATCATGTTACTGGAAATTCTATGGCCCGCTATTAATTTTGATAGGACCAGTCCCGTCATCATCTAACGGCTCATACCATACCCAATGTGGTCGAATTACTAAAATAGTTAATATTCCATTTACTATATTTATTTTAACAGTTAGATTAATACCGTGATGGTCCCATCAACGGATAGAAGCTCCCCATAAACATTCGGCTTTTCAAATCACTCTTTCAACGTATTAATATGCAATACATGTCTCAATGTAATAATTGAAGTAGTGTGGACTCCAATTGTTGTACATACCTCATGCAATAAAAATGAAGGAAGCCATGTGGAATTAACTTGTAAAACAAATGACAAATATAATGTCTTACTTTTATTAACTAGAGTCACTACAAAAAAAAAAGAGTTTTAGAAACAAAATTTGAAATAAAAAAAATTTAATGCATAATTAATTTGTATACATATAGCACTTGCTTGAGATATAGAAATATTATGTGAATAATTGTTAATAAAATATGATGTGTTAGTGTAAATTAATTTATGAGTTTGTAGTGTTTGTTTTGTTTAAGTTATTTTTAAATCCTAATATGCATATTTTCGTAGCGCAAGCATTTACAAACTTTAAGCCCAAATCCAAGCCTTATCTCTCACATATCAGTTGCCCAAAGGTCAAACATAACAAGGATAATTACAACTTATAATTTGACAAATTATTTAAGCCAAAACTAACCTCTTCAAACCGATACTTTCAACACCAACAACAACTCAAATTTCTTCTTCTAATTCCCTCAAATAATCTACCTAAAGCTTGCACCAAGGCTAATTCTCAAGTTAAAGTGACATAAGGTAAGTTTTGTATGCATTCATAGTTCTTTATTTCTTTGCTTTCTCTATAAGGATGATTTCTTGTTCTAATAGATTTTTAATAAGTTGAATATGATTTTGATGAGTTATGTTGAGTGATAGAGCTAAATAGGTTCTTGAAGTGTTGTAAAGGAACATAGGGGAATGTTGGAGTTGTTTTGGAGATGTATGAGTTAGTGAAGTTATGTGATGATTCATGTTGGGTTATTCATGTGTAATGTTTCATGTTAGATATAGAAGTTGTTTAATGCTTAAGAAGTAGTGTTTATATGCTTTTGGAGTATGTTGAAGTATTTAGAGATAGATGAATTGTGGTAGACAAGTGGTTGCATGTGTAGGAGTTGTTTTGAGTTAGTGCATGAATTGGTGATGATGGTGAAGTGTTCAAAAGTGGAATAAGAAGTAGTTTGATGTTTCAAATGTGAAGTTTATGCATATTTGGAGCTGTTAAATGTATATGATGAGTTGTATGATGTTTATATAGTGTTTAGATTGATGTAGGATGCGTGAAAAGATGATAAAATGAGGTTTGAAAAACAGGGGATTTTGTAACCCCTTCATAAGCTGAGTTGTATAGGCATGCACGGGGCCTTACAAGCCTTTGGAGGTGATGTTTTCCATTGTTCGAGCATACAAAACCCTGATAAGCCTTGGTGGTGAATTTTTTTTTTTTTCATTTTGTACGGGGTTACATAAGAATTTACAAGCCTCAGGTTGAAATTTTTTTAACATGATTTAGCGTGTATCAGCCCTTACTGGCCTTACTAAAAATTTTTCCTTTCTTTTCCTCTATCACAGGCGTGCCCGTACCCGTGCAAGTTTGTACCATGCCCCATACGGCCGTATACCATGTTTTGCCTTGTTTTATAAAAAAATTAATTAATAATTAAATTATTTTTTAAAATTTAAATAAAGGAATGTTATGTATATATATGTATGTGTGTGTATGTATGAATGTTAAATTGCAATTTAATATGGGTTTTAGCTATGTTTTGCATTGTATGACAAACTTAGGAATTGTTTATGAATGATATTTAATTTTAGATGAATTGAATTATTTTCTAACAAATTATCCTTCTCAATTGAGTGACTCTGCTAGCTTTTATACAGACGTAACAGGTACAAGGTAACTCGGCTGTTGTTTGCCTAGGATAAGCATATTTTAAATTAGTCCTAATTGAAGTGGATTAAAGAATGTTTATATTGGTTGTGCTTTACGCCGTTGAATCTAACCCATGGAGCGGCAACCTTGTTGACAAGGTTAACATGGTAGTGTAGGTACCCTAGCCACCCCTGTCATTATAATTTGACAATTTATAAGTGGCTCAGTAGGTAATTAATATAGAGAATAGTATCGGTGTAAGATTTACTTATTCTTAAAAAGAAATAATATGATTTAGTTCATGTTTATAGGACCGGCTGAGCTAAGTTATATTATGGATTAAGTTAAGTATAGTTGAATAATAGCTATTAACCATAGATGAAATTATTTTTCTTTTTTTTTCGATTATATCATCTAGAAGATATAGGTATTTGGGCTGCCTATATCAATCACTGAGCACCGTGTCATTATTCAGGACCCCCAACTTCTCAGTAGCTTGTCCTGGAGTTTGAATACTCATCTGTTGCTTGACAAACTTAATTATTAGATAATAAATTGAAGGTTGATGCATTGCATATAGTTTAAGTGTGCATGAAATAGAAGATCACGAGCCAAAGGCCTAGTACACAAGTAACACAAATAAATATAATAATTAAACTATATGTATTTTGATATAGGTTTAATCTCAAGTCTATGTTTTGTAATCTTAAGTACATATATGTATTAAATTCCTTTATCTTAATTTTGAAACGACAATGAAGTTTTGTAATATAATGTATTATGTTTCTCTTAATAAGACGCTTTTGAAATGGTTCTCATAACATGTTTGGACAAACAATTAATACAAACTCTTTCTTTGCAGACAGCTTTACATGTAATACTGTAGGTTACATGTGGCTGGGATTGGATTTGCATGTTTTAAATGCGAAGTGAATCCTAGTCCTTACAAAATTTCTATCTCTAAACGTAATTTTCCATTACAAAAACTATTGTTGTTAATTCTATATGTAGAGATATAAGTTACTTTTTAAATTTTCTATTGTAGAATTTATGTCTCTAAAAGTCAATTTTCTTTTAGTGAGTTAATAGTGCCATTTTGAATTTTTTTTTTTTTACACAAGAGGAGATGTGTCACACTTCGGCTAAAAAGAGGTAACTAAACTAATGTACAATACATGATGTATCACAAGTAGTAATAATGACATCAAACGTTTCAACGTGGTACCAAATTTGACAAATGAAAATTTAGATAATAATTCAATTTTTTTTTATCAAAATTCAAGTTGCATTTGTAATATTATCCCATTAATATGATTATTCTAATTGTGTTTAATCTCATATAGGAAAAATAAGGGGAAATTGGAATGGTCATTTTCAATTTTTTGGTCACTCGGAAAGAAGATTATTGTCAATCTAAAAAATTTGCTTTTTAATATCAAAATATAGATAACAAATATCCATAACTATGACTATGTCTAACTGAAAAGATGTTGCTGGAGAAACAACCAAGTAATATATATGCATATAAACTTAAACAATCAAGTGTTGTCCCGACTTAGTCAGAGAGTAATAACACCATGAAGAGGGGTTCGGATGCCTTTAATAATCGAGTGACGCCGACCCACAATGATTTACAATAACTTTGATATGTACATCGAAATTTATACGCATCATATATTAAAATTTTATTTGTCATTATCTATTTATCGATTGAACTCATATGTTTCACAGTATGCTTACTTGTTCCAAAGAATGAAATAAGTGTAATATAAATATAAACATCAGACATTCGAAATATTATAACCACAAATCACAAATCGAAGTGGAGTCACTTTTCACTTTTGAATTTAGTAATTTCATGAGTTATAATTTTAGATTAAAAGTATGTGTCACACAAAGTTAGTAATCAAAAGTAGGGATGTGAAGCTAACCGGCTAGTTACTCAAATATAAATTGTTGAACTGTTATAATAATTTATTGGGATAATATCATAAATGGTACTGAACTTTGTTAAAATATACAATTAGGTATTTAAACTTTAAAAATGATTAATCTAGTACTTAAATTTTAAAATTCAATTTAATATATGAAAAACTTTAAAATTGTTCGATTTAGTATATGAAAAACTTAATGGAGGATAGAAAGTAGTTTTAAGTACTAAATTGATCATATTCAAAGTTCAGATACTAAATTAGTTCAAATTTTAGGTATCTAATTGTATATTAGGTATCTAAACTTTAAAAATAATCAATTTAGTACTTGGAGAAACTTTCATGCATATCAATAGCACTCCTATTGAGTTCTTTTAGATATTAAATGGTTTAATTAAAAGTTTTTCAAGTACTAAATTGATTATTTTCAAAGTTTAAGTACTAAATTACGACAAAAAAAAGTTCAAGTACTAAATTGATTAATTTCAAAGTTTAAATACTAAATTATATATTTTGTTAAAGTTCAAACTTAAGCCGTAAGTTCAATTTTCAAACTTTTTAAGTAAAACTTGAACTTTAAGCTCATACTATTTTTTTTAATTAGATTTGTTCTATCACATGCCTAATTAGGATGCATCCTCATGATTGGTAATTTATCAATGGCTAAATTACATAAAGAAATTCAACGTTCAAGAATAAATTCATTTAAAATATTAACATTTTAAATAGTTAAAAAGAGATCAACATTAGAGAATAAAATCATTAAAAATATTAATATTTCAAGTTGTTAGGAAACCGAAAAAAAAAAATAATGTTTATGATATTATCCAAATAAGATATCTATAATTAATTCACCATTATTAACTGTTATGAAAAATTAATTGAAATTAATACAAATATTAACATTTAAATGAGTTTTATAATACATTAAATAGACTCATCTCAAAGGTTAATATCTTTCAAATGTAATTTACACTTTACGAGTGGTATCAATCTAAGAGTGGAGACCATCCATTTTCTCAGGTAAGTTCAACTTCACACACATCAGCTGCATTCATGATGTTACCACACATCGTGTATAATTATTGCTTGCGCGTGGTTTTGTAGACCCCATTAAGGACCCCTTCTTGTCTGATAATGTCACTGAGCATGCTGGGTATGTACTGCGCACACATCCCACTCCTTATTTTTGTTGAGGAGTATATGTACATTTTGGGATGATGCCAAGAAGGAATTTTAATGAAATGACCTCAAAAAATGAACATTGAAGATAATTCTTTATTATAATAATGGGATAACGTGTGTCGTTAGCTCATTTTTTGAATATGGAATCCTTTTACTCCAAATCTCCAATTGGAGTGCGAAATATTGGTTTCAATATATACCTAGGGCTATTACCGGGAAAAAAGAAGAAAAGAAAAGAAAAAAAAAACTAGGGCTAGGGATACTTTTTTTCTTAATTAATGATAAATGAGGAAACAATTGGTAAAAGTTCTCATCGTGAATCACGGTTAAAACTTTACTTAATCCCACGTATATTTCATTTTACTCGATTATACGTTTATATGATTAAATATAACCTATTTCAGTAATTATTCTGGCCTGGAAAATAAATGTTAAAAGGTATTCCTCGTTGTCATTGATGGTTGCAAACTATTATTATTATTATTATTATTATTATTATTATGTGATGTTTGTAATTTTTGTTACGAGTATGTTTTGTTTTCAATCCCATAGTGGAAATAATAACTTCAAAGGAAAACCAAAAATTGGGACGGCTTATTGTTTCTCTTTTCTTTCTTTTTATTTCTTAATTTGGGGTGTGATTAATCCAACATTTCATTTAAAGGTTGTTTATAATCACATGAAAAAGTGCTCTTTGACACGTTTGGTTGGTGAAATGATATAAGATTTAAATAGAATTGTAAATCCTGAGTAATATAATAGTAGAGAAATAATAGTTATTATTTATTTAGTTCTAATTAAAAATGATATTAGTAATTTATCAAAATATGTTTGAAAATATCAATATACCTTTTTCAAGTGCAAAGCTTGGTTATTAGGTTAACATCTCTTGGGCGGACTGAGGAGATAAAAAATTTAAAAATCAAGGGAATAGTTATTCTTCTACCGGAATGACAATACTATTTGCTTGTAATAGAAAATTCAATAAAATAGCAATTCTATAAACTAACGTAGAAACAATGTATGATAAAGAAATAAAATTCCATTTCACTTGAGTTTGTTGTAAAGATGTAAACGAGGACATAGGTTATCAACAGGGGTATTCACGTAATTGAATTGAACTTTTGGAAAAATCAATTAGCCAGGTTGTAAATAAATATTCTTTTGGCAAGATGGTATAATTTACGGATTTTACGACCGAAACAAGTCAATTGTATAGAAAGAAGAAAAAAGGCTTCCCACTTGCGTACAAGATGCTTCATTTCACTTTCACTCCATTGATTTTATTTAGGTTCATTTATTTATTATTTTTATTCCATTGGAATCTAAGCTACTTTAACCCTGAAAACTTTAATTTTTATGCTCTTTCATATACATGCAAATGGGTGAGATGAGATGTACTTGCTTTTTTTCTTTTTTTTGGTTAAATTGGAGTGCGACTGGGTAGTAAAATTTAAAATTAAGTTTGAAAAAAAAATCAAAATAAAACCATAAAATAGGTGGTAAAAGGGAGAAAAAAAATGTAATGTGATTAGGATCGCTTTTGCAGATTGAATCAAACCATCTTAAAACTGTTCGATTTGATCCCATCTAAACCGATGCGGAGCAATTTTCACTCCAAAAGAATTAAGAATACAAGAATTTGGTGCTCGAATTTGTTTTTTGGCTTCCGAAATTGAACTATGTGTCTCACCTCAATTATTATCGGTTTTAGGTAGAAGTCATATGGCTACAGATAAGCTGAGCTTTTTTGTGAGCTGTTCAAGCTCAATTAATAAACGAGTCAAACTTAAATTTAAAATAAAACTTCTTTATCTAAACCAGTCAAGATCAAATTTTAAATCAAGCTCGTGAGCTAACTTGTCAACAAACTCATTTAGACTTGCGAATAGAATAGCAAATAGGCTTGTTAACTTATTTGTGAGTGTTATATTTATGATATTATATATATAATCAAAATAGATAAAAACTAATTTTTGTTCATTATACATATATATATATATATATTTTTAGGTTTGAAAAAAAAACTATCTAAACAAGTCAAGCTCAAGTTGAAATTCTAAATTTAATAGGTTCGATAAAAAGTTCGGCTTACTCCAGCTTGATTTGTAAATAAACCAAGTTTAAGCTCAAAATAAAACACGTTTAGTTAAAAGAGTCAAGCTCGATCACTTTTAAATGAGCTCAGCTCTTAGTTCGAGCCTTTAATAACTCGGTCCGGCTTGTTTGTGACTCTAGTTATAGGACCTTAACTAGAAGGAAGAAATACTTCTTATCAAAATATAACCTTACTTACCATATCATTGTTCTGAAATGATCCTTGGGATGTAAATTTTGTATAAAGCACACCTAAGTAAGCATGACAATGCACATTTTTATATAACCTGCACACCACAACACATATACTCAGAGGATAAAAAGGCTCATTCTAAATGATACATCACATGTGTTATGTATTACATATAATACACATACCATATCTACGAGTTTAAGCTTTTAAATTAGATAGTTATTATACTAATTAACATAGTATTAGAGCAAGAGATTATAAGTTCGAATCCTTGCATATTTATTTTAATCTCATTAAAAAAATTAAGTCTTTCACTCGATGGACCTTAGTTAAAATCAAAGTGTCGACCCACAATGAGAAGGAATGTTATGTATTAAATATCATGTACACATCATATTTATAAGTGTAAATTTTTAGATTTGATGGTTGTGGTGCCAACCTTAACAATATGGAATGGTAATTAATAGGTATAGACATATGGGTGTCTAAGATATGCATGTAGGGGAGAACGGGAGGAAGAAGAAGAAGAAGGAGGAAAGAAATTCCATATAAATGGCTAAATAAAGTTTTCACGTGATATTCGTGTTTGAAGATATCAGTTAATGATTTATTCTTTCGCACCTCCCCTTTATCGTTTTCATCGAGCTGTATAAACTTGGTCCGACATGTAAAAAACTAAACATTTACATAAATCAGCAAGTCATAGTATCGACAACATTCTACAACCGTATATGAATAGTGGGGTAGCCGCCCAGCCAATCAAAACACATCCATCGTTTTAGTGCTTTCGATCTTATTGATTCACCTTTTCGATGATGAAAGGTATGAGGTGTAATAACATTTATTCTGTCTTCAGAAAACACACAAAACTGTCCTTGTAACGTCGTTATTGGAGCGTGACAATCTATTATTGTAATATCGTCCATTAGAGTTGCCATGAAATTTTAATCATCAAAACTCTTTTTCGTTATGGTGGTTTTAAGTTCGTCCGAATTTTAAACAATAAAACAATTAAACGCTTTCTCAATTAGTGACCACTTTGGAAAGCAACTACATAAAAGGAGAAAATCACAAATAATGTTAGTGGAAATTAGGAGCGGTTGAAATTGTTATTTATTCGTGTTTTTATGGTTATGCAGAATGCATATCTTGAGTGGATTTTACAACTTTATTAGCACACAAGTTGTCCACTTGTATTTATTGTTGTCTGTCTTTTACCTTTTTCTTTTGTGGAAAATTGTATCATTCCTTAATAAATTTTGATGAGACGATTGTCACTGTATATCTAGCCGTAATCGAACTGTTAAAATAATTAATATATTTATTTTAACGATTGGATTATTGACTTAAAGATTCCTTATAAGACTGCTCCTTTATATTCATTTTGATCTAGCTTTTCTTCAATTTAACAAGCATCATCTGTATACGGGCAAATAACATGTGTTTATTAATTATTAGGTCCCTTAATTAGTGCCTGGATCGTATTTTGGTAAGTCTAAAATTAAAAATCTTCATCTTTACAAGACTAATGATATTGCACTTCATAAAAATTATTATTTTTTACCTTGAAAGCATTCAGGATATGCGCTAAGCATTTTACCCAATATTAATATTATAGTAATTATTTGGATAGGAGGTGAATGGGAGCAATAATGTTTTACATAACATGAACTTGTTTTAAATTGATAATTTATTTAATAAAACAAAAACATTAGTTGGTGTAAAGCAATGATGAAAAATATTCCAAAAAATATCCATAAAGTCTAATGAGCAATCCTCTATCCCTTTGAATCTTTTCATCTTCGGTTTTATATTTTGGTAATTACCAAATATCTTGTAACACCCTAAAATAAGATATTACAATTCGTCACGTGTCCTCTCCTGAATAAGACACGCTAAGGCTCTAATATCCACAAATTCACAAATATCACTTATAAACACACATATAGGGTATCTCATGGGATACTCGACACAACCTGTATAACCTGGAACATAGCTTCTGAATAAACTTCTGATTTAAAACAATCATATAAGTTGGCAATACCAAGCCAACTAAATCAAACCACTAATTACATAAAAACCTTCTTTAACAACTTAGGACTTCCTATAACAGTCTATTCTCAAAGTCTTTACATGAAACATAAATCATAAAAACATGAATAGATAATTTTCAAGTCTTCAATATATCTAAACACTTCTCTTCTTCCATGAACCTGTAAACTGCAAATCTAACTCTAAGCCGGGTAGTCAGGTCCATTATCGCCATCCCCTCGATCAAAAATCATATCATAACCTGAAAGATCATATACAATGTCTTCATCACTTGTACCAAAAATTTTAAAAAGTGAACTACGAAGCCCAATACGATAACTCCAATCCTTAAAAATAAATGCAAATGCACACGCAACAGATATATAAATATATATATATATATATATATATCAAATGCACTAAGTCTAATGCAAGCAATCAGTTTGTTATCTTTTTATATTCTGCAAATCAATATAGTTCATAACCATGTATACTCTAGTCCCGAACTCGAAGTAGCACAGACTCCTCCTAAAAAACAACAAACTCTTTACAAGTTTATGCAGAATGCATATCTTGAGTGGATTTTAGCAACTTTATTAGCACACAAGTTGTCCACTTGTATTTATTGTTATCTGTCTTTTACCTTTTTCTTTTGTGGAAAATTGTACCATTCCCTAATAAATTTTGATGAGATTGATTGTCACAGCATATCTAGCCGTAACCGAACTGTTAAAATAATTAATATATTTATTTTAACGATTGAATGATTGACTTTATAATCCCCTACAAGACTACTCCCTTCCATTCATGTTGATCTAGCTTTTCTTCAATTTAACAAGCATCATCTGTATACGGGCAAATAACATGTATTTATTAATTATTAGGTCTCTTAATTGGTGCCTGGATCGTATTTTGGTAAGTCTAAAATTAAAATTCTTCATCTTTACAAGACTAAGGATATCACACTTCATAAAATAATATTATTTTTTACCTCAAAAGCATTCAGGATATGCTAAGCATTTTACCCAAAATTAATATTATAGTAATTATTTGGATAGGAGGTGAATGGGAGCAATAATATTTTACATAGCATGAACTTGTTTTAAATTGATAATTTATTTAATAAAATAAAAACATTAGTTGGTGTAAAGCAATGATGAAAAATATTCCAAAAAATATCCATAAAGTCTAATGAGCAATCCTCTATCCCTTTGAATCTTTTCATCTTCGGTTTTATATTGGTAATTACCAAATATCTTGTAACACTCTAAAATAAGATATTACAATCCGTCACGTGTCCTCTCCTGAATAAGACACGCTAAGGCCTAATATCCACAAATTCACAAATATCACCTATAAACACACATATAGGGTATCTCATGGGATACTCGACACAACCTGTATAACTGGAACATAGCTTCTGAATAAACTTCTGATTTAAAACAATCATATAAGTTGGCAATACCAAGCCAACTAAATCAAACCACTAATTACATAAAAACCTTCTTTAACAACTTGGGACTTCCTATAACAATCTATTCTCAAAGTCTTTACATGAAACATAAATCATAAAAACATGAATAGATAATTTTCAAGTCTTCAATATATCTAAACACTTCTTCTTCCATGAACCTGTAAACTGTAAATCTAACTCTAAGCCGGGTAGTCAGGTCCATTATCGCCATCCCCCGATCAAAAATCATATCATAACCTGAAAGATCATATACAATGTCTTCATCACCTGTACCAAAAATTTTAAAAAGTGAACTACGAAGCCCAATACGATAACTCCAATCCTTAAAAACAAAGGCAAATACACATGCAACAGATATATATATCAAATGCACTAAGTCTAATGCAAGCAATCAGTTTGTTATCTTTTTATATTCTGCAAATCAATACAGTTCAGAACCATGTATACTCTAGTCCCGAACTCGAAGTAGCACAGACTCCTCTTAAAAAACAACAAACTCTTTACAAGTTTATGCAGAATGCATATCTTGAGTGGATTTTAGCAACTTTATTAGCACACAAGTTGTCCACTTGTATTTATTATTATCTGTCTTTTACCTTTTTCTTTTGTGGAAAATTGCACCATTCCCTAATAAATTTTGATGAGATCGATTGTCACAGCATATCTAGCCGTAACCGAACTGTTAAAATAATTAATATATTTATTTTAACGATTGAATGATTGACTTTATAATCCCCTACAACACTGCTCCCTTCCATTCATGTTGATCTAGCTTTTCTTCAATTTAACAAGCATCATCTGTATACGGGCAAATAACATGTATTTATTAATTATCAGGTGCGTTAATTGGTGCCTGGATCGTATTTTGGTAAGTCTAAAATTAAAAATCTTCATCTTTACAAGACTAATGATATCGCACTTCATAAAATATTATTATTTTTTACCTTGAAAGCATTCAGGATATGCGCTAAGCATTTTACCCAATATTAATATTATAGTAATTATTTGGATAGGAGGTGAATGGGAGCAATAATATTTTACATAGCATGAACTTGTTTTAAATTGATAATTTATTTAATAAAACAAAAACATTAGTTGGTGTAAAGCAATGATGAAAAATATTCCAAAAAATATCCATAAAGTCTAATGAGCAATCCTCTATCCCTTTGAATCTTTTCATCTTCGGTTTTATATTTTGGTAATTACCAAATATCTAACACGGAGTCCTATCAAATTCTAGATAATTAAACAAATTGATTGTCTTTAATTACTAATTAAAAAAATCCCTATAACTTTAAGTATTTTCTATTTATTTCTAAATATTTTTAGTTCTATTTATTTAATTATTATTATTCTTTTTTTCCCATCAGCAAAAGCATTCACTCATTTAAGAAAGCCCATAATGTTGGGCAAACATTACATCGTTTACCACATTCGGATCCTGAGAATCAAACATTTCTAATTCTAGAAGAAGGGATTGGATTCTTTTACAACCCAATTCTCCCCAAGCATCCTTTTGCTAACCTTGCAAGCGACCTTGTCTGCAATTTTATTCAACAATCTCTTTATTAGGAGCAAAGAAAAAGAGAAAGAAGATTGACTAATGACTTTTTTATCCGACTAACAAGTTGGACAATCATCCAAGATACCACGAGAACCCATTGTTAAGCTGTTGAAAATATTCAAAAGCATCAATATCAATCTTTGCTTTCATATGTAATTAACAACGGATTGTACCAACAAAATTTTAGAAATAAAATTGCATTCATATATCTCTTAATTCTTTTTAACCATGATGGCATTCAAACGATGTTCACAAAAATTTATAGTACTTAGTCAATCTAGGATTATTCAAGTGATGAAATAATGAGTTTTGACTTGACATTGTATCCATTTATAGTGTGTGTGTGTGTAGGGAAATTGAAATAAAATAATAATATTTTAATAAAAATTACAAAAAAGTAGAAAATAAAACTAAAAATATTCTAATAAAAATTGCAAAAAAAAAGTCGAAAATGATTATGAAAATAAACAATTTAAACCTGTCTCCCTAACCAAATTCCCCTCTAGTTTGAATCAGTTGTACTATACTCATCTTTTCAAAAGATGAGATTATCTTCTTCCTCCTCAATCCCTAATTTAATACACTCCCAAACTATATTTACATTATTGAAGGATGAAATTAGTTCCCTCTCCTTTTACCCATTGATGAGGTTATACCAACAACGCCTAGTATTACAAGCGAGTCGAACTACTCAAGTTCAGCTTGACTTGGGCTTGACTCTTTTAGTTAAACTAGCCAAGCTTAAGCTTAAACTCATTCTTATTTAGCTAAATGAGCTGGGCCTAAGCTTGTCTTTAGACTCATGGACATATTTGTTAAAGGCTCGCGAGCCAAGCTTATGAATATGCATTAAGAGCTTGTTTAACACACACATATATATATATATAATATATATAATTATTTACATTAATATAATATGAAAAATATAATTATATACACTAAATTAGTTCGGGTTCGAAAATTCTTAATAGACTCATGTCTAGTCTATATATTCCAAGCTCATTAAGAGCTCAGCTCGACTCGAGTCCATTAAAAATTAAATGAGTCGAGCCTAAGTAGGCAAAAGCTCTACTCATTTGCACCCTTAACAATACCAGTGCAAAAAAACCATTGACATATAAAAAAAAATAAAAATAAGTAAAGTACAGAGCAGCTTTACAATTTTGCTTTACATATCTTCACATGGTTCCAACGAGCATTTCTTGCAAAATAAAGTAAGGAACCAAGTAGGAAGAAAAAAGTAAAGGAAGAAAATGACCATACATAAGTTACATCAACATCGTACTATAGAGAAAGAGGGTATGGGATTTGGGAGTGTTTTTTATCAAAGTTTGTGGAAGAAGATAACATAAAACTAAGGCTTCGTTTGTTTCAATGAAAATGATTTTTAGGAAAATATCTTTTCATTTCTTCGTGTTTATTTAAGAAAAAATAGAACAATTAATGAAAAATATTTTCCTTTATTTTGGAAAATATAGATTTTTCATTGCTTATTTTTGAAAAAAGACCTAAGGAATATAAATATATAAGTCATTTTCCTATCGATTTACAAATCTATCTATCAATTATTACTATCCAAAAATATTTATTATTAATTTTTTAATTATTTTCGTTTAAGTAGATTTATTTCTCATTATGATATATGTAATTTTTTTTATACTTAAAACATATGAATTACCTCGAAACTGTAAACGAAGGAAAAGTATTTTCATAAAAGTAACTAAACATTTGAAAATTTGTTACTTTTCTAGAAAAATTGTAAAAAATGGAAAAGACAAGTTTGGTGCAGTTTAGACTCTTCTCCGTAAAACTACAAAAGAGCAAAAATATTTGCGAGCTACTCGAGCTTGGCTCAGGCTGAGCTCGATTAGTAAATGAACTAAGCTTGAACTCAAAGTAAAGCTCATTTATCTAAACGAGCCGAACTTAAGCTTTGATTTAAGCTCGCGAGCCGGTTCGTGAACAAGCTTATTTAGGTTCGTGAATAGGCTCGCGACTATGTTTGTGAACAAGTTCGTTAATAAGCTTGTTAATAGATTTGTGAATTTTTTTTATGCATGATATATTTTCTATAATTAGATAATAAAAACAATAAAAACTATTTTTTATTTAATAATAAGGTATATATATTATAGCAATACTTATATATATACATATATATATTATATTTTAGGTTTAAGAAAAATGGAAAACAAGCTATCTAAATGAGTTGA
This sequence comes from Combretum micranthum, assembly GCA_024138025.1. Taxonomy (NCBI): domain Eukaryota; kingdom Viridiplantae; phylum Streptophyta; class Magnoliopsida; order Myrtales; family Combretaceae; genus Combretum; species Combretum micranthum. The sequence goes on along the minus strand of JAMXBD010002124.1, from coordinate 81,992 downwards.
ACTTGAACTTATATTTTAGACTTAATAAAAACTTGTTAGGCTCGATCAAAAGCTTGATTAGCTCGAGCTCGTTTCCTAAATGAGTAAAATTTGAGCTCAACTTAGACTTATTTAACTAAATGAGTTGAGCTCGAACCTCAATTTCAAGCTTGATAAAAGCTCAGCTTCAGCTTGAGCTTGTGCTTGCTAAGTTTTAAACAAGCCTAGCCCGAGCCTTTAAAAGCTTAGCTAGGTTCGACTCATTTGCAGCCCTACATCTCAGTTATCTATTTTTGTAATTATTTTTATCTTAATGATATTTTTTATTTGTTTATTAAAATATTATTTTTTCCATTAACCCTATATTATATATAAAGACACACTAGAAGGAATTCAAGTATTAGATTGGTTGCGTTGGGAAAGGTAAGTAAAGTTTGTCATTGAATTAAAATGATAGAGAAGAAAAGTTAACATATGATCTATGCCTTTCCGCATTAATTCTTTAGAAATGGATAAAATTTGAATTTTGTAATAACAAAAAAAGACACTGATAAGAGAATAAAATAGAACTTAGACAAAAAAATTTATTTTGTTATAACAAAACAAGATACTGGTGAGAGAATAAATAGAAATAAGATGATAACTGATAAGGCATAAATAAATAATACATATTGAGATATGAAGAAAAATAGGCCAAGGCCTAGAAGTAGTTTCACTATTTCGTGAAAGGGCTGCAAAGGAAAAAGTTAATGGGCCTTAACATAATCCCAGACGGGCCTCTCTCTATGTATATATATTTATATACTTTATTTCTGGGGTGGTCACCAAGCAACCATGTTGGGCCCGTGGGCTTAACTCAGTAGTGGGTACTTATATGGCATAAGGTTCTTAAGACAGTCATGACTTCAAAATCATTTATTTATTAATTTTTGTTCCCCAAGTAATATCATTTCATTTAGGCTGCATCTCTTTTGCATTACGAAATGAAGCACCAGTTTGAACTTTGACGAAACAACCGTCCAGCTTTGCATTTCTGTCTTTAATTCATTTTCATTTAAATCTTGATTATGGTTTAATAATGGAGAGGGTTAGAATAAGCTATTTACACATCAATAAAAAAGTTAGAAGGTTTTTAATTTATTTTTCCAATCTTGTCCTCAGGATATATCTAATTAGAAAATCTATACTCATGTTACTAGATTACAAAATTTAATTTAATTTATTTTTCTGGGAATAAAAACTTTTATAGTAGAAAAACATTACAAGCTAGCCTCCATCCCAAAGAAAGTTCTGTGCGGAGGGAAAACCGTACCAACATCAGGTACCTTCAAACAACTAAAGAGTTCATTGGAACTAAAATAAATTATAGAAGTATCAGCTCAATCCATTCTTGCAAGTTGATTTGCTTCAAAATCTCCCTCAAATCACTTCCAACTCGTCACTGCGCTGTACAAATACGGAGGGAATTGAATCTCAATTAAATAGAAATATAATAAAATTATCAAGAATATTACAATATTCACTTAGGATAAAAAATAAATAAAAATATTAAATAAAATATAAAATATCTATAATACCCATTATCTTTATTTAAGAAATAAGATAATTGTATAGTTGATATTTTCAAGATAAGAATATTTATGATAAAATTAAAAAGAATGGCTATTTATGGATATATTGATATAAATTATTACTCATTATTTTACCTAATAACAATTCATTATGAGTTGTTATTCCCTTAAATGGACATCGTCATAACAGCTTTACGTAGAATGAGAAGTGAACGGAATGTTGACTTTATCTAATTTTCCACCATTAAAAGAGAGAGTATACACTGTCACACCCCCTACAAGGTACCCTAGATGCATTAGTACACCATCTAACTAATCGAGGCCTCTAAAAAGTTAAATAAGTACTATATGATCAACATTCCCCATTGAAGTGGACAACTAGATAGGATCGATAGTTGTTTGAGTAAGAAAGATATTGCACATACATATGTACAAACCATAAACAAACATATCATACAAATCTAGGTCATAACAAAATATAACAACTATGGTCCTTAGAGTTTCATCAAAACCTTTTTACAACAAAGCTTACAATGAAAACAGAACTTAACTTACACTATTATGAAATAATATCTAAGTCTCTATTACACAGACGGTCTTCTTTCCAAAAGAGTTCATAATTCCTCTCTATATTATTTCCCACACTAGACCTTGGTTTCGGTCTTCTTGATTATGGCCCTATAAATCAACAGTCTAAGAGAGCGTGAACATATAAAGCTTAGTAAATAATCGAATCTTAACACATATTACTAGTATCAAACAAGTTTTGTTAACAACCATATGCAATGCACTCATTAATCATATGTAGCAAACATGGTTGGAACAACCAGAATTCAAACCTATGGGGATTTACGCCCTCCCAGGTGTTGAAGGATAAGTTTAGTAGTTCATGCTTATGAGAATCTCAAAATTAAGGAAGGAGGACTTTTTCATTCTCTTTTTGTCATTTTCAAATTCGTTTTCAAATAAATACCTCCACTTCTCTTAGAACTTGAGCAATCCCACTAAGAATTAACACTCTAAAGCTAACTCCAATACAGATGACCTCCTTCGAAGCCTGCTTAATTTCTATGAAGCTAACAACTCTATGGTGACCTACAAGCAAACTCACTAGTCCAAACAAGCATCACCACAGAATCAAAATATTAACACATGACATGAGTACCATGCTAATGCAGTATGATGTAATGAAATGCATGCCATATTAAATTTAGAAGTCCGATAAGCTTAATTCCATATTATCATGTTGCCATATCAATTTCAGATACTCAACAATGCAAACTATAATTTAATATCAAGCAAGTAGTTGTCACTTTGATTATTAAGATTTACAACTTAAACATAAAACATATGACATACAATATTTCCCATCCCCATGCAGTTAATTTATTATAGTTATAATTAAACTATATTCAATTATTTACAATCACAAAAAAAGTGATAGAATTCATGTTACTCACCCGTGCATTCTCCTTAATTGCCGTAATAGTCCACTGGGAAGTCTGAATAGTGATAAAGGGTTCTTATACGATTGAAAAGCTTGAATTACTATCTACTTAATAAAGACAAGAAGGATTAAACATGATTCTAAAACTAAAGGAGACAAAAAGACACTTTAAGGCTGTCACGCCCCCTACTACGCCCTGTACCAAAGGTCGTGTAAGGCAAGGCAACACACATGCTTCACCACGCCCTTCAGTATGCCCCATATGGAGGATCACTTGATGATTAGAGACTACCATGCCCCTTGCCACGTCCCATATTAGCAAAGCAATCCAACATAGAATCCTCCATGGGTTCTGCCACGCCTTCATGGTGACTTAGATCCCATGAACAAAAAATGACTACGCCCTCCACTACCGCCCATGGTTATTCTACATGAAACACATTTTGCACTTTACAAATTAATACACTTTAACCCACTTTACTTGTCTTAACTCCACTCAACACACTCAAACATCATCATATAAGTCTCAAATTCATAATCCACTACTTCAACTCTTCTAACCCATCTCTATTTTTCACATCAAACAACCAATCAACAAACAAACCAACCATTAACTTCAAGCTTTAGAAATTTAAAACTACTTGCCTATCACTCTATTTCTTATATCAAACAACCAAACTTATAAACATCCTATATAAGCCAATAACCAAAAACAACACTAATCTTACAACTACTCTAACACAAAAACAACAAAGATAAAACATGAGTTAACTTATCTAAACTTACTTTAACTTGAAGATGAAAGCTCGTCTTGCTTTTCTTAGAAATTGAAGAAAAGAAATGCGAAGTTGTAAAGTGGAGTGTCTGTGTGCGAGAATATCGGTTTTTGAAAGAGAGAGAGCAAGGAAGAGGAAAATTTTTTTGCCAATAAGGGATAATTATGTGCATATATATATGTATAATTTTATTTTGACTTTTGGGGTAATTTAAAAGGGATTGTGTGTGTATGTGTGTGTGAGTGTGTGTGTGGAAGTGATGGTGAGCCACCAAGATGAAATTTGCAGCCAAATGAGTTCAAAATAACATATATTAAACCATTATATTTCTAAGATATTAATATTATCAATTATTCTAACTTAAAACAAAGTTTAGTAACAATTTAGTTTATAAATCCTATTTGATGAAATAATTTCTTATAAGAATTTATATCAATATTGTTGGTAATTTATAAATTAAGTTTACAAAACTCAATTTTCTATAAGAATATAAGAATACTTAATTAACAATTTCCTTAAATCAATTCCATTGATGATTTTAAATTACTATTCTTACTAAATTGATTTGGTACAAACTATCATACTTAAATTTACTCAAGTTTCATATGCTACAACATACTCATTCAAAATACATTGAATCTTTATTTTCTAATTTTATTTGTGAAAACTTGGGAATTACATTCACAGTAAGGTTCAACAAGGTTCGCCCCCATAAATGTTTTGAATAAAAAAATGGTACGGTTCAATTCTCTTTCAGGTTCAAATCATTATCTCAAATTTTTTGCGAACAACAAAAGAGAACATGCATTGATTAATTTCTTATCTATCTTATAAGAATTTTGACCAAAATATAGTTTCCCTTTGTTAGAAACTTTAAATTTATTAATTATTTTAAATAAACAATAGGTATGAATTTATAAAACAGTTTGATAAAATCACGAGTGGCTAATCTTGTAGCCATGAACCATGATCCCATTTCCAACGTAGACCTAGAAAAGGCCATGTCGTTTTGTCCTTTACAAAGTCAAATAAAGCTTATCTATTCAAATACTTAGAAGGGATCCAAAATATAATAAAAACAAATGGATCAGTCAATATTTCAGCTAAAGAACAAAAGCTGCAGCCATCTAATCTTTCTATTTCATTCATGCATGTTCATTGATAACTTTACTTTTGTTCATCCCAATTTGGGCATGGAGACCAATAATCTATGATAAGTCACTTTCATAAAAAAAAAAATCAACATATATGATATCCTTAAGTTACCAGTAGCTTGGAAAACAAATTAGGAAACAAGAAATGAAAATAGCTCATGCCCTTTGATGGAGCAAGCAATCTAATTTAAACAAATATAGACAAGGGAGGATCTTAATTTTAGACAAAAGTATTATGAAAGAACATTAAAATTGTTACGTAGAATAATGCACAAAAAATAACATCTTCTCATCAACACAACACATGATATGGAAATGTATCCATGAACACAATCTGTCTTCTACCTGACCGATAAAGGGTATCACCAATCGTAGGTAATTCAGAAAATGTATGATTATCTATCTTCCACTTACTAACCAAGCTTGCTTCTTGCAACATCCACCACAAACCTATATTTAACACCATTCTTTTCAAGCCTGTCAAGCATTCATGCAATCCATTTTGATCACTTCTACTTGGGATATTAAGCTCTTTTCCTTAGAGAAATCAAGCATCTCCTTTGTTTCCTTCATGCTTCCTATGAAACTCCCTATTATTACCTTCCTCCTTGCACAATGTTGCAGGGAGATACCTAAAAGATGAGAACAAATCCATTAATGATCACAACAAGACATGTAAAGAAAGATACTAAAAAAGAGAAAAAAAAAACCATTTTCAGAAAATTTACAATATCCAAACCAACTACAATAAGAAGCCAGGTTTCTTATACATTTTTGTAAAAAGAGAGAACATTCGGTATTGGTCCAATCTTTATTTCTAGTCAAAATAAGTAAAATAGAGACGATGTTATATGTCACATGGCTTGCAACTTCAGATGTCGAAGGTGTCAGCAATTCTAATAATGATGACTGGAGGACTAATGAATACAAATGAACTAACCTTCCTTCAATTAAGGATGGTGATATTTATAGTAGTTGAGTCCTTTAATCTACTACCTTCAACACCTGAAGAGATATAGAAGCCAAAACATGTTGTTACTTGTTAACACATATTGAATAAAAGAGAATAAAATACTAAAATAGTAAAATTAAGTGAACAATAACAATTTTACATGCCAAGATAAGAAATCAAACCTAAGTAAAAAATCTGTAATGCTTCAAGATCCTCCTCAATGGACATTATTGGAGTTTTTTTAAGCCAATCTTGTGCACAGATGAGGGCTTCCACTATATTTGAAGCCAAAGAACTCCGGAAGACATCAAGCACTCTCCTACCAGTGCTAAAAGCACTCTCCGAGGCTATTGTTGACAAAGGAATTACCAGAATATCCTTTGCCATTATAGAGAGGGTGGAGAATCTATAAGAGATTTTCTTCCATTAATCCAAAACATCAAAAGTACATCATTATCATCAAGTTCCTCACACTTTTCTGCTAAATACTTTTCCAATTCACTTTTTTGTATCGCCTTTTCTCCTCTTTAGGTTTTGATGTATTATTTCTCAACTTTCTTCATCTTGGCCCTCATTTGTCATTTCTCCACCTGATTCCTTCATAGAACCCTAAAAAATTATGGGTAGACTCTTCTCACTATGCTCAAAACAAGGCTCATAAAAAAAAAAAAAAAAAAAAAACAGGTTTGCGAGGGTATATTGAATTTTCCCCATCAACTCATCCACCTTCTCACCATCATAGACCTCTCTTACCATATAATCCACATATGACAACTTCAGTCATGGATCAAGAATTGCAGCTACAAAAGATATAGCTTTTATATTATTTATATTTCCCCAATACTTTTCATGTTTCCTTCTCATTGTTTCAACCATGAGTTTATCAAATGGATCATTGCTTCACATTGCTCTTTAATCTCATAACCAACACCTAGTATTTTTTCCACAAATTGATTACAAGTGGCATAGAGAGAGCTAGAGATGCTCAATGTAGCATCATAAAATGCCTTTAAGAAAGGTAAGATGCCACGTGCAGATGCCTAATCTTCCTTTGTAGGCACTCCCTTCATTTTATCCTTTGCAAGTTTTAATCTAAATTTTCATCCTTTATCTCCAAGAATTCAAATGCTTTCTGGAACTTCACAGTTGACCAACATTATATAAGTGGAATTCCATCTAGTTTCAACATTTAAAGATAGAAATGCTTTACTACCTACATTGTCTTCTACTACACAACTCTTATATTGCTAATCTAAGGAGATAACCGTGCATATCTAATAGCCGCATAGATTCTAAAAATGGAATCATCTAAATTATTCAATCCCTCCTTTACAATTAAACTTAAAATATGTGCATAATACCTCATGTGAAATTACTCCCCTTTCAACATGAATGTTCCTCGAGATTGCAATTTCTTTTGAAGATTGAATGTGAAGATCCTTTGAACTTACATTGTCTACAATAATTATGAGAACTTTGGTTATGCCCTAAATTTTCAAATAAGTTTCAATTTCATTTCCTATTGCTTCCCTAGAATGGCCAGTAATTTGGCAAAAGTTTGAAATCTTTTTTTTTTTGCAATATCCAATTGTCATCAATAAAATGATATGTGAGACACAAATAACTCAAATTTTAACAAGCGTCCACGCGTCAGTGGTCAAACAAACTTTGCCACTAAAATTTGAAAGATATTGCTTTAGTTTCTCCCTTTCCTCTTTGTACAACCCTAAACAATCACGTCTTAAGATTGTATGACATGGAAGATTGAGCTTAGTTTGTAGAACACTATTATAACTAACAAAAGCTTCATTTTCCACAATCCTAAAAGGTAACTTAACAACTATAAACATCCTTACAAGCTCTCTCCAACATTTACTTTCATCAAATTGGTCACTATGTTACAAGGATAATTGCTTACTTTCACATATGCTTGGCAAAGTTTGTTGTTTGCCCATTGCCTCTTTATTAATAAATTGTTTACACCTTTTTAAATGAGTGTGTAATGCACTAGTTCCATTCATCCTAGAGTGCTTAAAGGTTATTCTCTACAATATTTACATCTTACCCTCTTATCCCTTTTTTCATCTGTTTATAAAGTCATATGTAGTCAAACTTCAGACTGTTTTCTCTTAGTAATTTTGGTAGAAGGTGAAAGGGGTTTGGTGATGTACCAGTAGAAGGCAAAGTACCACTAGGGCCGATGCTATCAATCTGGTTGTAATGTTCATGCTCAACTACTGTAGTATTTTGGTTGGGAGCATCCACATTCATTGGCATTGGCTTACTTATGCTTTGTGCATCAAATAAAGACATTTGAAAGGCAAAACAAAGAGGGATCAATTTGTTAACAAGATAATATGGAATAGCAATAAAGGATTATCATAAAATAAAATAAAAATAATTTTAATTATATAGTCAATTTTTTTTCAATTTATTAGTTCAACTCTTCAAAGTCATCGACTTAAGAACATTTTCCATTTCTAATTTCGTACAGATTTCCTGGATATCTCTACATTAAACATAGTAGATGGCCACTCAAGACAGTGGGAAAAATGTGACTCCTCTGCCAGTAACTATGCCAATCATAAAGCATCCTCCTTTCTATCCTTTCAACATAAACAACACACAAATAAAATTATTGCCAACCATCCTTTTGCCTTAAAATTAATAAATAGATATATTCTAGAAAATAATTAAACGATTTTATTTTCGGGTGATCTTTAGTAAATTTCATTCATGAAAGGACGTTACAAATTAAGGTACTACCTACTTAGCAAATTCAAAACAATTAGCACAAAACAAAAACTGAGTAGTCTTACAAAGATAGCATGCTCAAGCAATAAAATTGTGATTTCCGATGGGAGAAAGTGGCAAAGCTTCCGATTAGATAGGAAAGTTCAATGAATAGCTAACTCTAATAAAGCTATTGGGAACTAATAAACCATCAAAGTAACAGCCAACAACATTTATTTTTGTTTGATTGATTTGCAACTAGAGAGTGGCGAATACTTCTTAAGTGAGAAGAAGAAATGTGAAAAGAATTGACAAGAGAAGCAGGAGGTGCTACTAACTTTATTTAGGAAATATTACCGTATGATCTACCATTGACAGAATAACAACATCAATAATAATAATAATATGCTCCACTACACAACACGAACAGTCGTTCATCCCCATTTCCATGTATATTGCTCAATCTAGAAATCAATCATAGAAGAAAATTTGAAGAGGTCTAACTCGAAGGATTAACTACTAATGAGGTGTAAAACCCACCCATAATTGATATTTATTATTCGTTTGTTTGGGCACCCTAGGGAGAAGATTAAGGGATAAAAAAACATTGAAATTTGAATATCCTCCTTATAGTTAGAGGTGGGCAAGTGGGTTAAACGGGCCAACCCGGCCCGGCCCGCTTTGGCCCGTGGGTTAAACGGGCCAAAATTTGTTGGCCCGTTTAACCCATGGGCCAAAATTGCCTAACCCTAACCCAACCCACTTTAGCCCGGGGTTAAATGGGCCAGCCCACTTTTTGACCCTTTTAACCCACTTACATTTTTGTGAGTTAAATGGGTCAAGTTGACCCATTTAACTTTTTATATAATTGAATAAGATATTATAATATATAAAAAGAGAGTTTTATAAGGTTAATATATTAATGATTAATTTCTTATTTTTTATTACTTTTTATATAAAAATAAGTTGTCTAAAATAACTTATTAGATAATATATTTCATTTAAAACAATAATAATATATTTTATAAAAATTAGTGCATGTGCATTAATTTATCATTATTTGTTATAATTAACACATAAATTTAATTTCAAGTATAAAAATCTCAAGATAACCTCTTTTTACTACATTACCCTATAATTATTTATTTAATTTTTATAAAAGTGGATTGGTGGGTCAACCCACTTAACCCGCAGGCTAGCCCACTTTGGCCCTCGGGTTAAGTGGGTTGGGTAAAATTAACCACTTTTAAACGGCTAAAAAAAGCTGGTCCTAACCCGCTTTTAAAGTGGGTTAAACGGGCTGGCCCCGGGCCATAGCCCATTTGTCCAGCTCTACTTATAGTGATGTTGTTTCACGTCAATATATGCACAAAAGAAGTTTCAAAAGTACTAATCATTAAAATTAAATGCATGAATCAAACTCAGAGCCTTAGAGCCATGTAACTTCAATTAAAAATACAATGTTTCAAATTTTCAATGTTTCACAGAGGTAATATACAATTAACAAATGGGTTCCAAACATTAAGGGATCATAATGCAGTTTATCCAAAATTAAACATCTCCATCACAAATTTAATAAACTCTAATGCATAAAAACATTAATAGTCCATAGATCCATAAGATTCAATATAATATTAACATTTATATTCATGCAAAACACGAAAACAAAACAATAATTATAATAAAACATCATAAAAATGAATCAATAGGTAAAACAATACTAGCATTGCAAGATGCAATGGATTCTTCTAAAAATCCTTAAGTTACTTCAAGATCCTTTTCCACCCAGTCACCAAAACCTAACAAAAAACAACAACAATCTAAGACCAGATCTATAAATATGATGTTGTAGACAGAGATAGAATGAATGAAGAGAAGATAGTAAGAAAGGGTGTCAACAGAGCCAAAGGAGATAGTGAGAGAGAGCATTAGACTGTGGAAGCGTCGGAGGAGTGATTTTGTGTGTGTGATTTGTGAAATATTGAACTCTGATTTTAAGGTTTAGTGAGACTTGAGAGTAGAGACTCAAGAATATTGATTTGCGAGTGACAGAATGAGATTGTGACTGTGAGTCTGTGATTTGTGAGAGAGACAGATAGAGATAGAGCATTTTTTTAAGGCTTATGTAAAGTATAGTTCGATTCAGAATTGCGAACCAAACTGTAAACTGATTGACCATATCTCAAATCGTGCCGTAAACTGAACCATGTATAAAATAACCAAATTTTCGGTTCAATTCGATTAATAGTTTGATTAGTTATTTTGCACGGCTCTAATTAAAACTTTAGAATTTATGATATAGCCATTATATTAAGAACTAAAAAAATTATATTAAATTTCTATAATTATTTTAAATTTGAATTATTGTGGGCACAATTATAGTTAAAAATAAATAAATAAATGCAAAGATGCTAAAAGCCTAAAAGGAAAAGGGTCTCAAGGTGTTCCTACTTCCTTCGCATGGCTTGGGTTTCGATTTCCAACCAATTACGGTCGGCTTCTGTTGAGTACCTCTTAGCTCCAAGGTTCCATCAGCTTAGCAGTCGTCCGAACAAAGTTAAGAGATGCTACAGTTGAAATTGAAGCCAATGCTCTCAACTCTAAAACACTCTCAACCCTTGTCCGTATCTTCCTCCTCCTTCTGTACTTCATCTTCATCATCTTCTTCTATACAGTACTATACTCCATGGCACGGCCTGCAGAAATGGAGGCAAAGCCTACTTAACAAGAACCGGGCATGGGGACCCGATGGACCCAAACCACCTGACAACCAACACCAACCCTTGATTTCAATCGACGAATCGTCAATTGGGTCGTCTTCTTCTTTGTCTGAAATGGGTGCGGTTGTTCTGTCCACTGCAGACCCTTTGGCAAAATCGCACCTTTCCCATTGTGCTTTCTCCAGATGGCGCAATGAGAAGTTGCCTGTTGGAGATTTTTCGCCTCCTGTTCGACCCGCTAGACCTTCGAAGCCTGAATTGGTTCGTGTTGTTCTGTCTTTAGTTTAATGGTTGTGATTGTGGATACGTGCTGTTTAGTTGTAGTAAATTTAAAATAGTACTATGATTCTATTCATGCAGCTTCAGTAGAAATATATATTTTGAATATATTATGTTGATTATTTGAATGGTTCTGGCTGCGATTTGACAAAATTAAGGTTTTAAGGTGTGTTTGTTTGTTGGAAGATAATGGTAGCTGCCTTTCTCCAATTATGGGGTTAATACCACATAATGTGTTCATATGCAGAAAATAATTTCCTCATAATCGATTTCTTCTTTTTATGATTCAATGATATTTAATTATCATTAGCCAAAATCACTTGCTGCTAGGAGCTAAATAACCACGATCTCGTGAAATTATCACAACAATATTTGATTAATCTAAACTGAAGTTTCAGTTATAAGTTATAACATATAACACGTCGAAAAAAATTGTGCCTGTGCAGCAAACACAAAAATTATCATGAGGTTACTCTAACAAGCGTGTGTGATGTTCTTGTTAGGTTCTCATTGAAGGCCTGTGCAGGGGTCTCTTAAAATATATCTGTTTAGGAAGGAAAGTCATCCATCTGTGTCTGCAAAAATGAGGGACAGAAACAATAGGATTACTGAGTTGAGACTTTCCCAACTAGCAAATTCTGAGCTTCTTTTACTGTATTCTTAAGACTTTTTTTGGTTATGCACATTGCACAACTTAAATAAGATGGTTGAAGAAGATGAAGAGATAGCTGAAGACACATAGCACCAATCCTTTCTTGTGCTTGACTGCTTGTTAGGCTAATGATGGAATGGGGATGGCATTTAATAGGATTTCTAGGGGAATACATCAGGAAGTTTTCAGTTCCCCTCATAGTAAAGAATTGAGATTGAGGGCACAAAATAAATGTTCTTGCTCATGCATTCAGTATAGGCAAAAGCTAAAGTAATAAGTAGATGAAACTTTATAGATCAGCTTGTAATTTTGTGTTCTTTTGCAGTAATTTTGACATGAATCCACATTAACAAAATTGGAGAGGAACAATAGGATCCCAAGCGATGTACCAAACATGATTGTTTAGTTTTTGATAGTGCACATATTGTTCAGCTCCTGATTATGATGTCATAAATTGACATGGCTACACCCTTTCATGCCTATAGTCCAAATTTAAGCACGTGTTGATCTGTGGTTTTTCACTATATGAGGAATATGTCAGTTTGAGTAATGAGTGGCATCCGTGTGGAATGATAGGTATCCCCAAAGGAGATACCGCACCCTAAGGATTCTGGTCTGCCACTCAATGCCTATATGCTTCACAATCTTGCACATGTGGAGCTAAACGCAATTGATTTGGCATGGGATACTGTTGTCCGCTTTTCACCATTTGTGGAGATTCTGGGTGAAGGTTTTTTTGATGACTTTGCTCATGTTGCTGATGATGAGAGCCGCCATTTCTCTTGGTGCTGCCAGAGGCTTTCAGAGCTTGGCTTCAAGTAAGCAATAACAGGGCTCTTTTGAGTGTATAAGTTGTGCTCATTCATACCATACTTGAGGCTCAGATGTCCTTTATTATTTCCTGTTTGAAAAGATATGGAGATATGCCTGCGCATAATGTGCTCTGGAGAGAGTGTGAGAAATCCTGTGATAATGTTGCTGCTCGATTGGCGGCAATCCCACTGGTTCAGGTAATGTTTTGGGTCAAATCCTATATTGCTTCATTTTTCACTATATATGTTTCGTTCTTCCTGCCTTTTTGGTTTTTCATAATTGGGTTAAATGCTTTCCTACTTCTTGGGGTTGCGGATGCTGAGGATAGTTCCAAAGGCAGTCAATTTTTCTAATAAAATCATTTAATATTATTTACTGCTTGGTGTCATTTGGCTCACATCTATCACTATCTGTTGTCATAGCTTAAAGATTGTTGTGTCATGATATTTAGACAGCCTGTTGATCATTTGAATGGATTGACATGAAATTTCTGAATATCATGTAAAAAGAAAAACTAAAACTTGGGTAGCACTATGAAGTATCCTTTATTTTTGCTTAGGGAAGAAGTCAATTAATGGCTTTTTGCACTCTTTTCCTTTAGGTAGGAAAAAGGGATAGCTATCTGATTTTATATTATTGTCCAAGTTTAAATTTCTGCACATCTTCAAATCTTGTAAAGAATATTTCATAAGTCGCCAAGGATTTTGGCATCAGATTGTGTGAACTCTAAGCAGCAACCCAATCTATAATTTGGCAGTACCATTTTGCTTTTGCTTGTATTGACTCATCTTCACATTTTGTGAAACAACGGTCCTTTATATGTAGGAAGCTAGAGGACTTGATGCAGGGCCACGGTTAGTCCAAAAGTTAGTCGGATTTGGTGACAATAATACATCCAAAATTGTTGGCAGGATAGCTGATGAAGAGTGGCACATGGTGCTGTAGGCGTTGATTGGTTTATCTTTATTTGTCAAAAATTGGGTCGTGCCCCTTGCTCGACATTCAAAGGTTCACTCTGCCCTGCAAGCCAACTGATTAGTGCTCAAAGTGCAGATTGCTCATGTCTTTTTTATAACAGACTTATTGAGGGAGTACAATGTAGAGGTGAAAGGACCCTTCAATTATTCAGCACGAGATGAAGCTGGGATACCACGTGAGATTGGTAAGTCCCATACTGCATTTCTTGGTTTTTCAAAACACACACTTAAGGATGCATTTACTCTTTGAAAAGCTTCCCATAAATGTTCACGATGAAATAGTAATTTAAAAAAAAGAAAGAAAAAATAAATAAAACCTTATATCTCTTAATGTGATATCATAGTTGTTGCTATTTTCTTAGTTTGGATTCTTTAAGATATCTTGTTTGCGTTGTTTTATTCCTTTCCTTGCTTTTCCCTTGCAAATGGCATAGCTTCGGATTTGTTTCACACCTGAATGCCTTGATTATAGCGGCTAATTACAATGTATTCTACCAGGTATGAAGCACTGCTGTAAGCAAGCAGGATGACGAGCAAACAGCTTTCTGTGGTATAACATATTTCAATTGTTTTTTTCAGAATAACTTCACGAACTTTATGCTCAAGTTGTAGCTACCATTTAAAAATTTCACAATGGTGGGCAGGTATATGATAGGCTAGCTCACATCATATCCATTGAGAATGAAAACTCAAAATTAGACAGGAGCAGCTAAGGTTTTCTTAGCTGAATGAGTGGTCATTAGTCGCACGGCTTCATTCCCATACTGTGCATGATAATACCAGTGTTATAAGAGGTAAGAGTCTCAGTTGGATAGGAGTTAGGGCTGTAGTGAGGATGAAGGAACATCCAGCACTTTTGTAAGTCTCAATTCCTAGCCATTCTATCAGAAAGTGGAGATCCAACCATGTCAATGTCAGATCAGAAAATGAAGCAGGCAGCTGCCATACTTCATCAGAACTCAAGAACACATCTAGCGGGATTTTTTATTATTTATTTATTATTTTTTCGCGGGACATAAAGTTGAGAAAACAGGTGAAAATGAATGTTGAGTATAGATTATGCCATGAATGAGTTCAGAGATAAGAGTTTGGTTCAGATGGCAGAAGTTTTGTTATATCTGAATTCTCAAGTTGCTAATTATTTGGCAATTCCATGAATGTAAATGGCAGTGCATTTTTTTGTGATGATATCCACATCCTTACAATTTGTGCACCTGAGTTGTCCTAACTTCGCTAAGACTTTATAGTCGAGTAATATGAAGATTAGTTTTTCTAATGAAATTGAACTATAAGTTTGATTCCTTCCTCCTAAAAGTTGTAGTGGATGATACATGGAAGAAAATGGAAAAGGAAAAAATAAAATAAAATAAAATAAAGTGCTTTCCTGACATTTTCTTCTGTAGGATTGAAAATAAATTAAGTTTACTCATAATCTATTCAAGTTCAAATTAATTGCAAACAAGGAGGGATCGAGTTTTAAAATCAAAATACTTGATTTGGTTGACTTGCAAGATCAGATTAGCTTTTTATATGTCAGTGAAAATAATTATATAATGTCTTAAAAATGAACTTATTTTTTAATTCAAACGAGTCTAATTGAATAGAGTTTTGAGTTGATCATCATTTCAAATTGAATTTGAGCTTGAAAATTTAAATTGATTGAATTCAAATCAAGTTTTAAGTTTCAAGTTTTCTATTTGAATTTACACTAAGTTTGACATTAAATCATATTCAGTTGGAGCTTGAAAATTAAAATACTATCAAGTTTGAATTTGAGTTTGAGCTGGGAGTT
Source organism: Combretum micranthum (assembly GCA_024138025.1). Taxonomy (NCBI): domain Eukaryota; kingdom Viridiplantae; phylum Streptophyta; class Magnoliopsida; order Myrtales; family Combretaceae; genus Combretum; species Combretum micranthum. Next base: position 66,147 of record JAMXBD010002124.1, on the reverse strand, counting down.
GAATTTTGAATTCTCCATTGCAGTGAAGTTCGGCTTTATCTTCACTCTATCGATGGCCAAATCATTTTGCTTGCACTTTACGCTAAAGTTTGAAGTTGTTTAATATAGTAAATAAATAGAGTTTTAGGGAAAAGGAAAAAATAATAATTTTTAATGAAAAATAAAAATCTACTGTATTAAAAATAATTCTAATAATAATCAAGTTTTTAAAGGCGAGTTTAATGTATTTATAATGAGTTTGTCTTTTTAAGAGACTGTTTGTTTATTAATTCATCTTTTAAGGAGACAGATTTTGGACAACTTTAAATTATTTTTTTAAAAGACGAGTTTAAGTTGCTTTTATTAGGAATAATTTATGATTTGACAAAGTTTTCATAATTTTTTTAGAAATATGTATATATATTTATATATATTTACTTGAGAGTTCTGCTTATTAAATTGTTGCTTATATCTTTTGAAAGACGTTAGTTCAGCGGATAAAAAAAATTGGTATAATAAGAGCGAAGTCCTCGGCCGGAAAAAAAAAAAAAAAAAAAAGAAGTGAAGTGATAAATTTTTAGAAATATCTTACTGACGTGAATTAATTAGCGTCAAATTTATGGCCAAAACAAAAGAAAAAAATCTAACGTGCATGGCCCATGGGCCCTCGGGAGGCACGTAATTCCAAATTAAGCAATGAACATGTGGTGGAGTGGCAAGTTATGAATGCGTATGGTTCTCACTTAGGTGGAAAAGTCAGAACGTCCAATCGGTCCCATATTCAAAGCAGCACATGTGGCACATGCATCCGATTCGTATGATTTCATGGTTCAACACGTTTCAGCCAGTTAATTATATTATCTTATATGGATCCAATTTATACGTGATATGATTATAAATAAAATTATTTGTTTTTTATTATTATTTTATTAATAAATAATTTATTTAAAGACGTTAAAAATTAAGATATCAAAACGGATGAAATACACATCTATCATTTGTGGAAAAAAAAAACATAAATACATATTAGAAAAAAATAATTACTTAAATCGCTTTGTTATATCGCATCTTAGGTATAAGATACACAAATTCACTTGTATATTACATAATCAAGATGCGATATTGCGACTTAAAATAATGTGTATACTGTATCTTAGATGAGCGATACACATATATATTGCTTATGCAACATGCAATATGCGTTTGTATCGCATGTCCGACATGAATTATACAAAAAGAATTTAATATTTTATTTTGGATATATGATACAGTAATATTATTTATATAATTATATTTATCTAATTAATATTTATATAATTTTTATTTGTCGGGTGATTGGAACGTAATTTCCTCTACCAAAGCCAATAAATTAATAAGAAGCAAACAGACGTATAGCTTTTGCGTTGTCTGGGACACGCGAAGAGCTGTCAACCTTAATCACGGCAGTTTGACGTATTTATAATATTATAGTATACAGAGTAACATTGCTATACTGAGGCTACACGTACAGTATTACTAGAGGTGGGCAAGTGGGTTAAACGGGCCAACCCGGCCCGGCCCACTTTGGCCCGTGGGTTAAACGGGCCAAATTTATTTGGCCCGTTTAACCCACGGGCCAAAATTGCCTAACCTAACCCAACCCACTTTAGCCGGTGGGTTAAACGGGCCAGCCCACTTTTTGACCCTTTAACCCACTTACATATTTTGTGAGTTAAATGGGTCAAATTGACCCATTTAATTTATTTATACTAATTAAATAAGATATATATATAATAAAAAAGAGAGTTTTATAAGGTTATATATATTAATGATTAATTTCATTATTATTTTAATTACTTTTTATAAAAATAAATTTTCTAAAATAACTTATTAGATAATATATTTCATTTAAAACAATAATAATATATTTTATAAATTTTTATGGTGCATGTACATTAATTTGTCATTCTTTGTTATAATTAACACATAAATTTAATCTCAAGTATAAAAAATCTCTAGAATAACCTTCATTAATACATATTTACCCTATAATTATTTATTTTAATTTTATAAAAGTGGATTGGTGGGTCAACCCACTTAACCCGCGGGCTAGCCCACTTTGGCCCGCGGGTTAAGTGGGTTGGATAAAATTAACCCACTTTTAAACGGGCTAAAAAAAGCTGACCCTAACCCACTTTTAAAGTGGGTTAAACGGGCTGGCCCGCGGGCCATAACCCATTTGTCCAGCTCTAAGTATTACCAATTCCAGTATCTTAATAATTATACTCTTTTATAATTTTGTAGTATTAACACATCTTTTAATTATGATCCAACAGCTCTAAAACCTTTTATCTCATATTATTAATCGATCTATTTTATTTATGTAAAAAAAATCAAGAATTAAAAAATATAGTTATTTTACACATTTTATATCCATTAGTCATGTGTTTTACAATTAACCTTTATTTGTATTCACTCATTTAAAAAATCTCTATAAAACATGTGTTTATTAGTTACTTCTCTCTCTCTCTTCTTTTCAACTTCATAATTGGTTTTGTAATTAACATTTTGTACATTTTGATGATTTTTTAAAATTTTGCACATGCATGTCACTATGTTGACCACTAGTGATAATAATAAAAAAAAAAATTTAAATCAATTATTCAATTAGCGAATAATCTTTTTTATGCTAATCATAATTGCTATGATTAAGACTTTTTTTTAGCTTTCATCATTGCTTATGTACTTTTTGAAACAATAAAATTTTAAAAAAGGTAAAACGATCTTTATTTAGCATTTTAATAATTGTTTGAAACGTTGTTAACATTTTTCACTATATTATGGCAAAAAAAAAAAAAAAAAACAAATTCATTATATTTAAGGGTGAAATTCAGAAGATAAAGCTTTGTAAGAAGTTGCGTCAGCTATTGCTAGACATAGACATAGAGTACACGCGACACGGCATATGGTTTTTCTTACTTATATATTTAAAAATAATAAAATAAAATGTAAAAATTACAAAGAAGGATGAAACAAGCAGACCTGCCGCGTAGCCGCTTTGATGAATTGTAGAAAGACCTGTCCTGGTTTGACGTTAAGTGGGCCCACCTAGTGGATGCGATCTGATCCTTTGCCCAAAAACAAAAGAAAAAATTGCTTTTGTTTTTAATGGTAAAGTTAAATTTTACGACTCATAAGAGGGACCACCGCGTCCATGTTTCAGATGTAGTTATTAGTAGGAAATTTAAAGTAAATTAATACAAGGAAGATCTGTCTTAAAAGATAACATAGATTGTTTAGTGTGGCCAGTTTATTCAGAATTTTTTTTTAAAGGACTTTACTTTGATGTTAGTATCTAAATAATTTTTAAATATTATATACAAATCTATATCTTAAAAATTCTATAAAACTAAGAATTAAAAAAGGAAAAAAAAAAAGAAAGTCTAGGGTTTTATGATAAGAAAAGTAAAAAAAAAAAAAAAAGAGAAACAAAGAAGAAATAATAGAGCAATACCCAATAGGAAAGATTACTTTTCAAGCAGCTTAATGGGTAAAACAATCATTGGTGGAAAAAAAGACAAAAAGATCTTATACTATGTAAGGAAACTTTTGGTACAAGATAAATAGATCAAAATGAGTATAAAGTAAGAAAGTTAATGGAAATAGAATGGCATATAAATTTTATTTTATATTTTATAACTATGTAAAATTTTACAAATAACTTATTTATTTATTTATAAAAAATAGAGGAAAAGACAGTTATCAATAAAAATTACCATTTGCTTTTATTTTATATAAATTTTATTATAAAAACCAATCATATAATTATCCCTTATTTATTTTTCTATTTATTTAGGCTTTTCTATCCATTTCTACTTCTCTTCCAATTTTCTTTAATTTATTATTTCCATTTCCGCTGCTTTCGATACAACCAACGTGTAGGATCCAACCCAATATACATTAAACAAATGAGAATCTCCACCTATTAAATTCAATCGAATAGATACTCCAACCTTTTTTTCATAACTATTACCAACAACTCATATATTCACAATACCACCGGAAGCAGATAATAATAGTAGAAGTTGCATACAGAGAGAGAGAGAAAGGGGAAGAAAGAAAGATAGTGTGAAGTAAAAGATAAAAAGAAGATGTGTGGCGAGGATTGCAGGCCGCTGGGGTTCCTACTGGGTCTTCCATTCGCGTTTCTCTGTCTCCTCATCTCAATCGTCGGCGTAGTCGTCTGGATTGTTGGGTATTGTCTTTCTTTCTTCCAAGATTTCCATTTATTTATTTTGTTTCAATGTTCTAATAACCAATATTTTATGTTATGTGTTTCCTAAACTAGGATTTAACGTTATATCTTTATATGTATATGCAGATTGCTGTTAACACTGATATGCCCATGTTGTCTATGTGTGACTGTGATAGTGGAGTTGGCTCTGGAGCTTATTAAAGCACCCATCCATGTTATGGAGTGGTTCACTTCTCAAATCCCTTGTTAAATTAAATTAAATTAAATCCCTCCCATTTGCTTCTCTATGGGTACTAGTTGTACTCTTTTTTTTTTTTTTTTTTTTTTTTCCGTCTTTTTCTTGTTTTTCCTTTTTTTTTTTTTGGTGTGTTTGTGTAATATATAATTCAAACTCTTGATTCTTTATTGTATAATTTTGTAATATCAATGATGTAATATATTATTTATCAACTTCCTTGTTTTGCTTCTAACGTTTTTCATGCATCTGTGCTGATATAGTCGCCCTATTACCCCAACATCTTTAGTCATCTTTGATTATCTCTGCTCTGTGGTAGCTGAATCTTCAAACATGTAGCTTAATAAAACCTATAAAAATGTATATATGTATATATAGAAGCGTAGATATTTTATTATGGGTATATACTCATGGTTTTAAAATTTTAAACAATTAAAAAATTATTTTCATATTATGGCTTTTACAATTATATGAACTCTTTGTTTTTATTAACGATTGGACTCAAGAAGTACTTATTGGACTTGCACATATCATTTGTTGGAAATGGCCAAATGGTGTGATGGTACAATCTTAGACCAAAGGTGAGAAACAAGTGTATCCAATGCAAAACAGCGGCTTCAGTACTAGATCAGCATGCATGATCGAATGCTATCGTCTCTGAGAGGACTTAGACCACAACCATAAGGTGGTGACATCAACCATGCTTGTAAATTACAGTCCAGATCCAGAAATTATAATTGCTTTTAACTTTGTATTGATTACTGGGGGCGCTTTAACCTATCCCAGGCTAGAACTAAAAGTCATGTGAACTCAAAAAGTGGAGCGTAAGATACTGAACATCTGTTAACTGACCCAAACATCGAAACCCCGTGTCATGAGATGAGAGTGCCTGTTTTGTACACTCAGGACTATTGCATAGAAAGTAAACTTTCATCTTCGTGGACTTAACTGCACGCTCTTTGAGTTCTGCTGCCTAGCTGTGCGTTATCGTTGTGATTTGGTGCTTTGTAATCTTATAGTATGAAATTATCAGTTCTAAAATTAAAATTAATTTAAAAAGAGGGAGAAGAGGTGAAACGCTTCTATCACTACAATAGAGCAGTTCTGAAACATGCAAATTGACAGCCCAGAAAACAACAGATCTTTATTGATACGAAGGATTTTAACTTGCTCCTATTACATGCAAATGCAAAGATAAGCGGAAAAAACAACGCACAAACTCAGAAACTATTATTAATGTACACAAACTCGGAAACTATTATACATGTACATAGTAGTCTAGCCATTTACATCCTCTAATTGCATTGAGCTCTGCATTTCCCCTTGTCTCCCTCCGTGGTATATTCTTCCGAAACCAACTCGGTACGCTCAATAACAACGGCTCCATCCTGTCCAACACCAAGCTCTTCCGTTGAAAGTGCAATCCCTACTCTTGTCCCTATGGCCCCCAATGCACCTTCTGCGTGTCCTGTGACCGGCATAGGGGCCCCTGCCCCTTTGCACAACCCCAGTGCACCACCTCCTGCATGCCCCCTACTGACACAGGGCCCCCTGCCCTTTGCTCGCTTCCATGGCAGGACTGCTGCTTTTATGCCCCTCTCTGGGACTGTTCTCCTGCTCCTTTCTTCCTGTTTCTGTGTTGGAAGCTGGTGCTTTACTCACCACCTCTGGGACTTGTTTGCATTGCTTCAACTGCGGTTGAATCACCTTGCTTCACACTTCGGGTATTTGCTGCACAATCTTTTGAGCTGGACTAGTCGCTTTATTCAACACCTCAGGGATCCCTTGAAATTGTGCCCTTGGCTACTGAGGCCACGCCCCCTGGGATCTGCTCTACAGTGTCCATAGCTGCACCAGTTCCTTCTCTTGCCGCTTCAGCAATGGTACCCATGGCAGTAGCACCTCCTGTCAATGCTGTCTCTGCAGTTTCTTGCAATCGTCCCCACTGCAGCCGAGGCACACTTCACTTATGCTGTCAGGTATTATCTGTAGAGTTTCTGCAGCTGGCCTGCTAATTTGCTTGCCATATCGGGATTCCAACAACAATGTCCTTAGCTGCAGAAGCCATGCCCGTTGGAATTTCCCTCATACTTTCCATGGTTGCACTTGCTCCTTTGTTTGCTGCTTCTGCAGCGGCACCAATAGTAGCAGCACTTCCTTTCGTTGCCATTGCTGCAGTTCCTTGCATTGCTCCTGTAGTGATTGAGGTACCTTGCCTTATGCTCTCAGATACTTGTTGCAAAGTCTCTGTAGCTGACCCTGCTAGTTTACCCGCTGTCTCAGGGATTCCTTCAACTGTGTCCTTAGCTGCAGATGCTATGCCCCCTGGAATCTGCTCTATAGTTTCCATTGTTGCACTTGTTCCTTTGTTTGCACTTTCCATGGTGGCACCTATTGAAGTCGAACCTTCTTTCGTCACCATGTCTGTAGCTCCTTGCATTGCTCCCGTAGCAATTGAAGCACCATGCCTTATCTCAGGTACTTGTTGCAAGGTCATTGTAGCTGGTCTTGCTAGATTACTTGCTGTCTCAGGGATTTCTTGGACAATGTCCTTAGCTACAAAGCTATGCCCCCTGGAATTTGTTCTATAGCTTCCATGGTTGCACTCAGTCCTTTGTTTGCTGTTTCCATGGTGGGAACCCATGGCAGCAGCACCTCCTTTAATTGTCTCGGAAGTATCTTGCATTGTTGGTGTAGTGATTGAGGGACCTTGGATTATGCTCTCAGTTGCTTGTTGCAAAGCATCCGTAGCTGGTCTTCCCAGTTTACTTGCCGTATCAGGTATCCCTTGGATGATGTCCTTGGCCGCAGAAGCTATGTTCCCCGGTATCTGCTCTACAGTTTCCATGGTTGCGCTTGCTCCTTTGTTTGTTTCTCCCCTAGTGGCACCAATAATAGCAGCACCCTCCTTTCATGGCCATTTCTGAAGTCTCTTGCAATGTTCCTGTAGCATTTGAGGCACCTTGCCTTATGCTCTCTGGTACTTGTTGCAAAGTCTCTGTAGCAGGCCTTGCCAGTTTACTCGCTGTCTCAGGGATTCCTTGGATGATATCCTTGGCTGCAGAAGCTACGTCCCCCTGGAATCTGTTTCTAGAGTTTCCATGGTTTCACTTTCACGTTTATTTGTTGCTCCCGAAGTGGCACCCATGGCAGCAAAACCTTCTTCATTGCCAACTCTGAAGTCCCTTGCAATGTTCCTGTTGCAACTGAGGCACCTTGGCTTATGCTCTCAGGTATTTGTTTCATAGTTTCCGTAGCTGGTTCTGCTAGTTTATCCACTGTCTCTGGAATCCCAGGACAATATCCTTGGCTGCAGATGCGATGGCCTTTGGAATCTGTACCATAGTTCCCATGGTCACATCTGTTCCCCGGTTTGCAGCTTCCACAGTGGCACCCATGGCATCTGCACTTTCTTCTTCTGCCACTTTGGATGTTTCTTGCATTGTTTCTGTCATGGCTGACACACCTTGCCTCATGCTCTCAGGTACTTGTTGTAAAGTTTCTGTAGCTGGACCTGATAGTTTTTACTGTTTCAGGGATACCTTGGACAATGTCCTTTGTTGCGGTGGCCATGCCAGCTGGAATCTGCCCTACTGTTTCCATTGTTGCTCCTACTAATTGGACAGTACCGTTGCTGCAGAAGCTAAGGTTTTCCATTGTTGCACTTGCTCCCTTCTGTGCTGACCCTGTTATTCCCTGAACAGTCTCCTTGAGAGCTGTAACTCCTTGCTTTACCTCATCTTCTGCTATTGGTTTCTCCCCATTATATTCTGCTTTCTCAGTTACACCTTCTGTCTCTCCCTTGGCTGCAATTCCTCCTTGCTCCAGTGTTTCTTTGGACTTTGTTGCCTCCCTTCTGGCTGCCCTGTTGATTGGGTGGTCTCAGTCATGTTCCCCTTGTTCTTACCCTCTGCTTTCTCAGTTGCTTTTTTTGCCTCTTCCCTGGCTGCAATTCCCCCTTCTGCTGCCCTGTGATTGTTGCTCTCAGTTGTGATCCCTTATTACCCTAAAGTTAAAATCTGTGTTAGCAATAGTTCCAATAGTCAGCAAACAACATCAATATACCAATAAAAACAATATGCAGTTATTGTTATACTTTGTGTGCTTTATAATATAATGAGTCAGAGAAACGCGACTGTCAAACCTCATAGCCTTCATGCTCTTCTCGTTTAGTTGATTCCTCCGTTTCACCCTTCATCTGTGTCATCGTCATCTTCAACTGTAAATAACCTTACTTGTATCAGTTAACAAGTTTCAACTGAGAATAACCCTTTGTATTAGTTAACAGTCCCAATAAAACATATACGCTTGACCATAACGGGTAGTCATGATCCGCCTTAGCTACTTTATGGACAGTGCTATCAATGTATATGTGTACCTGTTGTTGTGTTGATCTCTTTTCCTCATACTCCCTCTTTCTCTTCCTTCTTCCTGGTGGTGTACTCGATTGCACTCTCACCGGTCCTTAGCAGCAGCATCCTTAACGGCAGTCAGCAAAGGCTTCACTGTCATGTCTGCTGCTTTATGCCCCACATCCACTGCGGTCTCCCCAGCTTTCTCTCCCGCCACCCTTGCACAACTCTCGCAGCAGCCTTTGTTCCTTCTACTGCCAGCTCAGCAGTTTTGTGTGCTGCTGCCCATCCGGTCACCACAGATTATCTTTCACATCTTCGGCTACCTTACCTGCATATTCGGCGACACCCTTCCCAGTTTCTACTGCAGTATCCTTGGCTGCCACTGCGTCTCACCAGCATAACTGGCTGCTCCTTTGGTGATATCTACCGTCTTGTCCTTGGCTGCCACAGCCTTGTCTCCCGCATAATGAGCTGCTTCTTTGTTATATCCATTGTTTTGTCCTTGACTGCCACAGCAGTCTCCGCTACATAACTGGTAACCCTGCAGCCAGATAATAATAATAATAAAAAAAAAATCAAACACACTTCAATCCCTTTCCAGATCACATTATGGCAGCTCAAGATGGTCTCGTTACCAGAAATATATGACCAAGGATGCGCATGTTCTGGAAAATAAGGGGGTTATAACAGGACAAGTCCATGTTCAACCTCATAGCAAACTGAGTTCGTTGTTTCTTCCTATCCTTGTGAACACTCCGTTCAGATATCTGAAATTCATCTTTCAAGGCTGTCCTAATATGAATTATACTAATTTTCATTACCATACGACTTCACCCTGGACCTTTCTGCATTGCTGTTGTGTAAGCTAATAAGATACATGAAAATTGAATATGATGTCATTCTTCACTAAAAATTCATCCTGAGATATAGTTGTAGCATCTTTCCCGTATCCTATTCCATTGATATAAAAAGAATATACATAGTTTATTAGAATGCCTGATTAACCTGTTCCTTGTAAGGAGAGTCTCATGTTGTGCACCCGTTTCGATTATGATGATTCAATTTTATGCCCTTTAGCTGAACTAAGAGCTCCATTCTTCAGTAATAATTACTAGTATAACAATAAAATATGCTTCAGATAATCAAAAAGTCCATGACCGAGTTATCTGAAAACAAGTTACATTCCTAGAAGAAGCCAGCAATTTGGTCTTAGTTCCTCCTCCTCACCTTTGCTAATATCCACCGTCTTGTCCTTAACTTGGCCTGCCGTCTGCACAGTAACATCCTTTGCTTGCTGCGCCTTTGGAGCCGTATATTCTTTAGCAGTCTGCGCTGCACTATATATGGTGTCTCTGTAGCCTCATCCCTTTTGAGCCTTCTCCAGGGCATGTCCTTGCTGCAGCACCCTTCTCGGTCACATACTGAGTCGTTGCCTGAGCGCCATGGACAATATTATCCTTAGCCTGAGCTGCCTTCTCTGTAGTAGTGCCAAGCACCGTGTCTTTCACTTCTGAAGCTTTTTCGGCTGCAGCACCGGTTCGATGGTTGCTTCTTCCTTGGCCTTATTACTGCTCCTCAAGGGCTCTCAATTGCTCCATGGAATTCTGTTTTCCCTGTTCTCTTAGCCTCGAAATTTCTTCCAAGGTTGGTTGAGTCTGTGTGTGGTGATCAACATTAAAAATAAGACATGACTTGACAATATACAGAAAATGTAAGTGAGTTTACAAAGACTGAAAAATGAAATAAAATGTCATATCGCTTGAGATGATATCGTTTTAACGGAAGAGAATCTTCAACTAGTTACTAGAAAATAGATTTCTAAAGGATCCTAATTTTTTCTTGCATGTGTTCTCTCTGATAACATGATAAAAGAACGAAAAGAAATGGATACAGTTCCAATATCAGCACTACATGACATACATGGAAGAGTGTGATTGATGGGAACACTGCCTGAGATACTTGCCAGGAGACTTGGTTTGTCTCCAACTATCTATGTCACCAGCAGTATTTGCTAGCAAGAACTTAGACAAAATAAAGAGGACTGAACAAACACTACCATGCTTAGTTGCAAGAATTGGACAAAGAAAGAGGACTGAGCAATACGGTACAAGCCATACAAACATGGTACTAAATGGCACTGGACAAAATTCTTTTTTCGTTTTGTGAAATATAAGGGGAAAAAACTAATCCTCTAAGGAAGTTTTAACCAGTTTTAAATATATTTTATAAATCGGATATGATACGGTGTACTCAGAAAAAATTGTATAACTAAATGCTCAATGGTATTTTATCAATAACATTTAAGATTAAAAATTTGAAAGACAACCAAGTCTAATTCTTAATTACCTGTTCCTGAAGGGTTTGTCTTGTTTGCTCTTCTTTCTGATCGGTTTTCTCCTGTCTACCTTGATTCTCTTCTCTATTCTTTGCACCGTCATGATGTGCTGTTTCTTTCTCTTTCTGGTTTTTCTGTTCTCTATCTCTCGCAGCACAAGCATCCAAAATTGTCACTTTCTCATCAAAAGCTCCAGCTTGGGTAGTCGTTTCCACTCCACTCTTCTCTTTTCCCTCATCCTGGCTGCTCTCCTTTTTCTCTACACGAGTCTCCTTATTTCCAATACTTACATCACTCTCTTTTGTTTTCTCTGCAAGCGACTCAAAATGGCAAGTCATCTTAGGAACTCTATCTTTCTCAACATGAACCTCCCTATCACTGTCTGTGTCTCTCTTCTGGGAGCTTGTTCAGAAGCCATAACGTATGACTGTACTCCAATCAACTTTACTTTTAGCGTACAGTGTTACTCGACAACTTCTACGAAACTTCAAAATGTGTTTGCTGATAACAATACCAAGAGAATATGGGATGGCCAATATAGGGTGGATGTCTTGGAACCGGGAGGTGAAGATTGATCTTGCATGGGAATGCATGGACATGTGGTGACTGCACTACAGCAACGTGTTAAAGAGGAGGAAGAAGGTGTTTCTTAAGTTAGCTTGACTTGGGGCTATTGGGTTGTTTACACGTGCGACATGTTGACACATGCATTTTGAAGAAGCTACGTGGAAGTAGAGGAGTCTTCCTTTACATTTGGGATGTTTATATGGGTCGGTGAGCACTAGCCCACGCTACGCACAGATAGGAGTAAACGAGGAAAAAGGTATGACCAACTTGAATGTAAAGAGAACAGAGAAAATAAACGAGGATACGGTAATGTTTGAGCTGAGCTTCCAAGTATATGAGAGGTTTTAAATCTTATGATATTTAAAGATTTTTTTTAGTACATTGTTCGATTTGTAACATGTCTTTAATGGGAACAATTAAACTTAGTAAATATTAGAGGTGGATGCATCTGCATGGTATGTGCTTATATATATATATATATATTCATACTGAAAAGTATAATGATTAGATTATTTATACTTGTAAAGAGAAGCAAAAAAGAAATTATACAAAGATTTACTTAAAAAGGCTATAAATTAGCAAATAGTATCTTTTTCATATTAAAATTATATACAATTTAAGAAAATTACATGACTTTGTTTTCTACTTTTCAATTAAATTAAAATGTATTAAAAATAAAAAAATTATAACAAAATGTGTAGTATTAAGTAATCAATGATAAAAAAAAAAGTATTAATAAAAACTCTACAACAGAATTAAAAGGAAACGGAAACAAAAATCTGCTATTGGGTATTTTTTGCCGTGAATAATTGATTAGGTATTTATTGATAAGTTATTGATATAAAGTTATATAACAATTAATTCCAATTTCAATTATTTTACATGAAATCAAAGTCATGGAATTAGAAGATATTAAAAAAAAAACACACACACACTAAATGATATCAAACCACTAGTAAAAAATGTGGTTTGAGAGGCGAATTTTTTCGCCTCAGTAGCTCTAAATTTTGACTCAATAGAGCTACTGAGGCGAATTTTTCGCCTCAAAATTTCGCCTGTGTAACGCGGCCGTATTAGGGAAAAGAAGGCGAGAGTCGCTACAATATTTTTAATATGAGGCAAAATTCGCCTCATTCCATCATTTATTAATGTATGAGGTGAATTTCGCCTCATCTTTAAAACATAAGGGGATTTTCGGCTCATGTCATGGGGGGTGCCATGTCAGCTAGTGAGGCGAAATTCGCCTCAGTAGTTGACATGGCATGAGGCGAGTTTCGCCTCATGTTTTAAAGATGAGGCGAAATTCGTCTCATATATTAATATTTTTTTACCGCTTTCAAAAACAATAAATACAATATGTATTGCGGTAATTTAAAAAAAATTATAATTAATATATTTTTCTACAATTTAAAAACAATAAATACAACACAATTTTTTTTAAAAATTTATAATTAATATTACAAATTTATTAATATTAATATTTATTTAAAATATTATATGTAACTTTTTTACTCTAATCACTTGAAATAATAAAAATATTATGATATTATAAATATGTTTATATTGATATAAATATTATAAATTGAAAATCATAATATACCTAAACCATGAAATAAATTTTATAAAAAAATTTGTAATTAAAATGAAAATATTATACCTTATATTATATTTGATTTTGATGTTGTTGAACTTGTAATAACAAATGGTAAAACTTGTAGAAATAAATACAAATAAAAATTAAATTAAAAATTTAAATAAAATAATTGCAAATAGAAAATGAATTACCAATGTTGAAATAATTGTGAAGGAAGAAAATTTGGAGAAGGAATCAGATCGGTAAAGGAAAAAAAAATGAAACGAGTAAGAGAAGAAGAAGAGGGTATTTATAGAGGGTGACTGGGCTGATGAGGCAAAGTTGGCCTCATATTTGGAAATCTGAGGGAAATTGGCCTCATGAGTTGGACACTGAGGCCAATTTTGCCTCACATGAGCAAATGAGGCAAATTTCGCCTCATCTTGAAAAATTTAACTTTCCTGTACCTGCCTATTTCCTCACCTGCCGTCCCACCTTTTTTTTTTTTTAAATTAATAATGTACTTTTATTACCCAAAAATGATTATGATAAATATTTATATAGAGTAAATATTAAATTTGACTAAAATATTTATATGGCTTAAATATTAATTAAAAAAATTAATTAATTAATTAATTGATTTACTAGTAGATAAGATGAAAAAATAATCTTATTCAATTGGGTAATTTACTTTTATTTATTAAAAATTAATTATAAAAAATATTTATGTAGATTAAATATATATTATAAAAATATATATTTATTAATCAATTTATTTACTATAGATAAGATTAAAAATTAATCTTATTCAATTGGGTAATGTACTTTTATTTATTTACAACTAATTACAAAAAATATTTTATAGATTAAATATTAAATATGATTAAAATATTTATATAGATTATTAATCAATTGATTTACTAGTGGATAAGATTGAAGAGTTATAATTATAAAAATATTTATATAGATTTAATATTAATTATAAAAATATTTATTTATTAATAAATTGATTAACTAGTATATGAGATTGAAGAGTTATATTTAAAAATCTTAATAAAAAATTCGTAAAATGAATTATTTACGTTTATGGTGGATTTCAAAAAATAAAATGATGGTAACATGATAATTTTTTGTATTAATATATAGTTTTGTTTGGCATTTTGTATTTTCACAAGATCTTTTAATAATATTAAACATATAAAAGTACATTTGGACTTTCTATAAAAATTTAATATTAAAATATATTAATTATAATACCATAATTATTTCATATGTAATGTGATAATTATATATTTATCGTATTTGTTATGAAATTATACGTACGAATATAAATATTTATTATTAAACGTATTTGTTATGAAATTATGCAAAATTTTTTACATATATAACCATTCCTTATTTTTTTTCAATCTGAAAAGATTAAATTATAATTTATACTCACATAACCATTCCCTCATTCACATGAAGCAAATTTCGCCTCATCCTAGTCAGCAGATGAGGCGAAATTCGTCGCTGACTAGGCTAGTGAGGTGAATTTCGCCTCATCATCCTAATCAGCGATGAATTTCGCCTCATCTGCTAACTAGAATGAGGTGAATTTCGCCTCTTAATGAAATATGATGAGATGAAATTCACCTCTGATTCTTTATGAGGCGAATTTCGCCTCATTGTTTTCGACTTCTTCACCAACTTTTCTACTAGTGACCTTTGAAAATGACTATTGTTTAAAGATGAAGTCATGCGATTAATCGAAAGAGTTATTATTTAAAAATGAATTATAGGGGGAACAGTTATAAATTTAAATAAGAGTTATGACTTTTTTGATAATTAAATAAATGTGCATAAAATAAGAATATAAACACTAAAGACACCAAAGTGATGTCTTTTACTTTTACATGAAAAGAAAGTAATGAAATAATAAGATATTTAAAAAGACACAATAAAAGATATTAAAATTTTGAAAGGAAAAAAAAAAAATTGATGGAGTGGTTGTTATCTAGAAAAGAAGTCATGGGATTAATGGAGAGAAGGGTCATTGTTTTGAAAAAAATGAGTTATGGAGGAAACAGTTATAAATTTAAAAAAAGAGTTATGGTTTTTTGGTAATTAAATAATTGTGCATAAAATAAGAACGTAAACACTAAAGATACCAATTGGTTTCTTTTGCTTTTATAATACAAAAAGTTTTAAACAATTAATTTCAATTTTAATTATTTTACATGAAAAGAATGTAATGGAATATTAAGATATGAAAAAAGACATTAAGTTATATTATCAAACTTTAAAGAGGAAAGGAAATGATTGAATGGCTGTATGAAAATGAGTCATATGATTAATAGAGGGGCAATTATTAATTTAAAAAACAAGTTATGGAAGGAGCATTTATTAATTTAAAAAATAATTATGCTTTTTTTTTAAATTAAAAAAAAAAACGCTAAAGCACCAAAAAAGTGTTTTTAGTTTAATAATATGATGATGGAATCCAAGATTCAAACATTCAAACTTATCGCTTTTTATTTTAGTTTATACCCAAATATTGGCTTAACAGGAAATTTCAAAGTTACGTCAGTCTAGAGATTTGTACCTACTATATTCTATTTGTTATTTGTATTTTTTATTGAAATTATGTTGTTTCTATAGTTTATATATTTGATAGCGATTTTGACTTATGTTTTAATATATTAAAATTTTATATTTTTATTGAAATTATGTTTCCATCCTTTCAATTTATCTTTTCAAGTTAATTTCTACAATACATAAGATACAAATTTTATTGTTGTAAAAGCTCTTTTTGATTTTAAATTTTGAAATCTGCATTAATTGATAAAGTATAACAAAAGGTAGTGACGCAATTGAGCTGGGTTGAGATGAATTACATAAAACATGAACCCGATTTGCTTCTGTATATGATCTACAAAACCTGATCCTAAACTCTATAGGATTTTTAACACTATACTCAAATCTGCTCCAATGAGGTATTAGATCGACCCTTCTTAACCCATTTGACCCAATTGAGAATAATTTAAGCATACAATCAAAACTGAAAATTAGTCTAACTCCAAAAAAAAATGACAAAATGTAAATTAAGCTATAAAAACAAAGAAGAATATATCCAAAAAATATGAAAAAAAAAAAAAGATCTCTCTCATCTTCCAAACTAAATATAACATATTATAAAAATTCAACTTTTACACATAACATAATAACAAATTTATCTTAGTATACACTATGATATTAATTTAATCTATATAAATATAGAGTTACGAGTTTACGTTTAAAGATCATATCACAATTGAAAAGTTATAGAAAGAGTGATGAAGATTTTAATTCTTTGTTTTTTATCTTGAAATTGAATTAAATTTCAATTTAAATTAATGTTTTAGATTTTATCAAATTTTCACTTGTTAGGTTTCCCATTAGATCATAACTAGCCTAGGAATGAACCCTAAACTTCATAAAATCATATAGAAGAATATCCCAAATCTTATCCTAATCCTTGTAGAATTAAAACCTTATAATAGTTTTAACGGATTGGTCAAGTTGAGTATCTTATAACGATCCGTTCAATTGCAAAGGAGTCTATAGCCAATGGTTTCAAATTTTAAATCTCTTTTGCCCCTTTTCATGAAACGTGTTATATTCTAGGCTCACTTAATCATAAATAATAATTTATAGATAATAATTTTTACCATACCAAGACTCCTTTTATTGTAGGAAGTGTTTATTATATAATAATAAACTTTTTATTGTATTCTTTAAATATTAGGATAGTTTTTGTCGTTTTATGATGATAATATTATATATTTTTTTTCCTGTTAGTCGTATAGGGAAGACTCAGATTTGAATTTCAAACAAATTATATCCCCACTTATAGCACCAGATATCATCATGAGCCCTTCTCTTCTCACTACAAAATTTAGTAATTATATGATGAAGTAATGTAATTTATTTATACGATAAAGTCGTATTTAGTACTTGAATGAGGGTTGATTTTATAGCTAACTACTTAAATTTTATGATTATTAATTTCAGCATTTGATTCTAGTGATGCCATCTTTGTTATTTTTTGTTTAAAACTATTTGCTCAATTGATTTTTTTTACCAATTATGGAATGCCATGTGTCTTAAATAATTACTTTTAATAAAAATATCCTACTTATTATATATGTAAGTAATCATATCTCACAAGGCAAAGTCAATACAAATAACAGTCCATATTTGTCAAAAAGATTATATGTTTTCACTAGAATAGCTTAATCAAAATAATTATTTGGTACATATAATGGTCATGATTGATCTTTAAGAAAAAAAAGAAAAAAAACATTTAGAAAAATAACTCGATACAGAATTAATATAAATGACATTGGTGCTCAAGACGAAGTAGTTCTTCATCACAGTGAGGGTTCTTCACAGAGACTCATCAATGCCCTTAGCGACGGAGATCTCAAAATGTTTTCAACGAACAACTCTGTAAGAACACACGTGGAAATCTTAGGCATTCGAATAGTGAATGCCCGCAGGTGCCCCAACCAGCCGCCTCACCTCGTCCTCAGAACAACTTTCCCACAAGGACGAATGACAGCAAACAATCTATCCTATAGAATTGTCATGATCCAAAAGTTCACCATCCTGGCAACTTCAGCAAGGGAAACGGACAGGAGGGACAGATACGTCCACAACTCCGACTGGCTGCATGGAATGGACAATATGAGACATCACCAGGTAGTATGTCACTAGGAGATAGTTTCCGGAAGGCCTCCCAATCTGCCTGTGATCAGTTATCTTGGGAGGAGGCACTGCAAACAATGGTTGTTCTCCCCAGAGGAACAGACACCATTGCTCCTGAGAACCAACTTCCGACCATGTGTGATAAGGTTGGAAGGCTCACATCTCTGTCAACCTGAAGTTAAATTACCCTTCATGGTATTAAATTTTATTCTCCATATTGAATTTAGTTATGGTTGATTTTGATCTAGTTAATCTAGGAGGCTACAGTGAAGTTCCTTTTTGACGTAGCGGTTGATGTGAAACTGAATTAAGGTTTATCACAAGATGTTGATTTGCATAAGGATACCTACTTTGTGTTCTTCAACACCTATTGATTATGAGATAATTCCTAGTTGTTGGTAACAAAAATTGAAACTTTAAGCAAGAATTCGAAATTTGGAAAAGACAATGACAGCTCTAAAATTTTCACTAAAATATGATATGTGACTGTTTTGTGCTCTAGGGTAAGCAATTTTTAGACTAGCTTAAATGCTGCCAAAACTAAAACCAAAAGTGTTAAAAAAAATAAAAGGGTTTTAAAACGAAGTACACATAAAGATAAGTAAAATGCCATAGATGGCATGCAAAACTAACACTCCTATAAAACTTATAAGTAAATAAAACTTACCAAAAATACTAAAATGGCTGTTTGAGCCACAGACGAAGGAATTTGGCCAAAAACTGACCTAGCTAAAAGCTGTGACTTCTTCGAGTTAGCTCGTTTTTTCAAAATGAGGCACTTAGATCACCTAATGGCAATAGATCAGTTTTTGTCCTATTTCTCTAAGTACCTATTCATCACTATCTCAACCTCATCATCTTCCCCTTGGTGGACAAAATTCTCTCTTGAATTGTCTTCGTCTGAGTTATCCCTAGCGCATGGAATAAGGTGTTTCACATTAAACACATTTGCAGTTCGAATATGACTAGGTAGCTTCAACTTGCATGCATTTTGGTTGATCTTTTGTATGATCCCCACTGGTTCAATCTTCCTACCTGATAGTTTATTGTAGTCACAAAAGAAAAACCTATCCTTAGTAATGACAACCTAAACATAATCTCCTATGTCAAACTCCATATACCGCCTCTTCCTATCAACAACTTCTTTGTATATACTTGCAGCCTTTTCTAAATTGTTCTGAACAGCTTTGTAAATCTCCTCTAGGTTATGGACAGAATCTTCTGCCTTTCCATGAATTCTGGTCCTATCAAGTAATGGTAGCAAATCAAGTGGACTTCTTAGGACAATAGAGTAAATCACCTGAAAATGGACAAAACCCTAACTACAGTTGACTGTGTGAATTATGTGCAAACTTATCTGACTCAGCTTTGATCCCAGCTTTTCACATGTTCCCCCACTAAGCTCTTCAATGGATTTCCTAAGGATCTATTTACTACCTCATTCTGCCAAGTCTATCAAAGATGAAAGTACTACTAAAATTTAGTTGAGTATTGACCATTTTCCATAAACTATGCAAAAATGGCTAAGAAATTTGGTGTCTTTGTTAAACACAATGTTGTAGGCAACCCATGCAATCTATAAACTTCCCTAAAGTACAACTGTGCAACACACATAACATCTGTGTCTTCTTATAGGGGATAAAGTGCACAATCTTAGAAAATATGTCAACTATTACAAAGATAGAGTCATTACCTCATTGGGTTCATAGTAACCTCAAAACGAAATCCATGCTCACATCAACCTAAGGTTGCGAAGGGATTGGTAGCGGCATATACAATCCTACATTTATAACTATCCTCTTTGATATTTGGCAAATTTTGCACCTTTACACATACTTCTCCACTTCTTTGCAAATGCTCAGCTAGAAATAAGATGCCTACACTAGTTGCAAAGTCCTTTATCACCCCACATGACCTTCGCCATGTAGCTCTTGAAGAATCTAATGTCTTAAGCTACAGTTTGGGATGCACAACTGATTACCCCTAAATAAAAACCCATCTTGCAACAAGTACTTTGTTATGTTATTAGCTATAACTCTTGTTGATATAACAGAAAAATAGGGGTCACTTTCAAGTAACTCAGCAAATGAATCAAAATTAAGTACCTCCACTTTCATTTTGCCCAAAAGACCCTTATGCCTACTTAGTGCATTAGCAACTCAGTTTGTGACACCAATCTTGTGTTTCACAACAAAGGTGAAACATTGCAAATAAGCCACTCATGAAGCATGTTGAGATGATGAATTCTCTATGAAACAGGTAATGATACCAATGCTTCATAGCTTACACCACAGCATAGAACTCTACATCATATGTACTGTACCTCAACTTCGCCCTTGTCAGTTTCTCACTGAAAAGGCGATTGGCCTATTATTCTAGCTTAAAATTGCTCCAATTCCTACCTTTGAGGGATTTGCATGTTGTTGGAATCTCTCATAATATTTTGATGATAACAAAAATGAGTAAAAGTCTTTTTAACAAATAAATAAAGTATAGCAATCAAAACCAAAACCAAAACCAAAACCAAAATATTTCATGATTGAACTAATCATCAGATTTTTTAGAAATTGTTTCAGAAGGTAGTTCAGAGTCATTTTCAGAAGGTATTTCAGATTCATTTTCAGAAGGAAGATCAGAAACTAAATCTGTTCCAGAACAGAAGATGCACAGAATGTTGCGAATTTATTTATACCTTATCATCTGAAGGCCTGACTCCACGAAATGAATATATTTGGGTAGTATATTCATTTTGTTCCACTAAAGTTGGATAAAATATCCAAGGGGATTTATTTCATCAATTTTATTATAAGTTACGTCTATTTAATTTTCTTGAGGAAGAAGATCGTCAGATTTTTATGTTTCACGTGGTCAGCAAATTCCTAAAGATAAGGGATATATTTTACCAAGTTCATGTTGGTTCAAATTTTCGAAACGAAGATCTTTTAAAGCTTATCTTCAAGGATAAAGGATATCACTATTTTTATGGGATAGTTTGTTGAAGTATTTATCCAAATTGTTATGGATAAACATATCAAGATATATGAGACATTATCAGATGACAGCATCAACGAAATTTGGATAAAGCTAAGAAGATTATTCGGGATTGATCATACACGTAACAGACACTTCAAAGGAGGGAATTTGCCAAGTCAAATATTTTCAATTTGAGAAGAATTCGAATTGTTTTGAACGACTTCTTTGCTAGCCGTTGAGATAAAACAATATATATAGAGGAAGCACAACAACAAGGAAGATATGATGAGAAGAACGAATCTTGCTCTAACTCTCTGTTGAAAGAAAAAGTCTTCGAGTGCATTTCTCTCAAAAGTCCTTGCGTTACAAAGTGTTCACAATATTTTTGTTCGAAAGATAGGATATTTATTGTATTTCCTTGATTGAGTATCATTCAATTTTTTTTGTGAGGTTGAGTGTTGCAAGTTATCTGTTAGACCAATTGTGAGTTATAGGATAACCGTGAGAATTGGGACAGAGTGTATTGTAGCCAAGAGGATTGGCAAGACAAGCTTGTAACTTTTGATTTTGGATATAGTGGAACAAACCGGTGTGGAATACCGGGTCCCCAACGTGGAGTTGGAAGAGAGGACTGACGCTCGAGGCGGAACCTCTATAAATCGATTTGCATTTTTCTCTACCCTACTCTTTTTATTTTCGTGCAATTTATATTGAAGTATTTGATAAACTGTCACGTTTCAGAACCTGTTTCAGAGAGTACTTCAGAGAGTTGTCTGTATTCCGCATAAAATTAAATTTGATCTGTTTTGAATTAAAATAGATATACAAGTGTGATTATCAGCTGTGATTAGTTTCTAAACAGCAAGTTTAATTAATTCTAAGTTTAATAAAGTAATCAAAAGGAAGTGAATTGAAAATTTCGAAAAGAATTTATTTTTGTGAAAAAGCAATTCACCCCCCCTCTTGCTTACATTATTGGGACCAACAATTGGTATCAGAGCTTGCCTCAATTATTATTGAGTGATCCAAGTATCATGGCTGAAACAAATATTGCAGTGAATAGAGCACCTTATTTTAATGGTTCTAATTATCCTTATTGGAAAATGCGCATGGAGACTTACATCAAGGCTAATGATTTTGACTCATGGCAGGTGATTTCAGTTGGAGACTATCAAGTGAACGTGACTGCTGAAGCACAATTAACTCAAGATCAAAGAGAGCAATAGAGAAGAACAACAAGGCTAAGAACCTTCTTCTAACTACTATCTCACCATCTGAATTCTATTTAATTTCATCTTGCATTACTGCTAAGCAAGTATGGGATACACTTAGTGAGACCTATGAAGGAACGAGAACAATTAAAGATACTAAAATCAATGCTCTCTTGCAAAGATATGAATTGTTCAAATTCAAACCTGAAGAGAAAATTAAAGATGCTTTTGATAGATTTGTTTCTATAACTAACGAGTAGCTTCTCTTGGAAAGAAGATAGAGGAAGCTGATCTTGTCAGGAAAATACTAAGGATCTTACCTATAGCTTGGGATGCAAAGAAAACGGCCATTGAAGAAGCAAATGATCTCAGCGCTTTAACCTTAAGTCAACTCAAGGAGAAACTGATGGCGTATCAATCTCACATAGATGCTACTGAAGAAGCAGAAGGAAGCAAGAAAGCCATTGCTTTTAAAGCAAAGGAAGTTCATGCGGATGCATCAGATTCAGAGACCAGTAGCAATGATAGTGATGACATCAACTTGTTGGCTAAAAGAATTGGCAAAATTCTGAGAAGAAAGCAAGGTAAGAAATTTACTAAAAAATTCGAAACTAAGAGATATGATGCAGGTAAATTCTTCAAGGACAAAGACAAGAAAAAGGAGATGAAAGAAGAGAAGAAACAAGAAATTATTTGTTATGAATGCAAGAAGCCTGGTCACATTAAATACGAGTGTCCATCACTGATTAAGAAAATTGAGAAGTTCAAAAAGAGAAACAAAGCCTTGATGGCGACGTGGAGTGACCTTGACGAATCAGAGACAGATTCAGAGGATAACTCAGAGGATGAAAAGGATGATTCAAACATATGCTTAATGGCACAATCTGAGGTAAATTCAGAACTTGATTATGTTTCTGATGAGGATGTAATGATTGAAATGCAAAACTTATTGAAATCATTGAAAAAGGCACATGTTAAAATAAATAAACTTGATTCTGAAGTTAAATCTCTCAAAAATGAAAAGGAAGTTGTTATTCAAACAAATAGGTTACTTATGGATGAAAACGACATATTGAAACATGATAATGAAAAATTACATGTGAAAGTGAATAAATTCATGAGAGAGAATAGTATACTAAAAGAAGAGACTAAAGAACTTAACAGAAGAATAGGAGACTTATCTCAATCACTAAAGAATACGTTCAGTAAGTTCAATGAGAGTGACAAAAAGTTAAATATGTTGATTTCCTCTCAAAGAACTGATAAAATAAAATATGGCTTAGGATTTGAACAAGGTAGCAGTAGTAAGAATGTTCAAAAAACTGTATTTGTTAAAGGAAAAGAATCCTTATTTAAGGAAACATCTACAGTTAACAACACTGTAACAAAGAAAAAATCTGACAGTCCAGTCAGAGGGTATTTCAAGGGTATATCAGAAGGTACCCAGATCAGAACAGAAACTTTACAAGAAGAGGGCAAGTGAAGGAACAGGTAAGAGGATATTCTAGAAAATATCCACATCAGTTCCAGAACAGGAACAATAGATATGGGAATAGTTATTCTTATGCTTGTTATTTTTGTAATAAAATTGGCCATATTGAGAAGTTTTGTTTCTACAAGAAAAACAAGCTCATGAAACAACAAGTTGATAACTTTGAAAAGAAGAGCTTGAATTTCAAAGGACCCAAACTTGTTTGGGTTCCTAAGAAGGTTTAACCCTTTGTTGATACATGTAG
The DNA here is from genome assembly GCA_024138025.1 of Combretum micranthum. Taxonomy (NCBI): domain Eukaryota; kingdom Viridiplantae; phylum Streptophyta; class Magnoliopsida; order Myrtales; family Combretaceae; genus Combretum; species Combretum micranthum. The sequence goes on along the minus strand of JAMXBD010002124.1, from coordinate 42,221 downwards.
GAACAAGAAGCAAAGCTTAAAGGAAAATGGTATCTCGACAGTGGGTGTTCGGGACATATGACTGGAGATGCTTCTTTGTTCACAAGTATTAATTGGAAAGAAAGAGGATATGTTAAGTTTGGTGACAATAGTAAAGGTAAAATAGTGGCAACAGGTACTATTGGTCTATCTCCTCATACAATTGAAAATGTTTCTCTTGTTGTTGGATTAAAACATAATTTATTAAGTATAAGTCAATTATGTGACAAGGGTTACAAAATGATTTTCGAACATGATAAATGTTATGCTTATGACAAGAATGGAACAAAACTATTTGAAGGATATAGAAACAAGAATGTTTATTTAGTCAAACCTTCAAATGTAACTTTCGAAAAATGTTTCTTTGCTATGTCTGAAAATATAAAAATATGGCATAGAAGACTTGGTCATGTTAATTTCAATCAACTCGAAAAACTATCCAAGAAGAAAATTATTTTTGGCTTACCAAGAATAAATATAAAACAAGACATTAAATGTGAAACATGTATGAAAAATAAAATGGTTTCGTCACCTCATAAAAGCAAGAATGTAATCTCTACTAAAAGACCATTGGAATTGTTGCATTTAGATTTATTTGGTCCAACAAGAACTTTAAGTCTTGGTGGATGTCGTTTTGGTCTTGTAATTGTTGATGATTATTCTAGATATACATGGGTGTTTTTCTTAAAACAGAAGAGTAACACATTTGAAGTATTTGAAAGATTTGCTAAGCAAATTCAAAATGAAAAAGGAATGTCCATAATAAGTTTAAGAACCGATCATGGAAGAGAGTTTGACAATGCTTTATTCATAAATTTTTGCGATGAAAATGGTATAGCTCATAATTTTTCCGCTCCTTATACTCCTCAACAAAACGGGGTTGTAGAAAGGAAGAATAGAACTCTTCAAGAAATGACAAGAACTTTGTTAAATGAAAACAAAGTAGCTGAGTTTTTATGGGCAGAGGCTGTATCAACAGCATGTTACATAATAAATAGAGTGTATCTAAGACCATTAACTTCAAAAACATCATATGAGTTGTTTAAAGGAAGAAAACCTACTGTATCTTATTTTCATGCTTTTGGATCTAAGTGTTATGTGTTGAAAAACAATCTAAATATGGGAAAATTTGATGAAAGATCCGAAGAATGTTTATTTGTAGGATATTCCTTGAACAGTAGAGCTTATCGTGTTTTTAACTTAAAAACAAGAATAATCGAAGAAACTATAAATGTAAAATTTATTGAGAAAATTGAGGATTGATTTTGATGATGAAGAGAGTGAAGAATTAGTTAAAAAGGAGGATATTAGTTCTCAAGCAAAAGATGAGCAGAATTCTGAAACATCAGAAGAAGTTGCTCCTCAAAATGATACAGAAACTGAGTCAGAAGAAAACTCAGAAACTCCTTCAGAAGCTATTTCAGAAGGTATTTCAGAAAGTAGCAGAAACTGGAGGTATGTATCTGCACATCCATCTGAGCAAATTATTGGTGATTTAAATACAGGAGTAAGAACTAGAAGTAGTTTACAAGAATTTGAAAGTCATTTTGCTTTAATATCAGAAATTGAACCTAGTAATATTGATGAAGCATTAAATGATAATAATTGGATTGAAGCAATGCAAGAAGAACTCAATCAATTCCAAAGAAATCAAGTATGGAATTTAGTACCGTGTCCTAAGGATAAATCAATAATAGGCACCAAATGGGTATTTAAAAACAAACTTGATGAAAATGGAAAAATAGTCAGAAACAAAGCTAGACTTGTAGCTAAAGGATATTCACAAGAAGAAGGAATAGATTATGATGAAACATATGCACCTGTAGCTAGGCTTGAAGCAATTAGATTATTACTTGCTTTTGCATGTTACAAAGATTTTAAATTATTCCAAATGGATGTTAAAAGTGCTTTTTTAAATGGTTATATTAAAGAGGAAGTTTATGTACATCAACCACCTGGATTTGAAGATCCATCAAAAGAAGATTATGTATTTAAGCTAAGAAAAGCGTTATATGGTCTTAAACAAGCTCCTAGAGCTTGGTATGAAAGATTAAGTGAATTTTTGATCTCAAATGGTTTTTCAAGAGGAAAAGTGGATACAACTTTGTTCTTAAAACATTTTGAACAAGATATTCTGATTGTTCAAATTTATGTTGATGATATCATTTTTGGATCAACTAATGAGAAATATTGCAAAGAATTCTCTAGTATGATGCAGGCTGAATTTGAGATGTCCATGATGGGAGAGCTAAATTTCTTTCTTGGTTTGCAAATTAAGCAAACAAAAGATGGAATTTTTATCCATCAAGAGAAATATACAAAACAAATAGTGAAGAAGTTTGGTTTTGAGAATTGTAAAGGAGCTGCAACTCCAATGAGCACAACTACAAGGTTAGATCTTGATCTAAAGGAAAAAGGTAAATGAAAAGTTATATAGAAGCTTAATTGGTTCTTTATTATATCTTACAGCTTCTAGACCTGATATATTGTTTGCTGTATGCTTATGTGCTAGATTTCAAAGTGCACCTACTGAATTACATTTAAAAACAGTTAAAAGAATCTTTAAGTACATTTCTTGTACATCTAAGATAGGCATTTGGTTTCCAAAGAATAAAAATTTTGAATTACTAGGATATTCAGATGCAGATTATGCAGGATGTAAAGTAGATAGAAAAAGTACTTCAGGTACATGTCAATTTTTAGGAGATAAATTAATATCTTGGTCTTCAAAGAAACAAAATTCTGTAGCTCTTTCAACAGCTGAGGCAGAATATATTTCAATTGGAAATTGCTGTGCTCAAATCTTATGGATAAAACAACAATTGAATGATTATGGAATTAATTGCAAAAATGTACCAATAAAATGTGATAATACTAGTGCAATTAATTTAACCAAAAATCCAGTTCAACATTCAAGAACAAAACATATTGAAATAAGACATCATTTCATAAGGGATCATGTAAATATTGGCAATATTAGTATTAATTTTGTCCCTACAGAAAGACAATTAGCTGACATTTTTACAAAACCCCTTGAAAAATCTCGATTTGAATTTATTCGTAATGAAATAGGAATATGTAATCCTTTGTAATTTCTGATATTTATTTTGCATTAATTGCTCGATCAGAAATTTCATTAGATTCATTTTCTTATACTCAAGTAGTCTCAATTTACGAGATTCTTTATGTTGGAAACATAAATTCGTGTTAAGAGGATTACACGATTAAAGAGGATGAATAAAAGATATTTTGTTTTCTGTTGGAAATCTAAACAGAATTAATAACTGATCTTGTGCATCGTGCAATTTTTAACCATCGATTTTCTCTCTCCTTCCATTTCAAAATTTATCTTTTCTCTCTCAATCTGCAAAATCCTCTCGTGTGTTGTTCAAACCCTCACGTTTTTCCTTCAACATATGGCTCCAAGAAAATCTTCCGAATTCAATCCAAGGGTTTCAAATCTAAACCATCTAAAACCCCCGTTGAAATCTCTGTGGATTCTGACTCTCAACACAGTTCGAAATCATCTAAGGGTGTTCATGTTGAAACAACACCAAAGGCAACCGCGATAAGGTCTAAAACATCTCAAGATCCTTCTTTGGCAAAGGATACTGAAAAAGAAGTGACTGAGGAAAAGAGTTCATCTGAGGAACTCGCTTCTGAATCCACTAAGGAAAAGGAAGTTGATAACGAAAGTGGTTCAGAATCGGATGCTGAATCAGAAGCTGATTCAGACGCAAAATCAGAGAGTGCGAAAGCAAGCTCTGAATCTACCTCACCCTCTCCGTCTTTTCAGAAAAAGAAAGCTGACCTAAGAAGGTATCAAAAAGGGGAAATAAACAGAAGGAGGAAACCCTAAAACCTGTCAGGTTGGTTAAATCCAAAATCCACCCTTGTTCTTTTATCGATTTCCAATTCTTTGAAAAGAAAGGTTTTATGCTGTTTTTGGCTAGACAGAATAGGAGCTAAAGGGTTGTGTGATTTACGCATTGATATAATTGGAGAATTAGTTGAAGAATTTTACAAGAATCTGAAATTTGAAAATGAGACTTTGTTGATCTCGAAAGTTGGAGGAAAAAGGATCGTGGTCAATAGAAAGATGCTGATTGATTGTTTAGGTCTGTTAGATCATGGGGATGATCACGAGCTGATAACCTTAGGTAGAAATGAATCTATGCAACTCTTGAATGATGGCATTGGAAAGTTTCATGCCAAAGATATTTTCATTTCTGAATTCGAGTTGTTGATAAGGTTGCTGCACAAATTGTTATCGAGTGCATATTACCAAAGAAAGGAAGTCCTACTTCCATTTCTAAAGAGGAGGCAATCATTGTTCTGGGGATGAAGTTGCAAAAACAACTAGACTTGCCTAGGATTATCTTACGGCACATGTGGAGAAATAAAAAGCACATGATTTATGGAAACATAATCATGAAAATTTTGCAAAAACATCATGTGAAGATGCCTAAGCATGTTCGTAGTCCTCAAATAATGAAGAAGATTGGTGATAAAGTGATTAAGCACATGAGTATTTCGATAAAGGAGAAATTTTGGTACAGCATTGATGGAGCTTTCTATGTTCATCCGAAGAATCGCAAGAGAGAATTGACTCTCAAAAGAATCTTGGACGAAATAGAAAAAGAGGATCCACATGGTGTTGAAAATCAAAGAAGAGGAAATCTGATAAGGATGCCAAAGGAAAAGGGAAGGCTCCTGTTGCAGCAAAGAAGAGAAAAAGGGATTATGAGTTGGGGACTGGGAAGAAGTTTGAGATCAAAGAAGGGCAGACTGTTGAATCAGATTCTGATTCAGAGACTGAATCAGAGGGTATTCCCTTGAAGCCACCAGGAGAGACGTCCCAACCTATCTCTCTCCAACAGATTGACAATCTCATTTCTTCTCGAATGGAAGCATTCTTGAAGAAATTTGATTTGTCCTCTGTTCAAAAATCTCCTTTAGTCCTCCCCGATCCTCAAGTGGAAACCAATCCATCTGAGCCAATTTCTGATCCTGTCTTTCCTACAACAACACCTGGTTCATCATCTCCACCTGCGGCTGACATTCCTAAAGATCCAACATCTCCATCAGCTGCTGGAATCCCTCATGTGCTGATCCTGACTCCATTCCACCTACAGAGGATGTAGAGCAACCAGCAGAACATGTTCCTGAACCAACTCCACCAGTTGCTGATCCAATGGAACAAGTTCCTGCTACAGCTGAGGAAACCCCTGTTGCAGCTAAAGACATTCCTGTTGACCCTACTCCTGAACAACAAGCTGCGGTTTCTCTCCTATCCATCCCTCAACAATCCCCTGCTGAACAACAAACTGATTTTCACTATCTCCAACTCCAACTCCTGCTAAATTCTCTGGCAGGAAGAAATCTCTGGCAAGGAAAGACATCTAGAAAGAAATAGAGTCTTTATTTTTTTAACAGACAATTTCTCTTAGCGAATTTTCTATATTTTGTTTTCGGTTTGTAATGAAATATTTTCTCTTTTGGATATTTTTGTGATATTTTTTTGCTGAAATCTCTATATTTCCTTGACTTGAATGAATTTTATATGCATAATTCAGGGGGAGTTATTTTTTTCTGATAACAAAAAGGGGGAGAAGATATATGATGAAAAACAAATCTTAAGATATCAATATAGTTTGTGCAATATGCTTATGATATGAGATTTGATTATATTTGTGAGTTAGTGATTGATCCGTATGTATGAGTTTTGGTTAAATCTGATATGTTTTTGATATATGATATTATATTGTTTTTAATCATAAGGTTTTGTTATCTTCAAAAAGGGGGAGAATGTTGGAATCTCTCATAATATTTTGATGATAACAAAAAGGAGTAAAAGTCTTTTTAACAAATAAATAAAGTATAGCAATCAAAACCAAAACCAAAACCAAAACCAAAATATTTCATGATTGAACTAATCATCAGATTTTTTAGAAATTGTTTCAGAAGGTAGTTCAGAGTCATTTTCAGAAGGTATTTCAGATTCATTTTCAGAAGGAAGATCAGAAACTAAATCTGTTCCAGAACAGAAGATGCACAGAATGTTGCGAATTTATTTATACCTATCATCTGAAGGCCTGACTCCACGAAATGAATATATTTGGGTAGTATATTCATTTTGTTCCACTAAAGTTGGATAAAATATCCAAGGGGATTTATTTCATCAATTTTATTATAAGTTACGTCTATTTAATTTTCTTGAGGAAGAAGATCGTCAGATTTTTATGTTTCACGTGGTCAGCAAATTCCTAAAGATAAGGGATATATTTTACCAAGTTCATGTTGGTTCAAATTTTCGAAACGAAGATCTTTTAAAGCTTATCTTCAAGGATAAAGGATATCACTATTTTTATGGGATAGTTTGTTGAAGTATTTATCCAAATTGTTATGGATAAACATATCAAGATATATGAGACATTATCAGATGACAGCATCAACGAAATTTGGATAAAGCTAAGAAGATTATTCGGGATTGATCATACACGTAACAGACACTTCAAAGGAAGGAATTTGCCAAGTCAAATATATTTCAATTTGAGAAGAATTCGAATTGTTTGAACGACTTCTTTGCTAGCCGTTGAGATAAAACAATATATATAATAAAGAGAAGCACAACAACAAGGAAGATATGATGAGAAGAACGAATCTTGCTCTAAACTCTCTGTTGAAAGAAAAAGTCTTCGAGTGCATTCTCTCAAAAGTCCTTGAGTTATAAAGTGTTCACAATATTTTTGTTCGAAAGATAGGATATTTATTGTATTTCCTTGATTGAGTATCATTCAATTTTTTTTTGAGTGAGGTTGAGTGTTGCAAGTTATCTGTTAGACCAATTGTGAGTTATAGGATAACCGTGAGAATTGGGACAGAGTGTATTGTAGCCAAGAGGATTGGCAAGACAAGCTTGTAACTTTTGATTTGGATATAGTGGAACAACCGGTGTGGAATACCGGGTCCCCAACGTGGAGTTGGAAGAGAGACTGACGCTCGAGGCGGAACCTCTATAAATCGATTTGCATTTTTCTCTACCCTACTCTTTTTATTTCGTGCAATTATATTGAAGTATTTGATAAACTGTCACGTTTCAGACCTGTTTCAGAGAGTACTTCAGAGAGTCTGTATTCCGCATAAAATTAAATTTGATCTGTTTTGAATTAAAATAGATATACAAGTGTGATTATCAGCTGTGATTAGTTTCTAAACAGCAAGTTTAATTAATTCTAAGTTTAATAAAGTAATCAAAAGGAAGTGAATTGAAAATTTCGAAAAGAATTTATTTTTGTGAAAAAGCAATTCACCCCCCCTCTTGCTTACATTATTGGGACCAACACATGTAATTCAAAAGGTTGATGAAAATCCGGCAATACTAGAATCAGGGCTGTGGTAAGATGCTACTTAATTTTCTCAAAGGCCCTCTCTACTTCATATATCTATAGAAACTTCGCACCCTTCATACAATTCTTGATGAGAGCCATAATGCTCTTGAAGTGGAGTATAAACTGCCTATAAAATGATGTCAAGCCATGGAAGCTTTAAACTCTAGATAGTGTAGTAGGTCTAGGCCATTACCTAACTACTTCCACTTTAGACTTATCAACCTGTAAACCATTAGTAGAAATTATGTAGCCAAGAAAGAGTACCTCTGTGGTCATGAATATACACTTCTTCAAGGCATAATATAAATTTTTCCTATATAGCATACTAAGAGCATCTTGCAGGTGTTTGAGATGCTACTTTAGGTCAGCACTTAAATCAATATGTTGTCAAAGTGCACGACAACACACTTTCTAATGAATGGCCTCAAGATCTGATTCATCACTCTCATGAGTGTGTTGGGTGCATTGGACAATCCAAACGACATAACCAACCACTCATACAACCACTCTCGTATCTTAAAGGCTGTCTTCCATTCATCACCAACTCAAATGTGAATCTATTGATACCTACTCTTCAAGTCCAACTTCGAGAATACCTTAGCACCACTCAACTGGTCAAGTAAATCATCCAAGCGGGGAATAGAAAAATGATACCTAATAGTAATCTTGTTGATAGCCCAGCTGTCCACATACATACGCCAAGTGCCATCCTTCTTTGGAGCCAGAAGAGTAGAACTGCACATGGACTCAAACTCTCCCAAATAAAGCCCTTGGCAAGAAGCTCTTTAACCCGCCTCCTCAACTCCTCATATTCCGTAGGGCTCGTTTGATAACGTGGCCTATTTGGAAGGGCTGCACCAGGCTCAAGATGAATATGATGTTGAATATCACGCAATGGTGGTAACCCATCTGGCAACTCCACAAGAAATACATCCCAGAACTCCTACATAATCGAAATAGCCACTTCAAGTACTTCTACCTCCTTTTTAACCTCCTTCCCCATTAGAGCAAAAAAAATATCATAATCCTACATCTTCTTCTCAAATCTAGCTAAAGACAACATATTGGAACTAGTACCCTACTTGCAGATTTGGATTCAATAGTGTCCATGTTAGGAGCCAACATGATCTTCACTCCTTTATATACTAAATTGTAAGCGTTAACTCTTCCATCATGAGTCATACCTCGATCAAATTGCCAAGGCCTCCATAACAGCAAATGGTAGGCATCCATCATCACCACATCACACTAGATAGAGTGCTTATATTTAGAACCGATGGAAAATGTAATTAGTGCTCATTTAGAGACACTTACCTTGCCACCTTTTCTTTATCCATACCAATTTGTAAGGTTTTGGGTGCTGCTCAGGCTTAATGCCTAATTGCTGCACAGCTTTTATGGACATAGTGTTCTCATAGCTTCCTGAGTCAATCATGAAGCAACACACTTTCCCAAAATAGTATAGGTAGATTGGAAAATATTGCTTCTAAGCCACTTTTCCTCAATTTCCTTAGGAGTCATATAAGATCTCTTAACTACCAGATTCTCTCTACCATCTCCTATCACAAATTCCTCTTCATTATACTCAGTATTGAAGACAGGTCTTCCATCACCCACAGATTCATACATAGCTTCATCATCTTCATCCTCCTCAATTTCAACAAAAAGTGCCTTCTTGTCAGCCTTCCTACATTCATACTATCAGCGACCAGTTTCACCACATTTGAAGCACTTCACCCCATTAATGCTCGGTCTGCTGATACTAGGCTTTTTGAATCACCCGGTAGTGTTGTTACTAGTAGTTACATCCCCTGCATGATTTACTCCACTACCACCACTACCACTCCCTGTCACATCACTACTATATGCACCACTCCCAGATCGCCTCTACTATTTCTCAACAATCAATGCCCTCTAATGTGCTGCTGATACACTAATAAGGTCAAATAAAATTGACCATATCTTGTATTTGCATCCTTAAACCCTCGATGTATCTAGCAACTAACTGATCATCTATCTCTTGAATTTCATTCCTAGCTATCAACTGGTAAAATTCAGAGGTATAATCATCAACTGACTTGGTGCCCTATTTTAGATTTTGCAGCCTTTGATACATGATGCACTGAAAGTTGTAAGGCAAAAATGCCGCTCGTAGGTGCTTCCTCATGTTCTCCCATGAGGTGATTTTTGACTTTCCCAGCATAGTTTGGGTCAATTTCAACTGTTGCCACCATGTTGTGGCCTTACCATGCAATCTGTTGCTACCAGCGGCACCTGTTTGTTATCATGGACCCCTTTGAACTCTAGGATCTCCTTAATTGTGGCCAATTAATCCAAGAACTCTTCTGGTTGGAGGCTACCATGAAACTTCGGTATCTCTGTTTTCATACCAAGTTCCTAATGCCTTTGCTCTACCTCTACATGAAGCTTACCATGCCTGCGTGATACTTCATCATATTATTCATCCTTCTTAATAGAAGAGGAATAATCATCTGCCTCATCAGCATTTGGCATCGAATTAGGGTTTCATCCCCCTTTAAGGTTTTCATTCCTTTGGTTGCCCATTAACGCACTCATTCTTTCTGTCAATTGATCTACAACCCCCTCCAACCTAGGTTATATTGCCTCATCGAGCCACTCATCAATCATCTGCTCAATCCTTTGATCTAGATCATTGTGATCATAGATCTCATCAATTGTAGCACGACATTGATTAGCTTGCCCACAGGGTGCCATTGTTACCAAGAGCGAACCTGACTTCGATACCAAACTGACGTAGTAGTTGACGTGAAATTGTATTAGGGTTTATTGCAAGACATTGATTCTTGTACGAATACTCAGCTTTTGATCTTCAACATCTATTGATTCTATGAATTTCTATGTTTTTTATATCAAAAATTGAAAATTTAAGCAAGAATTTGAAATTTAGGAAAAGAGCAATGACGACTCTGAAATTTTCACTGAAAAATATGGTATGTGACTGTTTTTGTGCCTTAGGGTATACAATTTATATGCTAGCTTAAAAGCTGCAAAAAATAGAACCAAAACTGTTAAAAAAATAAAAGAGTCTTAAAACGAAGTACACATAAAGACAAGTAAAATGTCACAAACAGCATGCAAAACAAATACTCCTATAAAAGGTTATAAGTAAATTAAAACTTGCTAAAAATACTAAAATTGACCAATTGAGGCCTTAAACAAAGGTATTTGACAAGAAATCGGCCTAGCTAAAGGCTATGACTTGTTTGAGTTCGTTCATTTCCTTCAAGATAGGATCTTTAGATCACCAAATGGTAACAGACCAGATCTGTCCCATTTCTCCAAGTACTTGTTTGCCACTATCTCAACCTCATCACTTTCAAAATCATCTCATGGAATACCCATGGTTCTCCTCTAAACAAGAGAATGGCATGTTTGAATATCTTGATTGATATGTATGCATCAGATATCTTAATGTTTCTAGAAACTCGTATGTTTGAAGCTGATGTTGAAGTTCTTTGACAACGACTACACTTCGAGAATGTATGTAGTGTTTCTGTTGTGGGTTTTGGGGGTGGTATCATAACCTTATGGAGTAACTTGGTGCTTGCAAAGTCTAAGACTACAAATCTATCAGTGTCTGTACAAAGGGTTGCAGCAGACAATGTCCTCTTACTTCAAGAAATTATGGCTAAAATAGATAAAAAAACGTAAAATAAAGGGATGGATGGTATGGAAGATAGATGTAGAGAAAGCTTATGATCGTATGGATTGAGACTTCATCATTAAAGTTCTTTAGGAGGTAAACCTCCCCAAAAGATGGGTTAAACTTGTTACCTCTTGTCTAAGCATGGTTTCTTTTTAGGCCAGTTAATGGTGCTGATACTGAATCTTTTGAAGGTTCTCATGATTTGAGATAATGGGATCTTTTGTCCCCTTACTTATTCATACTGGCGATGAAATGGATAAGCCATACCAACACCTCTATGGTAGACCTTAACTGGTAGAAGCTCATTGTCTTTAGAAACTCTAATGTGAAGCTTTCCCATCTCCTTTTTGCTGATGATATCATCATGATGGGTGAAGCTTTGGTGGAAAAAGCCCTTACCATTTGGGAGTTCATGACTTTCCTTAGACAAATATCTGGTAAAAAAATTAATCTTCATAAATCCAGGATTATTTTTTTGAAAAATGTCCACAAGGACACTAAATAGCTGATTATGCAGAAAATTAACCTTAAAGAAGATAGGAAAATTGATAATTATTTGGGGTTCCCTATTCTTAGGAATAGCAACATTAAAAATGTAGATGTGAATTTCCTTGTTGAAAAATTAAAACTAAGCTCACTGGTTGGAAAGCAAATATACTTAGTATGGTAAGAAGGAAGGTGGTGTTAGAATATATCATATGAAATGATCTAGGTTCAAAGTCTATTTAATTTCCATGAGTTTATTTATTTATCTTAATTCTTGAATTGCATGAGCATGGTGATTATGATAGTTGTGTTGCTAATAGTCTAAATGTATTATTTTGCATATGTAGTGAAATTAATATTTTGTTTAATATGTATTAATGTGTGTATAGTATAGTTATTAATTATGTCTTTTATACATTAAGGTGTTAGTTAAGTTAGATTTATAAAATCAACCTTGGTTTTCACAAGATTAGTGATAGAATTTTATTTCCTTAGTTAAGTTAGCATTTATGCCCAAATGAAGCCCAAATGAGGCTCAAATTCACCCAAATTGAAAATTAAAGTTGCATATGCCTTAGAGGGTAAATTTGGAATATGTCTAAAGCTTAATTATGCTTAATTGAACTACTTTTTGGGGCAGCTTTCTTTTATTCCGAATTTTCTTTTTCTTTCTTACTTTTCTCTTCCTCTTCCATTGCCATTTCCCAGTCTAAACTAAGAGCTATAGCAAGCTTTGAAAATCAAAGTTCTTTCCAAGGCAAGGCAATTACATGTGAGTTGATTCAATTATGATTGTTGTTTTGTCTTCCTTTTTTGTGGTAGTTGTATGAGTTCTTGAATGAAATGAGTTTAGTGTTATTTAAATGGTTTGTTCATGCATTGAGATGAGCTAGGAATGTGTTTTATTAGTGTGTGAGTTTGTTTATGCATTGTTGTAGCGATTGAAGTGCTTGAAAGAAACAAAGATAGTTTAGGTAGTTAAAGTGGAGGATGGTGGAAGTAGGAATTGGAAGTGTTTAAATGTGTTGATTTCTTGTTTTGAGTTGCTAAGATTGAGTAGTGTAGATAGGGGTTAGTATATGAAGTTGAAAATGTAGTTGAGGAAGGTTTTAAAGTGTAATAGGATAGAATTTTCGAAATGGAAAAACAGGGGATTTGTGTTTTGTTGTATAGGCCTGTTTTTAAACGTACGCCGGCATCTGGGAATCCTACTCCGCCGGCCTATAGGTGGTGTTGGAAGCCCACAGAATCAGATTTCTTAAGGCTGACCGAACGCCGCCGGCTTTCGCTAGAAAAGTCAGCCGGCGTTCATTCTTTCATATTGTACGCCGGCTACTGGGAATCAAAGCTGCCGGCGTATGTGTTAAAGTTGCTCGCGTATCTGGGTAAGCGGACGGCTTGCACCTCTCTGGACATTTTGAAAAATTTTGGGTTTTGCATTCTACACCGGCTCAAAGCTGCCGGCGTAGGATGAAAGGCAGCCGGCGTACCCTTGAGCGCTGCCAGCGTTCGCAGTGTTGTTTTTCATAGTGATGAACACTGGCTCAAACCCGCTGGCTTTGTGTGCCGGCGTATCCCCTGTGCTTTTGAATTTTAAAAACTTTTTCTAAAATTTTCCGAAGCTTGTTATTTGAGCAATTAAGTATTTGTTAAACGATTTAGAATATAATAGAATGATTAAATGCTTATTTATGACTTTGTATTCAATTATTTGAATTTCTTTGATTTATTTGTGATATATAGATATAATATGTATGTATATTTGTGAGAGTGAAATCTATATTTGTTGATTTATTGATTATTGTGATATTCCTATTTTAGTTAAGGATTCTTCGGTTAGTTCTTCACCAAGAGATCCTAGTTATATACTAACGGGTTCAGGTACGCAATAACTTGTTTTGATGTTTGCTAGGAATAGGCATTCCTAATTCAACTTAACTTAACTTGGCATAATATTTGAATGAATTGGATGTCTATTACGCTGTTTAATCTGGTCCGAGGAGCAGCAAACCTGTCATGATGCAATGACATGTTAGTTAGGCGCTTAACCAAGTCATGATGCAATGACTTTACCATGATGCAATGGTACGCTATGATGCAATAGCGATTCTTTTGGTTAAGTGGGTAGCCGATAGGGGAATACTATCTGAGTAATGTTTGCTTAAACTTAGGGGGAAATACCATGATTTAGTTCAAAGTTTATGGGAACTTGTGAACTAGGCTCATGTTATGGACTGAGTTTAAGTAGAGTCGGGCAACGGCTTTTGAACCCTAAATGAAGCTATTATCTTTATGAAATAGATATAGGAGATATAAGTATTCGGACTGCTTATATCAACCCCCTGAGCAGTTGCTGTTACTCAGGATCCCTGAATTCCCGAAGTGTGACCGGGGTTTGAATACCCTCCTGTTGATTTGTGCAAGAAAACATAATAAAGATAATCACCTGTCTAATGTTGCATTACATCAATTTGATGAATTGTTTTTGCATTGGTTATTGTGTACTGGGCCTTTTGGTTCACTTTTGCTGCTTTGCAGGTATTGGAGACGCGTTTTATGATGATTTGGGCTATGGGTTCGATTTTGAGAGATTTCTGGATGAGTGGGACGAATAGGATCCGATCACCCTGGACTTTTGGGAAGAATTTTTTCTCAGGAAAAAGTTATGTATAGAAGGCTTGTTAGTTAAGCCTATTTTTGTAAAGACCTTAAGATCCTTTATGATTCTTTTGTTTTAAGAAAACCTATAAATTTTGTAGTGTCTTGTATTAGCACTAAACAATGTTTATATGATGTAAATGTATGTAAAGATTGCTTTTGTTAGCAATCTTGTTTTGTTAAAAGTTATTTGTAAAGTTATAGTAGTTTGATCAAACAATTTTCATAAACTGTTAGTTTTATGACAATCTTACATATAAGGTGAAAACGTTATATGTGGTTGGGGACTCGGTACTCTAAGTCTCGGGATTTAGAGGGTCGGGTCTTTACATCATAAATGACATGCTCAATTATTATCTTCAAGCTATGTGGACCTTTAAGACAAATTCTGATCGAATTAAGCAACTCATGCGAAATTTTTTCTGGGAATTTAAAGATGGAAAATGTGGTTTTATAGGTATTAGCTAGGAAAAAGTTAAACGTGCCAAGAAGGCAGGAATGATAGGTATATGAGATGTAAGAAGAAAAAACAAAGCTTGCTTCACGAAACTTGCATGGAGATTAACTAAGAAAGAGATTTTATGGGCATAGTTGATTAAAAGGAAGAACTATAATAGCAATTAGGAAGAGTCGAAGGGAGTTTCAAAAGCTATGAAGGAAGTTATCTCAAGTTGTCATTCCTTAGATAACTTTTGCATTTGGCATCCAAAGAACGGGAGGAACATTAGCTTCTGGATGGATAAATGGCTTAATGTGGGGACTGTCCAAAGTTTGCTCCGTGGACCTCTTCCTTACTACTATGAGAACTTTGTACTAGACTCGATGTAGTACAATGTGTTGGGATGGAACAAAGTAGCGATTTTGTACCCTCTTGATTAATCTTGAAAAGAAAATCTTGGGCAAAGATGGGATAGAGGATTAGTTGGTATGGGAGCTTGAATTAAATGGGCACTTTATAAGGCCTTAGCAGATACACAAAACTTCTTGTAGAATAGTTATATTTATTATGTACACTTGTAAAATAGTTTTGAGTCTTTTTTCACTTCATCTTTACTTAGCTTTAGTTTTGTTTGTTTAGTTTCTTACACGTGTCTATTTTTCAACTTGTATATAAGCTTTGTAAACTCAACAAATCATATTACTCGTCATTTTTACATTTCTCTCTCTTTCATACCCTTTTCTCTTTTTTTCTCTTGAATTTCACTATTGAAAATGATGTTCGTATGGAGATTACAAATCTAAATGTCTCACATGGTATCAAAGCAATTAATTGAGAATCAAAGTCGGTAATCTCTTACCCGTATCTTCTTTCTTTGATTGATGATTCTGAGTTTTGTTTTCTTTTCGCATGGTGATGAATGAGAATGTTGATGCATGGTGTAATGATCTATTTTATTTGTCAAATAATGAAAATCTTGGACTATTGTTGACTAGAATTGAGTTTATGGAATGGATTTCTTGAGTTGGAGTAGATCCATCAAGTTAGCTTTAAAAGCTAAATCAAAATTAGGGTTTATAGATGGATCCAATGAAAAACCATTGGATGATAAAATTGAATTGCAAAACTGATCTTGTTGTGATAATATGATACAATGCAGATTCTGCTAGAGAGCTTTGAAAGGATATTTTAGTGCGATATGGTCAAACAAATGGTCTATTGCTTTATCAAATCCAACACGATATTGCGAATGTTTGTCAGGGCAATCATTCTATTACAGTATACTATAACAGGTTAAAGAAACTTCGAGGTGAATTATCCAACTTGCTTGAAGTTTCTGAATGTATTTGTGCTATAAATACAACTTGTATTTTTTATTTATGTGCAAAGTATGCTGAGATTGAAAGTCATAATCGATTGATACAATTTTTAGTGGGTCTCAACGAGTCTTATGAACATGTGCGTAGTCACATTTTATATCTAGATCCTTTTCCTACAATTAGCAAAGCTTATTACTTGGTGCATCGAGTTGAGATGCAAAAACAAATTTCGAATATGATAATAGTTAATGGTGATGCTTTAGCTTGTTTAGTTCGAACTCATTCTAGAATTCTAGATAGAAAATGTTGATAGAAATTATATGCATAGGAAAAAGCAAAGTTTTAAACCAACTGGTGCACATTGCAAACATGTGGGACATTTAGTAGATAATTGTTTTGAGCTGGTACGTTACCTAGAGTGGCATAAGGGGACAAGAGATAAGAGGAACACTAAAATGGCAGCACATATTCAGTAGGAATCTTCTTTAGATTTCCCCTCTCATGACAACCATACTATTTCTGATATAGATGATAGTTTGATGTCTCATATTTGTTAGGAAGTTGCCCGGATGATTAAACCAATACGAACAGTCTTGGAAATGGGAAGCAGTAATATAATGTCATTTGTAAGTCATATTTCTTGTTCTAATTCTTTCATTGGATCTTCTTTTGCACATACTAATGTTTTGCATGATTGGATTGTTGACATTGGAGCTACCAATCATAACACCTTTCCACCAAATTTTAACCCACATATATACTTTACGACAACCTCTTACCATTAAACTACTAGATGGTTTCTTTAAACAAGTTCGTAAAGCTGGTATGATTCAGTTGAGTAAGCACATTGTCTTAAATAATGTTATTCTTGTACTAGATTTCCATCATAATTTGCTTTATATTCATGCTTTACTTCTTAATAACAAGCTTCAAGTTACTTTCACACTTAACTCTTGTTATTTTCAGGACTCGAGCATTAAAGCTACAATAGGCATTGCTTATGCAAAGAGTGGGCTTTATAGCTTACATACCCCTTCCAATTGTTCTATTCCTTGTATTGAAAATTCTGTTGTACAAACTTCAAGTCATAAATCAGTTTGTTTAGATAGATTAATGTATTTACCCAATGTCATGTCTCTTCATGTCTCATATAATAGATTTAGACATTCATCTTTGTCTAAAATAATACATATGAAGCTTTGTACTCGTATTGATGTTGAATTATTTTGTAATACTTGTAATATGGAAAAAACTCATCGTCTGCCATTTTCATTGAGTAATTTTATTTCTACTCACAATTTTGAACTATTACATGTGGATCTGTGGGGACCTTATGTGCTTTCATCTGTATTGGAGCTAGATATTTTCTTACTTTGGTTGATGATAGAAGTCGATGTATTTAGACACATCTTTGACAACAAAAAGCCAAGCAGTTCAAGTTTTGAGGAATTTTTTTTCCTTATGTGAAGACGCATTTTAATGTTGTTCGAAAATTTGTTAGAAGTGATAATGGAAGCGAATTCTTATAACACAATTGTCAAAATCTATTTCAAAAGCTTGGGTTATACATCAAAGGACCACGATTTATATACCACAACAAAATGGTGTAGTAGAGAGGAAGCATAGGCATTTAATTGAGATAACAAGAGCTTCAAGACTTCGTTTTAATTTACCAAAAGAGTTTTGCAGAGACTGTGTGTTGGTTGCTACTACTCTCATCAATAGGATGCCTGTTGAGAAACTTTATTAGAAGATGCCTTTTGAAATGTTATTTGGTGTCCCACCTGCATACGATGATTTTCGCATTATTGGATGTTTATACGATGCTCCTAAGTTGATGGATCTCATGATAAGATGGAAGCAAAAGGAAGGTGCTGTGTTCTTATAGGATACCCCACTAATCGTAAAGGATATAAGCTTTATGATCTTGATAGTAAGAAGAATTTTATGAGTAAAGATGTTTGTTTTATAGAAAATATTTTTCCTTTCAAGTTTAGTGGTCTGATAGTGCTTCAGAAAGTTGTGTTATATTTCCTTCTATCATGGTTACTGATTTGGATGGATCTGATTCTGCTTCAAGTCTTGTTTCTCATATTCCATCCCAGTCACATGTTCATACACCTATCTTTGATACACATGCTTTAGTTCCACATACACATCAATCCACTAGGGTTAGAAAACCTCCTTCGTGGCTATCTAGTTTTGTCCATCATGCCACCTCAAATGCATCAGTAGTAGCCTTTTACTCTTGTGTTTCCTCATCATATCCCCTATTAAACACACACACGTTATCCCTTTGTCCCATTTCTTATGTTGCATCCTTAACTAAAGTGTTATGTGTTCAAGAACCCAAACATTATCATGAACTAAAACATGATCCAAATTGGATAGAAGCAAGGAATAAGGAATTATTGGCTTTAGAAACTAATAAAACATGGGAGATAGTGCCTTTACTTAGAGACAAAAGGGCAATTGGTTCAAAGTGGTTTTATAAAATAAAATATAAACTCGATGGTACCATTGAAAGATATAAAGCATGCTTAATAGTAAAGGGATATAATCAAGTGGAGGGTGTTGATTCTACCCATACATTTTCTCTTGTTGCCAAATTAACAACAGTTCATTTGTTGTTGGCTATTTTAGCTATTAAACATTAGCATGTTCATCAATTGGATGTGAACAATGCTTTTTTGCATGGTTATATAGATGAGGAGATTTATATGTAACCTCTTGATGGTTATGATGGTATTCCATTTGGTCATGTATGCAAATTGATTCGTTTTATATATGAATTGAAATAGGCATGTAGGCAATGGGATAGAGAGTTTACACACTTTTTTTTTAGGTTTAGGTTTTGAATAATCAAAGAATGATTATTATTTGTTTACTAGATTGATTGGAAATGACTTTATTTTAGTTTTTGTCTATGTTGATGATGTATTGGTTGTTGGGAATTCTTTGGATGCTATTGCTTTTGTTAAATAATCCATTCATGATGCTTACAAAATTAAAGATTTGGGTGATATCATATTCTTTTTGGGTATAGAAATTTGTCAAACCCCAGCCGGTTTCATGCTTAATCAAAGAAAATTTTTGCTTGATATTTTGAGAGAATATGGTCTTACAGGTGAAAAAGCTAGTGTGCATTCCTTTCTTACCAGTATTGTGGTTAAACAATACAGATGGGGATTTACTTTTTGATCCTTCTACTTATTGTCGACTAGTCGGGAGACTTCTCTGTCTCACCATTACAAGACCCAGCATTTCTTTTGCAACTCAACAATTAAGTCAGTTTATTTCTAACCCATGCACCTCTCATTATCAAGTTCTAATCCATGTTTTACTCTACTTAAAAAGGATCTTTTGACAGGGTTTATTCTATTCTTCTGGCTCTTCCATGACTTTGGCGGGTTATGTTGATGTAGATTAGGGAGCTAGTGTGATAGATTATAAATCAATTAGTGGATTTTGTATGTTCATTGGATCTTCTTTGGTCTCCTCGAAGTCAAGTAAGCAAGCTACTATTTCTACCTCATCTTTAGAAGCCAAATATAGAAGCATGGCATTAGGTACTAAAGAATTGCTTTGGCTCTTACATTTGTTACTTTATTTGAAAGTTCCAATTTCCTTACCTGTTATGCTCTTTTCGAATAGCCGATCTACTCAAATGATAGCTGAGAATTCATGTTTGCATGGACAAACAAGCATATTGATGTTGATGCTCATTTTATGGGTGATCAGATTGCCTCAGGTTTCTTACAGCTTCAACGTGTCTCTATTTGGTTATAACTTGTAGATTTGTTCACCAAAGCACTTGGTGATACCCAGCTTCATTTTTTGTTGTCTAAGTTGGGATTTATGATATTCCCAACTTAAGGGGGGTAGGGGTGTAGAATAGTTATATTTATTATGTGCATGTGTAAAATAGTTTTGAGTTTTTTTTTTACTTAATCTTTACTTAGATTTAGTTTTATTTGTTCAGTTTCTTACACATGTCTATTTTTTCAGCTTGTATATAAGCTTTGTAACCTCAATAGATCATATTACTCGTCATTTTTACATTTCTCTCTTTTTCATACCTTTTTCTTTTTTTTTCCTCTCAACTTTCACTACTGAAAAATGATGTTCGTATGGAGATTACTGATCTAAAAGTCTCATACTTCTCACTGCATATTAATGCAACCAAAAACTAGATCTAGAAAACATGTACATATCCAAAGGTATAACTTTTTATTTGGAGATGTGTATGGAATAGTCTCCCCATTAGAGATTATCTTATCCGTTGTAGGATGTATGTGGAAAATAACTTTGTGTTTTGTAGGGAACCAGAAACCATTAGACATCTCTTATATGAATGAACGAAAACTAAAAAAGCTATACATCTTCTTGAACTCGATAATCATTTTTGTAGATCTCATGTGATTAAACTTTGCACATGGATGAGACATGTTTTAGCTTAGAACAAGAACCTCGTTAATACAAATGGCTATCCACCTCAAATACTGATTACCTTTCTCTTCTAGTCAACTTGGTGCGAGAGGAACAAGAGGATGCTTGAAGGCAAATCCTATCCTAAGTGGAGTGAACATGTCCGAGTCAGTAGTAATGAGATCTGGGCTCATTATAGAGCTCAAAGAAGAAGTGATTGCATGTTAGTTGAAACAGATTGAATTCCACCATTGTGCTCTTCAATCAAAGTGAACCGTGATGCAGCTTGTATATCTCCTAAAGGAGAAGCTTCCATTGGTGTTATTGTTAGAAACAAGGCTGTTTTCTGTTTAGGCGGTTTGATAAAAACTTTTATGGCTGAATCGTCTCTTATCTTTGAAATTTGGATGATATACTGGGGAATGAAATGGAGTTTGGACCATAAGATGCCCTATGTTGTAATATGTTAGGAAAAATTAATGTCTTGAAATGACAATAAATTCTCCTCTTACCTATAATAATGACAATATACTAAACTGAAAATAAAGAATCAATAAAGGCACCAGGATTTAATGTGGAAAACCTTAATTAGGGAAAAACCACAAGACCGCAGCACAAAATCTTTCACCATCAGCAAATTATGGGATTACAATGTTTTTCTTCACTGAACAATTGAGAAGGATTAACAAGGGATGGAAATAATCACCTTATAGTACTCCATGCCATGAATCTAATGGAAGAAATTTCGTCACTATCAGGATTCAATTAACCTTCCGATTGTGGATCCAAAATCATTATACTGGAAACAATCCAATTCTGTTCTCCTTCACCATGCACTTTTCAAGAAAGTGCTTTTATTTTCACTTTTAATATTTATCATCGGAGTTTGTAAAGAATCAATAGTGCTTCCTAATTCCATAATCTATCTAGTTGCAAACCTTCATTTGTAGCCGCAGGATCTTATGTTAATCTCATCTAGGGCCGTACTGTTTATATATATATATATATATATATATATTCTAAATATATATATGTATATAATATACTTAAGCTCTCTTATATTATTTATTACGGGCCTATATGGGATGGACCTAAAGCCTAACAAACTTCGCCTCCAACTCATATGGGGGGTTCTATCACACTAGCTATATGTCTGCAATAAAGGAGTTTATCCTTGGGTAGAGCTTTAGTCATCATGTCTGAATCATTGTCATTAGTATGGATCTTCTCTAGCTTCAAAAGATTTGATTCCAATACATCTCGAATCCAATGATACCTAACATTAATGCATTTGGATCTAGAATGGAAAGTGGGATTCTTACTATGATGTATAACACTCTAGCTACCATAAAATAATCTCAAATCTTCTTGCTCTTGACCCAGCTCTTCCAAGAATTTCTTCATCCACAAGACGTCCTTATAGGCTTCAATCATAGCAATATATTCTGCTTCAGTAGAAGATAATGCAATACACTTTTGCAATTTAGATTGCCAAGACACTTCTCCCCTTGCATAAGTAATCAGATAACCTGAAGTGGACTTCTTAGAATTAAGATCTCTAGCCATATCAATATCTGTAAACCCTTCCACTATTGGTTTACTACCACTAGATTGCAAACATAATCTTGAACTGCCTCTAAGATACCTAAGAATTTATTTAACTGCGATCCAATGCTCTTTACCTAGATTCAAGAGATAGCAACTAATAACACCAACAACATGAGTAATATCTGGTCTAGTGCACACCATAGCATACATTAGGCTGCCAACTGTTGAAGCAATAGGAATCTTTTTCATGTCTTCTTTGTCTGCCTCACTTTAAGAACATTGCTTTGAGTTTAAAGCAACCTGCAAGTGGAGAACAAACAAGTTTTACTTTGCTCATGTTAAATCTCTTTAATACTTTTTCTAGGTATCTCTTCTGTGATAACCAAAATTTTTGGCTCTTCCTATCATGAACAATTCTCACGCCGAGAATTTGATCTGCTGGTCCTAAGTCTTTCATAGCAAAAGACTTGCTTAGTGCAATATATTCAGATATTGAATCTTCTTGGCATCATGGCCAACAATCAACATATCATCAACATGTAATAAGAGAATAATGAATTCACCATTACCAAATTTCTTTATGAAGGCACAATGGTCTGATGCAATCCAGGTATATCCATGGTCAATCATAAAGGAGTTGAACTTCTATACTATTACCTTAGAGCCTATTTCAATCCATACAAGTTCTTTTTCAATTTGCAAACAAGATGCTCCTTTCCCTTGACCTTAAACCCCTCAGGCTGCTCTAGATAGATTTCTTCCTCTAAGTCACCATGAAGGAATGTCGTCTTCATATCTAACTGCTCAATCTCCAAGTTCAAACTAGCAGCATTACCGAGTACAACTCAAATGGAAGACATCTTCACCACTAGCTGACTGAACTCCTTCACAACCAATTGTGCCTTGTACCTTAGTTGTGAGCTATTCTCTTCAGTCTTCAATCTATATACCCATTTATGTATGATTTTCACATAAAGATTTCATCTTATCTTGCATGTCTTTGACCTAGTCCTTATTCTACTCATGTAAATGGCCTCTCGATAACATTTTGGTTCTCCCCATCTGTCAACATCACATACTCATTTGGATTATATCTAACCGATGGTCTTCGGTCTCTTGAAGATCTCCTTAACTCAATCTGTTGATGAGGCTCTTGGGGTTATTCAACTGAGTCTTCCACATTTGCCCCATCATTATTAGAACTTTATGTGAGGGCACTAGATCTGCATTGGTAGGGATCTTGCTTGAGAATTTTGACTTCTCTAACTTCTCAATATCTTCAATGGTTTGATCTTCAAGAAAGACCACATCTCTGCTTCTGACAATTTTCTTCTCTACATGATCCCATAACCTGTACCCATACTCATCATGTGCATAACCCAGAAAAATATACTGCTTTGAATTTGCATCAAGTTTTGCTCTTTCATCATTAGGAATATGCACGAATGCCTTGCAACCAAATACTCGTAAGTGTTCATAAGAAACATCTTTAGCTTTCCAGACACTCTCTAAGATATCACCGTCTAGAGTATAAGAGGGAGATAGATTAATCAAGTCAACAACTGTCTTAATCAAGTCAACAACTGTCCTCATAGCTTCATCCCAAAATGATTTAGGCAGCTTGGTATGAGACAATATACACTTTACTCTCTCTGTGATAGTGTGATTCATCCTTTCTGCTATGACGTTCTACTATGGGATCTTTGAAACTATCTTCTCTAGTTTAATCCCATGTACTTTGCAATATTCTTCAAAAGGGCTTCTATTCACCACCATTATTTGCTCAGACACATATCAATTGTCTTCTTGTTTCTCTTTCAACTCCAATGTGGAATTGCTTAAACACATCTCGTACTTGATCTTTGGATCTCAAAGCAAAAGTTCATAACTTTCTGGAGTGATCATCAATAAATGTCACAAAATAAAGAGCACCACCTACTAACTTGTCTTTCATGTAACACACATTTGTATGAACTATATCCAGTATATAAGATTTCTTGTAAGTGGATATTTATGAAATGAAACTCTATGTTGTTTAACAACAAGACAATCAGTGCAAGTTTTCAGAGGAGTATCTTTCACATCAAGCAGAAATTACTTCTTAGCAAGTATTTGAAGCCCTTTCTCACTCATGTGACCAAGCCGCTTGTGCCATAGCTCTATTGAAGAATCACCAACCATGTTCACATCTCCTTTACTTAACTTTGCAGACATTAAGTAAATGGTATTACTCTTCTTTCGTTTAGCTATTATGAGAGAACCATTAGTGAGTTTTCATTTACCTTCAAAGTGGCTATTATATCCTTCATCATCCAGTTTCTTTGCAGATATAAGGTTTAAGCGAATATTTGGAACGTCTTTAACATCTATGAGAATGAGCTTGCAACTAATGTTAGTCTTTTAAACAATATTTCCATTGCCAATAACTTTGGATATACCATCATTTCCAATCCTAACATTGCCATAATCACTAGCAGTATAGGTTGAGAAGAATTTACCATGTGATGTCACATGAAAAGAGGCACCGGATTCAATGAACCAATTACTGTCATGACATGCTAGACTAACACAATCTCATCCAAGCCACAACAATCTCACCATCTGCTGTTGTAGCGGTCGTGTTTTCACCTTTTCCATCACCTTTACCTTTGCCTTGCTATCTCTTCCAAATTCTACATTCTTTCTTCAGATGTCTTGGCTTGTCACAGTAATAGCTTTTAATATTCCTTCTTCTTGATTTGGACATTCCACTGGATTTTTCAAATCTAACAAATTTATCAGATGAGCCTCTGTTTCTGCTTCTTCCAAGTCCTTCATGTTTATCAGTAACAAGTGCCCGAGTCTTAGAATTTGTACCAAGTTCTTTTCTTCTAGCTTCTACATTCATCAGGCTATCTTTCACCATTGCAATAGTAAGCTTTCCTTCGAGAGTAGAATTACTAACATACACCACAAGTGTCTTCCAACTGTCAGACAGTGAACTAAACAATAAAAGTGCTTGTATCTCATCATCAAGCACAAGCTTTATGGTAGATAGTTGATTCACAAGACCCTAAAAGTCATTTAAGTGCTCAGTCATATTGGATCTATCCTTATACTTCAAATTCACAACTCTCCTAATCATTGAGGTTTGTCGCTTATACATGGACTCTAATTTCTTCCATAGAACATCAGCTCTAGTTTCTTGGGCAATATAATGATACACACTATGATCAACCCATTGTCGGATATAACTAATAGTTTTTATATGCATGATTGCCCAATCTTCATCAAATTTATCTTTTGGCATCACACTCTCACCACCTAAAGGAGCACATAGATCTTTGTAATATAACAGATTTTCCATCATCGACTTCCAAATAGAGTAATTCGAAGAATTTAATTTTATCATCATACCCGATGATTTCACCATGCTTGCAATGCAATAAATAACACCTTTTTTTTTTCAACCTTGCTATGATATCACTTGTTAGGAAAAATTAATGTCCTGATGCAACAAAATAAATTTTCCTCTTGCCTACAACGATAACAATATAATAAACTAAAATCAATAAAGATACCAGGATTTAACGTGGAAAACCCCAATTGGGGAAAAACTACGGGACCACAACACAAAATCTTCCACTATAAGCAAATAAGGGGATTACAATATTTTTCTTCACTAGTCATACTAGTGGATAACTAATTCTTTACCACAATGGTGGATGTCGATAAAATCACAAATCTACTCAATTCGCGAAAACGCAAAAATGCCTATTCAATATGAATAACCGAGAAGGATTAATAAAGAACATAAATAATCATATAGTACTCCATGCCACGAATTCAACGGAATAAATTTCGTCACAATCATGATTCAATTAACCTTCCAACTGTGGATCCAAAATTGTTATAATAAAAACGATCCAATTCCATCCTCCTTCACCATGTACTTTTCAAGAAAGTGCTTTTCTTTTTGCTTTTAATATTTATCGTTAAAGTCTATGAAGAATCAACAGCGTTTTCCAATTTCGTAATTTGTCCAGTTGCAAACCTTCATCTGTAACCGCAGGATCCTATATTAATCTCATCTACGGTCGTATTGTTATTTTTTTTCCCTAAATAGATATAATATACTTAGGGTTTCCTTTATTATTTATTATGTGCTTATATGGGTTGGACCCAAAGCCCAACATAATAGAATCTGATGCAAAATCAGTTATTAATTGGACCTTTAATATATGCACTGATGAATTTGCACCTAATGTTGTGTTAATGTGCAGACACATGATGTATATATACCAATAGTCTAACCAAGGGATGATTCTAAAGTGGACGACTAGAGATGCCAATTGGATAGCACATGATTTGGCAACTACAGGACGGAAACATAAAACTACAGAAGATTTTGTTAATCTAGTTGCTGCTTCTTTCTCTAATTTTTTATCCTTGAGAACTAGACACTCCTTATTTTCTTCTTCTGTTTCTACTACCAATGGCAATATGCTAGAGGTCCTTTCTGGAAGAAGCTCATCGATAAGGAGTCGTGTGATTTTGCCGCTTGGCAGGATTCTGTTGAAGTGCGGGATGATGGCTGAGCGCCCTCTCCTTGCTGTTTGTGTTCGTTTTACTTGTGAGATTTAAATGCCATTTCAATTGTTTTTGTTTTCGCTCCCCATAAAATCTATGATATGACTTTATTATCCCTTTTTGAGAGTGCCCATTCGAGCCTAATATTGATAAAATTTATTTATGTATTTATTCTATTTAAAGGTAGAAACCAGCAAAATCACATTATTTTATGGTAACAGCCTATCCATCTGTTACATGGATATTAAAAAATAAATTATTTAATTTATTATTTTATAAAGATATGCCTTTATTTTATAAGTATATAATAAATTAAACTTTTGAAATATTATTTTAATTATTATGGGAATAATATGTGGAATTAAATTAAAAGAAAATACCATTTAATAAAGAGGGTTAGTTGAAAGTTAATAAAAGAAAAAGAAGGTTCATGATAAGGTGGAAGTTGCTGTAGTAGATATGTTTTACACTTGAGTAAAAAACTATATAAATAGATGAAATGTCAATAACTAACTTTAGAAATTGTTAAAATTACATAACATAAAGTTAATTAATGAGTAAATAAAATAAAAACAAGAGCAAATTACACAGACATTCCTTAAAAAGTTTTAAAATTACAGAGATACTCACTTTTTTAAAAAGTCAATAATGAAGCCCCTATAACAGTTGTGGAGCCCAGATATATTATTAAATAGCTACTTATTTGTCTATTACAATAAATACGTAATTACAAATTTATGGTTACTATAATTAAGAAAAAAATTTCTAATATTAACAATTTTTAAGGGTTCTAAATGCATATTTTTAAAATAAATAACCTAAAACTTAGATTACCTTGTTATGTAAACAAATAAATATAAGGTGGAATTTGTATTTTTTTTTTTATTTTCTGGTACAAAAATGCATTGGCCGTCCTTAGTACCAATTACCGGGCTTTGTTCTTCGAAAGCAGCCACGAACATTTTGTTAATGTAAACAAGTTCAATCTGAAGCAAGATTTAGAATTGTACCTGCTAGAAATTACTATATAAGTTACTAGTCAAAAACTTCAAAAATATGGAAATGCACTCAAGAAGCATCAACCTACTCTATTTGGTTTCTGCCTATATGATATCGATTAGATATCTATTTGAATCAAATTAATACTAAAGAAACAAATTAAAAAGGATAAAGATTTAATCACACATAGACTAATTATATATATTAAATTGGATAATAAATAAGTTAACACCATTAATATAATTAAGAAAAAAAATTTCCAATATTAACAATTTTTTAAGAATTCTAAATGCATAATTTTTAAGTAAATAACCTAAAAATTTAGATTATCTTGCCATACCAATAAATAAATATGAGATGGCATTTATTTTTTTTTAATTTTTTGATATTATTTATTATAAAGACCACATAAGCAGCTATTTAATAATATATGTGGGCTCCCAGATAGCTGCAGGGAGTAATTATTGACTTTTTAAAAAAGTAGAAGCCAGGTTAAAAATTTTCAAGGTTAAAAATAAGGATGAGATTTTAGTAATTTAAAAATATGGAGCCCAAGAAAAAGGATTTTTCCTTTATAATAATAGATAAAGTAACTTAACAATGTACATTGGCTTTTCATTTCTTTAAGGTGTCATAATAAAGCTATCGAAAATCCCTTGTTTAGTTTATTTTATAAAACAATTATCTTTTTTTAAATTACTCGAAAAATATGATTTTCTTATTTTCCTTTTCAAATATCTGGTTTTTATTTTTATTTAGAGTCTCTTTAATTTATGGTAAGATGAATAATAAATTAATTTTACTTTATTGTTTTTTGTGGACGTTGAAATCTAAAAAGGCAGAAGGATAGGGCCCATGAGGCATCAAATCATACTGAGAAATCCAGAAAAGTCATTTTCCACAGAAGCAACAATTGAGGGCAAATATGAACATTCGTGGATCTAAAAAGCCGCCGTGTGGCCCGTGTCATTGTGTGAATCAACTAAAAAACCTTAAAACATCAAAGCAACATTTTTTTCTGATAAATCATCCACACATTCGTTCCATCGAGTGGTCTGGGCAAGACAGCTGTTTTTCCATGATTCAGATAAAGAAGCCAAACACACATAATTATCCCTTCTGCTCCAATAATCCCTTCAACTTACTCGCCTTGTCTTCCTCTCCGATCGTGGCAATGTCATGTAATAGTGGAGCCTCGAAACCGCCCTGGCAGAAGGCTTCCAATTTAGGAAGATCCCCCATCAAGACAGATTCCAAGGAAGGAAATCTAAATTTGCAACTTTCAGAGGAACAAAAGCTTCTGAGTTTCTTTAAACGTCCAAGTCGTATTTCTTTTAGTTGGGGGAAACAAATATCATCAGCTCCCCCATTTCCATCCTTGTCTTCTATTACTATATCTATCATGCTATCACAATCCGATACATCTAGGACGATAAGTTGCTCCAAACATCTTGCTGCGGAAGAAGTTAACAAATACACCATTTCAGTGCACCGGGATACATCCACAAAAGCTAAGTTACGGAACGAAGCTGCGGCTTGAAAGAGATGTTTTAAAGAAGGACAATTCCAAACTTCTAGATCTAAAATTATATCGAGAACTCCTTCCATTACAGAGGCTTTCTTCAATACTTGCTTCAGTTTAGGTAGACTGTCAAGTTTAAGAAATCTTAACCTTTGAAGGTGTGGAAGTTCCTTCTTTGAATTATGTGAAGTAATTTCTTCGTCATCTTCATCTGCCAATGTAAATAAATCTTCAAAGTAACAGTCATTTATACTAAGAAGTTCTAGATTGTGAAAATGCTCAAGAAGAAACTTCCATGGAAATCTCTTAGCCGCTGCTTCATCAATGGTTTTTAAGTATAGATATGGCAGGTTGGCAAACACATCTGAGGATCGCATTTCATGCAGAACTCCTGTGTCAGTTGCAAGGAATATCAAGTTGTTGAAAATATTCACCTTGTCATTCATCTGAACAAATCAAACAGAGAAAATTAAGTTCAATCTTGTTTTATTTTTGAATGCAGCTTCTTTCTACTAGTTGGAAAATTATATATATATATATATATATTTCTTAGTATTGCGTCACTGTTGTGGTAAGAAGCTAATAGTCCTACCTCCACTGGGTCATTTATGGAACTAAAGCTTGTCCATGTTTGACAAAAAGTCTCATTAAAGAATATATAGGGGAAAAAGAAAAAGAAGAAATAGATAAAGAAAGAAAAGCAAATCAGAGCACTGGTGGAGCTCTTTACCTTTTCAGTCAAATTGATGATATCCCAACCACCACTCTTCTTCTGTAGCCCAGGTACATGTACTTTTGCTTTGGGACAACTTATTAGATCTAAAGCCAAATAATCTTTGCAAGGGACGCTCTTCAACTCCGGCAAATTTAATAATCCCAATCGGATTACTTTTAAAATAGGGACAAATTGATGACGTTCCCTATTATTATTATCATCCGTGCCACAGAATTCCCTTTGAACAATCTCCTCCATGCCTCTGCTATCTTCTATCTTGACATCATCAAGTTGGTCCAAATTTCTTGCAATAGAAGCTGGAAACATATACTTGAGATTCTCAATATCCTTTATGCTTACAAGCTGCAGTTTCTCAAATGTAAGATTTACCCCTTCACTGTTCACTATATTCCAGACCTGGTTCAATGCTGGAAGTCCCTCTAAGACCAGTTTTCTCAAAGAAAAATCTATTGTAATGGAACTGTTATTATCATTAAATTCTGTCTCCATTCTGAAGTCTTGGACTTGAAATACTTGTTCAAGTGACTTACAATTTGCAACATTTAATGTCTCTAACTCCTCAAATCCTCTAACCATCTTGGATGAAAAAATGGTTGAGAGGCTGTGGCAACCTTGTACTTCAAGCACTTTCAGTTTGGAAAATGCCTCGAATGAACATTCTGAGTCTTCATCACCAATGTTCCATAGTTCCTTCATATTCGGCAACCCAAAAATGTTGAGTGATTCCATCTTAGGAAATGCAACCTGCAGAATTTAACAAGAGCATGTGAAATAAATTTTTAAAGGTAAACATCAGATGAGTTTTGTAGGATAAAGAACATATTGTACTAATGGAACAACTAGTAGAAATAGCTTTATCTTTAAGCCTATAAAAGGGTTATCACGCTTCCGTCGTTTCAATTTTGTTTGCTGGAAGGGGAAAAGTTCGAATTTCTGATCACTTATCCTAGTTGGTTCATGGACTGTGTACAAGAATATATTTTCCTACCTAAAAACTAACATGCCGCTTGATTCCATATAGGTTGATGATGGCATGGATGATTTATGACAGAGTAGGGGAACGGGTGAAGACTCTGAGAGATGATGGGACTAATAGTTGGGAGCTTTTTCTTGTTGGAGTGGAGTGTTTTATTCATTTCACTTTACCAAGGATAAGGTTAGGCGTATTTGAATTTTATTTAAAACAAAAAAAAAAAAGAATGTGCATTTTATCCCATGAAAGCATCAATACTCAGACAGGGCTTGCTCAACGTGTGCCTATTTTCTCTCTTTTTTTTTCCCCTCTTCTTTTTGGGAGATAAAACTCCTTTCACTAGTTAGATATGGGTTGATTGCTTGCTCAACATGTTTTGTTGGAAAAAGTATCAGACACTCTTTAATATAAGTATCAGTACATCACAGTTAGCATTAACGAGTAAGTTGCTCATCTTACTTTTATCACCATATGTGATGCTTACATATGGCTTGTGTTAATACAAAAATAGTTTTTCTCAGCAATCATTATAATTATGCTTTCAAGCTGTCGGTCTTCTTATTCTAATAGGTGGTTATTTTTTGTTACCTCTTTATATAGCCTAGAATTTTAATCATAAAAATTGTTTTGAGGTTTTAGATTAATACCTTTTCAAGCAAGAAAAGTGGCTGCAAGTGTTGTTCTGAATTTGCAGCGAATGCCTCCACAATATCACAACCATTGAGTTCCACATCTACCAGTGATGGCCACTCTGTCATATGCTTACTACAGAATCTTCTAAGCTTCGGCAAATATTTGAACTTCAAAACCGCTAGTTGATGAAGTATGATTTTATTAGTCCCTCCGACAAAACAATCTTGTCCATACTCAATCACATGTTCTATTGATCCACAATCCTCTATATTTAGTTCTTGCAGTTTCTCCAAAATCTTTGTAGTAGAAACTTCAAAGATACTTCTGAAAAGATGGCAAGACCAAACTTCTAAGATTTCCAAATCATTGAATGGGAAAAATTCCAATAAGTTTTCATTCTGACAAATGCGCTCCAGCTGTGGAAGATTATGTAATCTAATGGTCTTTAGTTTCCAAGATTTACTACTTGCAAATTTCCTATCCATAAAGGTGGATCCCCCAAATTCGAAGATTGCTCTCAATGAATTGCAATTCTTCACTGTCAAGGACTTCAGGCTCTGCATGTAAGGCAGGATAAAAGATGGAATAACAGTCAAAAGTTGATGACAGGCCTCCACCTTAAGATCCTTTAGTTGGAAGAACAGTGTTGGGGGAAATATCTCTTCCAATTGCAATCGTTTGATATGCAGCTTTTCCAAATTTGGGATTATAACCTACAAAATCACATGAGCCGGAATTGGTTATCTCACATGGTAAAATACAAACAATTACTCGAGAAGGAAATCAGTTACTAATGCTTGCAAAAGAGGGAAAAGAACCTTTTCATGAAATAAGGATGTGGATTTAACAATTGCATCAGTGGATGGATTAGGAGGACTCATGATGAATGTCTTGAATTTGGTGCATCTAAATATCCACAATTCCTTTAGATATGGGAAATAGTACTTAGTAGATCCTGTGCTGAAACTCTGCAGTTCATCGAGGTCCTTAAGCTTCAAGGAGCATAACTTATCAAACGTCATCATTTCTTCATTCTGTGTGAAAACAACTTCAACCATATTTTTGCACGAGGATATATGAAGATTCTCAAGTTCAAACAGAGTCCTAGCAATGGCATCTGGAAAAAGGCTTTTTAATTGATCACACTGATAAATTTTTATGTTGGTCAGAAATGGAAACCCCAACTCTTGCTTTCCTGATGAATTGTTCATGATCTCTGAACTTTCTGGTTGCAATTGAAACGATGCTGTATCTTTCAAGTCTTGTTGCCTTTGTTCAGGTAATACTAATATCTGCAAGGAGCTGCACTTTTCAATCTCTATTGACGCAAGCTTGCAAAATGAAACGTCAGAGGGACAACTTTGCCATATGTTCGTGAAACTTCCAAGTGAAGACAAAACAAGCTTTTCCAAATCTGGGAGAATAACCTACAAGCAGTAGGAAACATTAGTGCTCGGTTTCTTGATGATATTCAAGTATTCATCACTCGAAAAACTTTTTTTGAATTTATTTCAGTATTTGTTATAATCATGAGTCTTCAACCTCAAATGATGTTACTAGTAAATTCTCGACAACGAGAAATGGCGGTTGGCGAATCACAAATTTACAACACCAAAAGCATAAATAATAAACAATATCTAGTCTAGTACATACCACAACATACTAAAATTGTAAACAGCTAATGCATAAAGCATCTTCTTCATTTCTTGTTTGTTTCCCCTTCACTTGTAGAAACTGCTTAGAACTATGCTTGTGTACAAGTGAAATGTTAATTGTATTATTTTAGGCATAATCACTTAATTTTACATAAGGAGTGTGAGTGTTAAGATTATGTTACCCCTAATAACGAAAAAAGAAAAAAGAAAAATACTAAAATATCCCTATATGTACAAACTAGTAACATACATTAATAGTTCAAAGTGTCCTTCAAGTGGAGATCGTTCCACTGACTTAGTGGTGAGGAGTGATGTGAGATAATGGTTGTTGTAGGCATTTTGTTCCATTATAAATAATCAATAAAAATAACAAAAGCCATATCATCTTGTTCCAAAGAAAATCTTAACAAGTACCCAGCAGTACAAGTTTAGAAACTAGAAAATATTTTCACCTTTCTATTCAATCAATTCGTTTTTAAGTGTAAATGTAGAAAGTTCGTTTTCTATCTGTATCTGATGTAACTTATAATTGTTGCATTAGTAGTTACACATTTTGTGCTATATGGTGTGGCATCTGTAGGTTGTGCTTGAAATGATACATGTGGCTATCATTACTTTCCTATTTGAGACTTTTCTTTTATGTGAATCTTCAAGTACAAAAGATTTATCCCAAACAAGAGATTGGGAACTACAGTAGCTTACGATAACTTTATGGTCCATGTTTATATAGGTTGGATGAAAATTTTTGTAGTCGTAAAGATAGTGTCTTAACTGTATCTCCATTGATCATAGTTTAACATCTAAGTAATTTATTATTATTTTTTTCCCCAAAACATCTACACCTCAGAAAATCAAACAAATAAACACAAGTCTTTATTATTGAAATTGATAAATGTTATATTGATGGAATGAAACTTTGTTTAGAGAGTGGAGTTAGGAGGGCTGATATCAACCATGTAGGTTGATTGAATGTAGACTTAAGTGGATTAACATCCTTAATTGTTATGTACTAATGAAAATTGTAATATATGAAAATATAATTACTTTATTATTGAGAAGACATGTATTTTGATTAATTTGTTGAGTTTATAGTCGATTGTGGATCTTGCATCATCTTGCTGTGGAATGGGTATGCAATGGCCTTTTTACAATTTTGGCTTACGAGATGTGACAATTTGATCAACTCAAAAATCCCATATTAGAATAATGAGTGTTGTATGATCAAAGAGAGACAATGACTGGTAGAGTTGTGCTAGGCCAAGTTGGCCAATCCATCCCGACCCATTTTGATCCATTAGTTATGTGGGTCCACTTGTTAGGCCTGCATAATAAAGTGAGTAAAGAATTTTAGGTTTTTGTCCCACATGGGTGGATGGGTTATGCATGTTAACTTACCAGTTCGTTAAGATATTTTTTTTTTTGTGAAAAAAGTTCACTATTACAATGTAATGATACTAAAAATAAAATTCATTTTCAATTAGAATTAAAAAATATTATTTACATATAAGATTAGAAAAAAAGATAAAGATTAAAAGATACATATTATTGCTAGTTCGAATCTAGTAGAGACAGCCATGGTTACCAAACTAACTTAGATTGGGCTTCGTGTATAAGGTCTATAAGACAAAACACGATTAATGGTGCATTAAGAGTTTGATAACCCTAAGTAATCAGGAGAGACATGTCCATTAGCCAAGTTATGATCAATTTGGTCTCAACATTCAATAGTTGGTTTCCCAAACTAAGGAATTAACATTCTTATGAGACCTTAAGTTGGTTTAGCGTTAGGTTGGCTCAGATAAGTAATGGATTGGAAAAGAAAGTAGAAGCCTTGGAGAAGGCCTTGATGGCTTAGAGGTGTCAGACAGATGAGGAGAAGTATCTTCTTTGAAAATTGAACTAGAAGCTTCCCTTAGAGGTTTGCAAGCTCAAAAGCCTTCTGGAGGGCTGCAAAGTTGAGTTGTAGAGGGCTAACGAGAATGTGTTTGAGAAGGAAATAGGTCTGCTATGTCAGATCCATAAGCTACATGTAAGTGCTGGAAATGCCAAGCTGGAAGCTGAGAAACTATCCAATAAGAACAAAGCTTTGATAAGGGAGATGTCTATGTTAAATTCTCAGGAGATATCTCCTGGAAGGCAAGGCAGATGGCATTGAATAAGTAGTTCGATAATGAGGATTAGGAGAGAAGAAAGACTACCAGAACAAAGGAGGTTGCGCGTGCTTTTGTTTGACCTATATATTATTAGCATAAAAAAATTCTTATTTAATATTGATGTTTTACTTTCATATTCTTTTAATTTAGTTATTTTTTTTCTTTTTCTTTCACCGCAGTACTTACATACAGTTATTTACTATTACTAGCTTTTTGTTTTTAACTTTTACGAGTTGACTCATATCTAAAAGAAAAGAAAAACTTTTGTAGGTTTATGGGCTAATATAACCTATAGGAGTTGGCCTGCTTTAGCCTAGGGTTTTTGCAAAGCAAGCCAAAATGGCTTGCATAGTAAAGCAGGTTGAAGTTTTTAAACCAACCTAGGTTTTTTTTTTTATTTTTATTTTTTTAGGTTAACCAAGTTGGCTCGTATAATCTGCTTGCTTGCACAACTCTAATAATATGGTAGGTTATGTAATTGCTAATCCATGGATGTAATAAAACGCAATATTTTGGAAACTTTTGTGATTATTGTTGTTTTGTGGAAAATGTACTTTGCACGTTTTTTTACAACATTTGATAAAATTCTAGTTTCGCAATTGTCAAAGACTATTATAGTAATTT
This sequence comes from Combretum micranthum, assembly GCA_024138025.1. NCBI lineage: Eukaryota > Viridiplantae > Streptophyta > Magnoliopsida > Myrtales > Combretaceae > Combretum > Combretum micranthum. The sequence continues at coordinate 6,382 of JAMXBD010002124.1, read as the reverse complement.
AAAGAGGTAATAGATCATATTCACCATTAGTAATAAATAATGGCAGAAACCAATGATAGCAGCGAGTGCTACTAAGGTACTTATAAGCAACTATAACAAATATTTATAGAAAATATTTCATTTAAAAAAATTCCTTTTTTATTTTAATGAGAGATAACTAATGTCAATAGTCACTAGATACGATCTTCTTCCTCCATCATCACATACTACTAATAACCTTGACAATCTGTTAAGATTACCAGAGTAATATCTTACAATTTTAAAATTTCACAATGACGACTGTAGAAGAAAAACAAAATTGAAACACATTGTAGATGTAGGGTCCTTGTTGATAGTGGTAATGTATGCATCGCGTAGATCTCACACTTGGCACGTAACTTCATCAGAGTGTTACTGAGGAAATGACGCTTGATGATGGAATGACTTGGAGAGAATGATAGGGGAAGAGAAGCAGACAGTCTTAGTGTTTCAAATGCACAAGTGACAAGTAAGGAAGCATGAGTAGATCTCGCGCATCAACCCTATAGTTCTTGAGAAGTTAGAGTAGAAATCGCTTGAGCTGCCTTGTTTGATCTTTTCGAGCACAAAAACTCTTCTATATAATGTTGTTTGTTTTCTCTCTTCAAAAGTTCTGAAATGAGGAGGAGCAACTGAGTATTTATAAGCACTTGGCATGGATGACAACCGTTAGATCATCTTAGTGATTGACGAATGACATGGAATAAGATCAATTCATGATTATCCTGAATGAGCTCCTCATTGGCTAAGGCCAATTGTCATCTCCTATGTGCATGAGCCTGTCTGAGAAAAGTTGGATGCGGTAGATTGGTCCAATGATCCCTGTTCTGAGCCTACGAAGTCAAATCTCCCAAAACCATCCTAATAAATGAACCAGACTCGTCAAGCCTTATCACCTAGCTCACGAGTCAAGCCCAAATAAATAAATAATATTATATTTATATTTTTAAAGCCCATTACATTTTCCCCCTTGATTAAAATTCTTGGACAGAGTTCAAGTATTTTGGGCATTGCTTGTATCTACGCATAACTTGATTAATACTCAGTGCATAATGCTGCTAAGTGCTCTTATAGAATTGAAGACTTCATTTGTCGTTGATAAATAGTTGACTAAAAGTCAAGCGCCAAAGCTACTACTCACTTTACTACATATAACTGTATTATAGTGTGCGAACTCGCTACACTATTCCAGTTGTGCATATCGCCTTGTGTTATATGAATAATAATGTCCCCATGAAGCCATATGATATTTATATTAAGTCCTCCATTTCTTTCACATGTGCAGATGATTTGATGATTCTTTCCACATGTGTCATTGTAAATTTACAATGCTAGTGTCAATCATACTTGCTAGATAGATTTTTCTTTTTTTCTTTCTTTTTTCCTATTCGATTTTTTTTAGCAATTAAAAAAAAAAATCTTCACAATATCTTGTTAAATCTTCAAATATCTTGTCAAATCTTCGCAAAATCTTATTAAATCTTCAAATATCTTATCAAATCTCCACTATATCTTGTTGAATATTCAAATATCTTGTCAAATCTCCACAATGTCTTGTCAAATCTTCACACTATCATAATTCATATCTTCTCTATATTAGATAGTCTTCACAATATCTTATCATCATATCAAGAAAATCACTTCAATCTTAGCTTTCAAACCTTTTGATATTTATCTCTTTGGTTCATCATGTTAGCTATTTATATGCACATATACTTGTCTTTTCTTCTTTCTTTCATCAAACAACTTCAAATAGAAATAAAGGTGTGGTTTATCATTCATCTTCTTCCATTAGCTTTTCTTCTTTCTTACATTTTTTTTTATAAACACATATCCTTTATAAATCATGTAGCTGCTTTAACAGTCGGTAGAAACTTGGATTCAAGAGTAGGTTTTGTCTCCTTCTCTTTCTCTCTCTTTTTCTTAATTCATTTTTTTTTTTTTTGCTATGACTCTCAATGATCAAACCAGAACAAGTAAAAGATCTTCTCCAACAAATAATGGATATACAAAAAAATCTTCTTCTTTTGCAGACAATAAGAGAACTTGATTCATCCAAGTCTTGCAAGAAGAGGGCATAATCAAATATTCAAAATTCAATCCCCTCAATTCTCCGCAGTGGATGACATACAGTTTGGTAAACCAAGAAATTGATTCTTTTTTTTTTTTAATTTTTATTTCAGCATGTTCTGGTTTCGCTTCATTGTAATATGACTTTGATGCCCTTTGACATATTTAAAGAAATATGTCCATATTCCCTTTGTATATTGAATTTGCTTGTATCCTTTCACAAATTCTTGTTTTTCCTTAATTTTGCGAGCACTAGCTCACTAAAGGACCAATAGAGGTTGATGGCAAAAGAGGGGAGGAATAGCCAAGTTTAGCAAATTGCAGTTTCAAATAAAAGGAAACAAGAAGCATTCAAGCCACTCGAGTCCAAGTTGCCTAGCAGAAAGACACACATTGCAATCAAACCTTAAGCACATAAACCATGAAGCATGCTCAAGTTCTAAAGGCTAAAGCTTTTAGGCAGAAGGAGATCAAAGGTAAGCAGGTCGAAGTCATCAAGCAAAGGGAATTGCTAGTGCATCAAAATGGCAACTCGTCACAAATTCAACTTCCACGACACTAGTGGGTGGACAACACCATCTCTGAAGATACATTTTGGAACAAAGCTTCTTGCCCCAAGTTATGTGAAACTCCTCTTATTGATGGTGACTTTCGATTATTTGAGCTCGAGCCACGTATCGATTCCAAGAGCACCGTTAGGGGGCTCAATGCTATGTTTCAGGAGCGAGCAGAAGGAGCTACCACTTTCCAGTACACACTTCACATTTCTCAAGGAGCTGCCACTTAGATAGAGCGACTGGGTAGACTACATCACTAACTAGCTGGAATACGTGAAGCCTCTGAAACAAGCCAAAGTCTATAGCGCCATTATCACCTCTGTCCGCTTATGGCTTATGAGCGCAAACAAGATGGAAGTATGGTATGCCATCATCTCACGTTCGAGTACCTAGACTCATATATTTATCACTTCACTGCATTGAAGGGGGGGGGGGGGGGGGGGGGGGGGGGGGGGGGGGGGGGGGGAGGGGGGGAGGAGGAGAGATCACCAACTCTTGAAGACATGGTCATGCTTCTGAACTTGCACTGCTCTCGTGTGATACCCCTTATATATAGGTCTTGAAACTCTAATCATAGAGATGTCTTTTGGTGTAGTGGCTTAGAATTCATCAGAACTCTAGAGTTAAGTGTTCTTTGTGCAGAGCAATCCCATAATGGGTGATCCTCTGGGAAGTGTTGGCACCAAAAGGACAAAATCGTATGGGGTGTGGCCACAGTGAACAATACCTCAGTGGGCAAAGTTCCTAGGTGTTATAGGTGGTATCAGAGTAGTTCACCAGCCGGAAGTGAAGGAGTATGTACTTACTACCTGGTGTGGTCCTGGATCTGTGTAACAAAACTGACGAGGACGTCAATTCTGTAAGTGGAGAAGCATGTGATACCCTTATATATAGGTCGTGGAACTATAATTATAAAGGTGCCTTTTGGTGTATTGGCTTGGAGTTCGTCGAAACTCCAGAGTTAAGTGTACTTTATGCAAAGCAATCCTATGATGGGTGACTGCCTAGGAAGTATTGGTATCAAAATAGATAAATCCATGCAGCGTTTGGCTAAAGTAGATAATACCTCGATGGGCGGAGTTCCAAGGCATTACATCTGGGCTAAGTAATGCTTCGAAGCATCTTTATTAGCTGCTCTGAAGGTTGGCCATGATAATAAGAAGAAACTATGTTTCTCTGCTTGAGTGACACATTTTTTTGAGAAGTAGAGGAAGAACCTATCTCAAGTAATGGGACCAGCTCATAGAAAAGAGTAAGTATGTTCATATTATTACCTTGTACTTGACTTCTCTAACTAACACATTTCTCTTTTAGTTCTTTGATGTATAGGTACGAACTTGTAGCCTTTGTTACATTTTGGTTGTTAGTGTTCGTGTTCCTTGGTGGGCTAGAAGAAGGTGCAAGTCCTTAGATTTTTGCTTTGGTCTACGCATCGCACATGGTTAATGCTTTGCACTTACTCCATTCTACCTGGGGTCCCTATATTGATGCCTTCACCTATAACACCAAGCTTTTGTACGTTCCAAGGTTAGATATGTGAACATGTCACATGTGGACTTACTTTTCTTACGGCTGTTCTTCTATGAGTGGTTTCGGAACCACCCTGCTCAAATAACCATCCACAAGGATTCAAATCTTGCTGCTCTTCGGACATGGGTGTAGATTGGATTAGAGGTCAATCGGCCACTTCTTCAACTCATCAATGTCAAAAAGGGGTTTACATTTCGACCTTTCATAGAGCCTCTTGATGGTTATCAAGATAGCGATGAGCGTTACCCTCTAGGTTCTAAAGGTGAGGTTATCTTAGTTGATAACCGTAATAAACTAGATAGAAGTCAAGCTAGGTTCATGCTTTGGTGCATCCCAAGGGGCTTTTCATCTTTACTTGACAAAGGATATTTGAATAGGTGATTCTTGAAGCAAAGGGTGATGGCATACTCTCCTCACAGAGTGGCGCACCAGTTTAACTTTGATCAAGGAGTGCCCATCTTCTCAACATCGCGTAAAGCTTTGATTCATGCTTCTAGTCAATCTCACTAAGTGACTTCAAGTGTATCCATCCTACTGTGCGACAACTATTCTTTCCTTCTATGGAGCATCATGAAGTTGCTCCCCTGGTTGACTGACACACTAGACGAATTGTATATCCATCTTCCATGACTATGCCTTTGCATCCGTAGATAATATGTTGCAAGTCTAACTCATATATCGCTATGAGTTTTATCTTAGACTACCAAGGAATAGGTACCATAGGCTAACCGGTAATATTCACGTGGCCAAGGAGTCTGCGTCGGATAAATTAGAACCTTCTGCCAGTATGCCTCTTTCAAAATCTAAGGGTAACCATCCACCACCTCAGCTAGTAGATTCTAGGGTAGCAACACGTGCACTCATCGAGGAGGTAATAAGTCTTCTTGTGTATAACTTACTATCGTTACTCTTCTTTTATTGTCTAATGTTTTCTTTATTTGCCTTTTTCAAGTTGACACAAGCTCTTTTCTGAGTTAGCATCACTCTAGTGATGCCATTACACCAGTGATGGTGCCACATGATGAGGATGATAGCCTGAACAAAATTGATTACGAGCCATCTCTAAACCCTTGTGATGATAATGGAAGTAATGTTGACAAGATTAAAGAGCTCAATTATGATGATGATGAGCATGCTTTTGATGATGGGATCACGAGTGCACCTATTGTCAATGCACCTATTGTCAATGCACCTATTGAGCTTCTTCCTCCCTCAATTGCTAGCATGTCTTGTGAAGACATGGTGGCAACTTCAGAGGATTATGTTGCATTAGACGAGATGACTTCCTTTCATGGCTTTATCATGCTGTCTCATTTAATAGAACTTTTGGAGAGTCTTAATGCCATGGATAGGAAATTCTAGGCTAGTTCTCTTATTTTGGGGATAGAGGTAGCTACTGTAATGGTGAAAATGATTGGTGAAGCCATGTTATTGATGGATAGATGTTGGAGCTCCTTATCAACAATAGAGCTAAAGCAACTTGTCAAATTTGTTGAGGGGGCTCGTATGTTGTAGTTCAACGTCAATAGCTTATGGCTTGTTGCTGACAAAGCCAAGAGGTTGCTAAATTACAGGGATGCGAAGGAATATTATGACAAGTTGATGATGAAGCTGCAAGAGATCCAAGCGGAGATTGCAATGACGAAGACTAAGATGAAGACTTCTTTAAGAGATGATGACTTAGAAACTATAGTAGGCTTGGATTGCAAGCCTTAGTTTAGATTTGCTTGTTACTTTGTTTCAATCATTGACCAATTATTCTAGCACTCTTGTTTATGTAATGAATGGATTTAAATTCATTGCAATCATTGCTCTTTTCTTTACATATGTGTATATACATATGTATGTGAATGTCAAAATTTAACTTACGCCGTTAGTAGCGTGTGCTTGTGTTTAAGAAACATTGCTTTCACTTTGTAGCAGTAATTCATAATAAATAAAGGCTATATGATTTCTTATATCACGCATCAGAGTAGTACTCTCACTTGCAAGCAACAACATTATTATTACTAGGGTAATAGATCAATCATGCTTGGAGCGGTAATAGTATTACGTGCCTGATAGCCTTGCCCCCTAATAATTGAGTTTAATTGGTTAAAAGGGTATTGCTTAATACTTAACCATTTGTTGCATGTTTCTAAACATTTGCACTATGTTAGGTACTCCAGCATATTGCCATGTGCCTAAGAGAAATGCTTCTACTAGTT